>JAVLUZ010000153.1:11370-237249 GCA_036768485.1 Mermis nigrescens | reverse complement strand
ATTGTTTGCATATGCCGCTGATCTCCCTCCAGAAATGACCAAATTGTAGTTTTTATGGATTATTTTACTAAATACGTGGAAGCTTTTGCTGTTTCTGACATAAAAGCAACAACTATTGCAAATTTATTATTAAGAGAAATGATCCCACGGTATGGAGTTCCCAAAAAATTTTTGACAGATCAGGGGTCAAATTTTTACATCTACCCCAATTTCGTAAGTTTGTAAACTATTAAACGTTCAAAAATATTTACAACCCCATATCAAATTTCAGTGTGATGGGTTGAAGGAAATATAATCGCACCTTGATTGATGGTTTGTCTAAGCTGAGCGCACGTTCCCAGTACGATTGGGAGCAATTTCTGCCTTCGCGTTATTCACATCGCGCGACTCCGCAATCATCATCTAATATATCTCCTTTTGAAATGCTTTATGGTCACAACCAGCATTTCCACTTGACACTCTACTCATAAATGACTTTGTGGATGAATCCGAATTTACCATCTGTTGCGGAAAAATACGTCATTGATTTAAAAAGTTAACTTTACAAGATCTATGAAATCGCATTCCCAAAATCTAGCCTGCGCATAAGCAACAAAAAACTCAATATGACAAGTCTGCAACTCAAACAAATTTTTCTCTCTTGGATATAGTTTACCTTAATAATACTCAGTAATTCAACCTGAAATCAGTAAACTATCACCCAAACGTGTTGGACCATATAGGATAATTGACTTACCTACGCCTGAAACTGCGAAAATCGCGTATATGTCTATAATCCCTTAATCACTCATCTCGTTCACCGGAATGGACTTCTGCCTGAGCCCAAATTACCGTACTCAGATTTAATTGTAGAAAACACGCGTATGTCCCTGGCAATTTTGTTTTGGTAAAATTACCACATCGCCCTCTCGCCCCGGCAGTAGTCATAAGTTTTGAGGATTTACCGGGCAGGGAACAAAAAGCTAAGGACTGCGCGTCTATACGTTTATTAAATGGCTCTAAACAGCACATGTCGTACTCATTATCTAATGTTTTCTCTTTGCAGACCCATGGCTACTCAAGGTACACCCAACAAGGAGGCATTGCTGGAGGCAGCTGGTCGCCGATTCAAATTCGAGGGGCGTGATCCCGTGTCCCTAGATGAGTTTTGTTTGGCTTTGGACTAATATGGCTTTGGAGCGGGGATTGGTTGTACCAGACCCGCTGCCACAAAACGATGCTAGTCGTGATGGCAGTCTAGAAGCATTTACCGGCAAAATGATACAACACAAAACATCACATATAGCCACAAATCACAGTAAATGTATAAATGACCAAGAACTCTGGTGGGGAGAACAGATTTGCTAGATTCCCTTTGGCTACCCTACGTGTACCAAAGAAGAGACTTCTAATTGTTTTAATCACCAACGACCAAGAGTCTTTTGGGGCTATTTTTGGCTTTGATTCAGCCAGTCAAACATGACAAATGGCACTTTATTCTTAGGCTACATTCGGAATTTGTGAATGACAGAAAAGGCAGAAACTATAACACCTGGGATTTGCATTTTAAGTAGCTGTGTCCCACCTATCAGGACCTCCATGACCCATTCGTTCGCTATGTCCAAGTTGCTAGCGTGAACGGTCATGTGTTCTGCTGGGACATCGCTGAGTTCCCAACACCTCCGTTTGGGCTTCATCAGCTGCTCGAAACGCGTCTACCGAACGTACATGGTCTGTTATGACCCTACGAAGACAGACTTGTATTTTCATGTTTACGGCCCAACTTTTGAAGAAATTTCTGCAATTCCTGATGCCGAGATTCGGAAATAAACTTACTGAAAGATCCGTTTAGTGCAAATTCTTATCGATATTCAACCTTTGGCGAGAGCATTCACTTGCCGTCTCCATATTACGGCGCATTCACACTTTGAAGCGCTTGGCTGAATTTTTCTTTGACATGGCTATTGATCCCAATGCGCCTGATAATTTCGGGCAGGCGGGAGTTTACCACTAACTTGGGATATGCAACATTATTTAGCAATGGATGCCTTGATAACTATCAATGTTTTCATATTGATAGAAGGCTGCTCGCAAAATAATCGCATTACCGACGATAGAAAGCCTATGCCAATCTCGTTTAATGGTGATGAGTCGCACGTTATAGCTAATGAATCGAAAACTAGACGTGGCGTCCGTTGTCGTCTTGCAAGCCACCATGGGGCCAGTCGACCAGCACGGCAACTGATGTTTCCGTTGATTCCAATGGCGGAGAGCTAATCACAGTTGAGGACTTTTATGGTCCAGCTCCGCAACCGCCAGCGGCCATAGCCGCAGCCAGCACCGTTGCCTCTGTAATGGAAGCGTTGGCTCATACTAATGTTTTCAATAATCCTGATCTAAAAGTTCAGGATTGCAGGCCGTTGCCGACTCAGTCTCGGGCCCGGCTAATGCACCTGACACAGAACCTAAGTCCAAACCAACCAGCTCAAGCACACCAGCTTCTGCAATTTCTTCGCAAACTGATATTCCTTACGATTCTCCTATGGTTGGAATAGAACCATCTATCTCCACTGAGGACAACGATTTGTCTCCTAAACGCTTACTATTATCTGACGCTGAGGCGGAAAGGTAAGCAAACTTGTTACTACCCACGTACCACACGCGCAGCAATGACTCAAAAAGGGGCTTGTCGTTTTGCAACCAATTGTTTCACAATTGCTTGCGGCGGACCAGCAGGCACCCTTTGGGCATTGGTTCGTTCATACCTTTACCGACTTCTCAGCCGGATTGGGTAGAGCGCTCAACCTGAACCCGACGTTATTATTAGAGACTGGATTTTACGTGAGGGCCACGTAATTTTTTGAGACTTGATTCGGAATCAGCGGACTCTAAAACGTCAGAAAACGCATTTTTAGAGCCTTGGGGTATTTTTCCCCCACGTATTTCCACGTATTTTGCCTTTTGCACGTACTTCCACGTATTTTCTTATTTCCAAAAATTTCCACGTATTTTAACACTTTTCTTTACAGATAATTGATTTAATAGTTTAATAATGTCCAAACTTTGTGCCACTAAAATCAAATCATTAGCTCAAAAGTACAAAGCCGACTTCATTGTGTCGGATGGATCTATTGTCAAGTGTGATGTTTGCAATACGGTGCTAAAAGCTGACCTGAATCATCAGAATCAAGCGATCGAACAACACCTAAAAACACTGAAGCATCGAGAATTGGCGGCCAAACGTAAATCGAAATCGTCGCAGCAAACGTTCCTGGCATCTAGTTTTCAGAAAGCAGATGAACAACTTGCCAAAAATAAAAAGTTTGAATCTGATTTGACGCGTGCCTTTATTCAATCCGGTATACCATTGTTCAAAGTTAATAGTGAGCCGTTATGCAATTTTTCGGCCAAATACACCAAAAGGAAGATCCCAGACGAAAGTACTGTACGCAAAAATTACATTAAACCTGTGTTTGATGAAATCATCGAAAAAATTCGATTGGCTGTTGGCGATAGTAACGTTTGTTTCATCGTGGATGAAACAACAGATGCGCTTCAAAGATTTGTCTTCAATGTTCTGGTTATGCCTCTCAATGGAAAATTAATCAAGCCGATGTTGTTGAAGATGTACAATCTGGAAAAAGCCAACAACTCTACTGTGATGCGTTCAGTGATCGACGCCTGCGGGGTTTTGTGGCCTGGCGGCATACAGTACAACAAAGTCATCTCAGTTGTGAGCAATCAAGCTGCTTACATGGTGCTTGCTGTGACAAATCTGAAGGCGTTATTTCCAAATTTACACCATGTTACTTGTTTGGCTCATTCGTTGCACTGCGTGTGCGAATTGGTCCGCAACAAATATAGTAACGCAAACAAATTTATTGGCTCAATGCGAAAAGTTCTTTTGAAAGCCCCGGCATGCATTCAACTTTACAAAGAAACCACAGGACTAGCATTGCCACCTGATGCTGTGGTTACTCAATGGGGTATTTGGATAAGCTGTGCAGCGTTTTTGTGCAAAAACTACAACAAAATCAAATCGTTTTTGGATGAACTTCCAGACGACAGTAAAGCTTGCAAAATCAGCAAGCGTCTGGTCAACAACGAAATTGTAAAGGATGAACTTTTCAATTGCACCGTTTACAAGTTCTTGGTTCAAGCTATCAAAAAGCTAGAATCGAGCACCCTAACAAAAGATGAACAATGGCGCATTTTCAAAGAAACAGGCTCAATTTTGACTGGTTTTGCTAAAGATAAGTTTGACGCCAGCCTCCAGAAAAATCCGGACGTTGTGAAATTCGCTACCAATGATAACCCACAGTTTCGCTTAGAAACCATGTTTGCTCCCCTAGTCTCCTGTGGAATGTTGAACGTTTGTTTTCGCAATACAAATCAATGTTGACCAACCGCCGTCACAACTTGACGTTTGAAAATATTGAGATGTTGAGTATTACTGCGTTCAACAAATGTCTAATTGATTGAAATTGTTGCTTTTCAGTTATAAAGTTGAAATAAAAATTGAATATGATGCATTTTTTCCACATAATTTTCCACGTAAATTGACATAATTTCCCACGTATTTTTCCACGTAAATTGACTTTTTTCTCCACGTAAAAATCCGGTCTCTAGTTATTATGACCGAAATTATAGGCTTTCCACCGCCACCTCAACGCTCAGTACCCGCACAGGAAGTACAACAAGCAGCATTGTCCATGCAAATTGCATCACATTCCGAGCCACAAGGCGTGTCGAGTTCAGTGACACCTACTACTCGTTTCACGGCTCCTATGGCCATGACGGGAGTGTCAAATACCGTGGCAAATATTCAACCACAGGTTATTCAGAATCCATCGTCGAATCTAGAAGTCGCAGTACCTGCGCATATTCAGGCCATACGCGAATGCGTATCCGCAGAAGAGAGCGCGAGAGCTCAAAGTCGCTCGCGTTATGTGCAACATTTTTCAACATGATGGAGACCATGACGCGTGAAGCACTGTGCTATATCGCGCCTGACATATTGCACGAGTCATGCTCTTATCCGGTTGAAGTCGCAGGAACGCATCTGTACGACCAGTTGGTCGAGTGCGCCCAAGTGCACTTCGACCGCGTGTACGCGGCACATCTGCATTACGCGGCTATGACTGACACACCCTCGCGTCCGTTAGTTTGGTCTACAGTCGCACAACCTCTGGCTGATGTTGATCGTGCGCCGGCACCTCGATTTATCAGCAAAATGAGTGTTTTTAACCGATTATTTTACCCAGACCAATATTTTGTGCGCACCCAGTTTTTCATTACAACCGGAATGATGCTGTACGAAGTTCCTTTACAGTACCTGGTAGTCCATCCACACCTTGACGCACCAAGCGTGGTGATTGATGGCGTTGCGCACCAGATTCTTCCAGAATTTTATCCGCACAGAATGTCACCAGCGCCAGATCATTTAGCGCCGATCTTAATATTGACGCGTCAAATGGTCGATATTTTCGATACCTTCCGAGAGTTTCAATCGTTATACGATTCGGAGTATCGACACATGACGATCTTTTCCACAATAGACGTCATGCGCGCTAGAGTGCTATTGGAATTTTTGGACAGGAAGTTCCACTTTTATGCGTATGCCTACGGCAATGCCGCGATAGGCTGGCGCATGGTGGAGCAGCTACGTCGTATGTTGCGGCGTAGCTTTCCTTGGTGAATCTTATACACCGTCGCCAAGTGAGGCCTTCCCGGAATTCCCGGAGTTAACGAGGCGAATCGAAAGTCCAAATGTTTTACACAGCATGATTCGGCAAATTCGGTTGGCAACCAATCCGCCACTTGAAGTTCCCGTTCAATTTGACCGTTTCCGAGGTCAACAAAAATTGGTGTTTTACCTTAAACACCGAATTCAAGGTGATCTAGAGAAAATTCGAAAAAGAGAGACAACAGGCATCCTTGCAGGACCCAAGTGGATCCTCAGCGAGCCTTGATATGCCCGAAGTCGATCTATCTCTGGAGGCACAAATTGAAATGCGTAGAGCACGCATGACGATCGAGCAACGCGATCGTGAAAATCTTGCTACAGAGATGCCAAGGCGTGCGACAAAATTACGCGCCGCCGGCTCTCTTGCTGAATCCTCCGAAGTTTGTCATATGTCGGAAGACGAACATAAGGCTAAATTGAATCGTTTTTATGATACAAAATCCGAGCATACCTTGCGTCGGTTAAAAAATTTGGAAAAACAACGAGTCAGAAGACTTGTTCAAGCTGAAGTTGCAGCTAAATTAAGAGCTCGTTTAGGCCAAAAGGGATCTAAGCGGCAAGAACCGCAATCATCCCGGCAACGTTATGCTCAAATGCATCATTGTTCACAATCACAAGTACAATCGCAAGCACCAGTAAAACCGCATATACAGCAACATACACGACCGCAGACCCAACCGCGGCAACAGCAATTTACGGAATCGCGTCAGCGTTCCGAGGCATATTCACAGGCCGATGCTGGTCATCTGTCGCGCTCGCAACAGCAGCAGCCTTATGAATATTGCCGCCCGCCACAGTCAAACCGCGGAACTCATCAGGGCCGGTCACAATCCCGTCAACGGCAACAATGGGACCAATCGTATCGTTCACCGTTGGAACAACGTCAATCAGCCACCGGGGTCTATCAGCCACAACCTCGACCAGGCCCACTTTTGCCTAAACCGTGGCCTGTTACGCAATCACAACAGCGTCCACGCGAATCTTCACGTGAACAAACTTTCGGTTTTACTCCGGAGCAATTATTTACTCCGGTGCAAGCTATACCGCGTCGTTACGCGGACGACTACGAGGAAGACGACGATGAGGACGACGATCGTCCAGTTGATCCACATCAACGCTTACGCCAACATATGTACGGGCGTAGGCAATCGCCATATCAGTATCGCGAACGTTCGAGTACACGTCGCGAACCGGAATCGGATCGCGATTATTTTCAACGTCAACGACGTCGCGGAAAACCGCGTGGCTCAAAGGCCTATTATCAGGATCAATATTAATTTATAAGTTCGACGTACAGAACTTTTTGGAACTCTGCAAACGGCGTCGAATTCGACCAGCAGCTTTTTCGTCATTTTTCGTTTTTCGTCCTGATGTGGATTCCAGGACTTCACGTATCATTCATTTTCTGTGTAATTTTTCTCTTGTCATTTTTTCTTTCTTGCTGTAAATTTTTCTTTGATGGTGCTCGTATTTTCCCCGTTATCTCGCATAATTTGCCATTTTTCGTTTTTATTGTTACCTCTTGTTTTAACTTGTCAGTGTCTTTAACTTTGCTCAGCATAATTTTGCCTTACCATTCCGTATCTTAATTTTTCTTTTTGCTCAAATAGCGGTGTTACTATTATGGTATCTTAACTCTTTAACGGACAAGGGGTTAATTTATACCCAATCTTAAAACTTTTTCAATTTAAAATTTTTCTCATTATCCGGGGACTGAAGGAGGCTAAGTGGACAGCATGATCGAATATTATGCTATGTTGTCCAAGACCGGAGTTCATCATTACTCGGGCAACAATATAGTTATACCTAGCGCCATTGAGAGTGTTGCTCGAGAGTTTCCTGAGTGCGAACGAGGTCATGCGTTGGCCGTTATTTGTTATCGCTATTTGTTATTTTTTTGTTCTTTTATTTTCGTTTTTCACGTTCGCTCAGGATGAGGCGCTGCGGACGCCAGAATAGAGGCGTTGCGAACGCCGGAGTGCCGAGTTGTAGAAGCGTTGCAGACGCTAGCGTTGATGGTTTCCCCCGAAAAAATTCTCCACTTCGTTTTAAATTTTTTTTCTATACTGTGGGGGAGTGTAACTGCGAGAGTTACACGTATAGGCGAACTTGCCTTAGCAGTTCGCGGTAGCCATAACATAGCCAATACTAGTAGCTATCTACGATAGTGCACTGTGGGCTATGCCTTCGGTCTTCCCATTTTTCCCCAATTTTCAATAATAAAAAACAATAAGATACTTGTCCGGTAGCATAGAGTTAAGTGTATGATAATAGTAATTGTTTCATGCATACCGCTTGTAGTAATCGAGAACATTCGATCTGAGTTAAAAGTGTATCAGTATTACGTTAATTTGATCTTTGTTTAATTTACTGTAATGGTCCTTGAGGCCAGTGTACTTGGAGTTGCTTTGAGTTGTGTTGTTGACAATCTCGTTGGCCATTGTACGTGTGTTTAATCCGTACGTTCTCGTTTTTCTTTTTGCCGTATTTTGTTGTCCGGCTATAGGCCGTGGATTCTTTGTTGGAAATAAAATAGAGAAAGACCTACCCAGGGGTTTTTGGTTATACCGAGGGTTAGGTTGGTTATTGCCCACGTCGAGGATTACAACTCATCAGAGTGGAAGGATAGGTAATTTACGTATGATTGCTATTTTTATTCGGAAATCTTAATTTATTTCTCAAACCTAAAATTGATCAAAAATATTATCTAATCTTTAGAGATGATTGATCAGGTTAGAGCTCGATGTTGTTGTTTTCATAGTCTATTGTGCTACACGTATATTAGGAACCAAAAAACATTTCGAATCTGACACTGATTAGAAAATAAGTTAAATATTCAACTTGAGCTTGAGATAGGTCAACTGACCTCCGCGGCAAGTTCCGAGATTAGGTAGGTAGCCTTAGGTCTTAGGGCGTAGCTGCTGAGATCACCCGACAAGAAGCAGCCAGCAATATTAGGGCTGAGGGGATCGAGGCCGTAAGGTCTGTAAGAGCCCAAAGATCGAAAGCTATCCTGGGCTGCGCGATCGGGGCCAGCGCTAAGCGTAGACTTAAGTACCTACGTACCTAAGTAACTCTCGAAGGCAAATACACATGTTCTATGTCGTCTTCGTACACATAGGACACCCCTGTATTTACACTTGTACTGTTCCTGGTTGCGTGAAATCATTTCAAAGATATCGATCCCTTTAAATCACATGTAGATAGCAAATTGTCAGTTTTAGCCTGAGCGATTGACATTGCATGATGCAGCTATTACAACGTACAAGAAACAAATAGAAAATCGGCAGCTAATGCCTCGGCTTCCAAGTCTAAATGAAGTTTTGCAGCAATTTTGGGAGATGTATGTGGATGATATCCAAAGATTACCAACTGGCTGGGTTTTAAGGCAAAAAAGATCTTGTAAAGCAGTCACAGAAAACCAGCGCCAATATTTTCATAAAAAATTTGATGATGGGATTAAGACTCAAAGAAACTGCGATCCAAGGGAGACTGCAACTGAAATGCGAAGATTGCCCCAATTCAAGCAATCTGAGTTTTTATCATGGCAGCAAATTGCAGGATTTTGGTCGCGGGAAGCACAAATAAGAGAAGCAATTGTCCCAACTGAAACTGATGAAGATGACTGCTCAGAAGATTTTTTCCAACCAGACCCAAATCTAGATAATGAGGCAGATGACGTTGAAGACACATTGATTCATTCAGAATGTTTAGACAATTGAATTTTGACGATATAAAACATATTCCTTTATGTTATGATTTTCTGCAGGTAAAAATAATAAATAAATATAATCCAACATATATGTATGAATTTTTTGCATGCAATTAGGCAAATAGATAGTGCGAACCGTGGCATATTATGGTCACCAGATAGATTTTACTTCTCGTTAGAAATAGAAAATAAAATTATTTGAAACAAAAGCATGCATTTTTTCAGTTTGACCAATTAGGTTAAGTTCAAACTTGTGAAATATGGCTGACAGATAAGGCGTCTTGTATTAATTCATGGTTCAGTAAAGAACTTCGAAGAAGTTCTATAGAAGTTCTATAGAAGTTCGATGAAGAACTTCGATGAAGTTCTATAGAAGTTCTATAGAAGTTCGATAAAGAAGTTCGAAGAAGTTCTATTGAAGTTCTATAGAAGTTCGATAAAGAAGTTCGAAGAAGTTCTATTGAAGTTCTATAGAAGTTCGATAAAGAACTTCGAAGAAGTTCTATACAAGTTCTATGGAAGACTGTCGAACTTCGGAAAAGTTCTATAGAAGTTCGATAAAGAACTTCGAAGAAGTTCTATAGAATTTTCGATAAATAACTTTGATCGAAGTTCTATAAAAGACTGTCGAACTTCGATAACACGCTAATTGATAAATTTTCAATAGAACTTCGATAGAATGCACATCGAAGTTCGTCTAACTTCGAGACGAAGTGCTGCAAATCTTTAATAGAACTTCGATGTTGTGCAAATCGAAGTTCGGCCTAAGTTCGACAAACCTTTTATATAACTTTGATAGTGAGCAAATCGAAGTTCGACAGATCTTTTATAGAACTTCAACAAACATACAAGTCGAAGTTCTAAGAGACCAAAAAATGAGGTCATAGAACTTTGAGTGAGCAAATAGCAAGGGTCATTTAAATTTTAATGGAAGTACCTATAGCTCCTAATACATGCTTCCTTGTTGAATAATAACCTTGAATTAAATTGATTTTCGGTATCCCATTTCCGAGTCATGTGAAACAGACTATAATTAATGCATGCGCCTACATAATTTATGCTCATCTTTATTGGCGATAGCATGATCTTGCACTCATCTGTTTTGCGACCCAAAGACGTTTTTCTATACGCACCTTCAAAACGTTCTCGCTAGGAAAAGATCTACGACTTGACTCCAGAAAGATATTTAATTGCAAGAAATGGAATAAGGCAAAGCTTTTTTGCAAGCATAAATCGATAAAATCAAAGCTCATGCTTATGTTTAATCGAGGATTTTTCGTCTGAAATTTAATTTTGTCATTTTCAACCAATTTTTACAGGTATAAACAAAGCAGCACAATTGCGATCTAAATTCTAAAATTAGATGAGCGATATTTTTCCAATTTATAACGCTGGTTCGAATGAAGGAGCTCTTTTCTAATATTTAGTCTTAAGCTTAATTTTATGATCCCTCAAAAAATGTTTTAAGTTCAGAAAATTTTGAAATTTTACAAAAATTTTAATTTAAAAAAATTGTTTTTGCACGGCATATTATATTTAAAAAATGTAAATAACTTTGAAATTTGTATTGAAATTTTAATTTTAGATGCTTTTTAAAATATTAACAATTTTTCAAATGAAGATGAAAACAACTGTGTAGGTATAGTCGGTCTGATGCAAGTTCGGTCGTTTTAGAACTATTTCCGGCATTGGCAGATTGCGATTATAGCATTTATCTGATCTGATGTATAATTATCGTGAACCTCGGCTTAGTGTCGATTAAAATTCTTAGAATTTACGCACAAAGTTACAAGTGAAAGATACTAGGTACCTACATAGTTTACGAAGCTGACATGCGCTATACAGTAAGAAACATGCATAGGTATAGATAATTAATGAGCACAGCTTTTTTGCACATTAAGTATACCTATGTAATTCGGCTCTTTACTGTGTGTATGCGACGCTAAAAGCAGCATGTAGGGAGCGCACATTGTGCTATATATCATTCCTAGTGCTTTAAGTCGTTCGTGCCTAATAATGGGGTTGAGGTTGGCTGCTTTGACAGAAATCTATCCTACTGTAGTTCCACGTATTTGAGGACGTACGTACTCCATGCAGGCAGGCCGCTAATAAGGCATAAATTGTCTCATCCTGAGTGGAGAAAAAAATCTGTTTTTCGTCTTCATAACGTAGTATGGTGGCAGGGCCCAAAGGTATAATCTACAAAACGAGTTTCGGAATGGAATAGGGAAACTTTATTCAGGTAGCCAATTTTAATTAATTGACTGAATTAGAAGAAGGATGGGTATACAATATGCGAGATAATCAAAAACAAGATGGAAAAATCAAATTTTTATTTCATTGTTTCGTGAACTAGGCGAAATTAAATTGAAATTAAAGAAAGTCAGCACTAAAGAAAGTGTAGGCTGAAAATTTGTCGATATACGTAGGTGCCTGATTCTCGGTTTTTTGACAAATGTCCTCAATTTAAAAACAACTTTAGAATGAATATGTCTTAACAGAATAATTGTTGAATTTTTTACAATCAAATTCAATTAACAAACCATCTTCACTGCTTTAACATGTGTTTTGAACCTTTAATGGTTTGCTTTATGATTTTAGGAGTCTTATCGATTAGTAAAAATTGTTCAATTAAACACATTACGTCGACATGGATGCATTAAATGAATGAGAACGTCGGCTAATTGGCTTGACTACGAATACAAATGCCCGTTCGTTAGGTTGGGTTCCTAGAAAATAACGGTTCTTGCCTTTCATATGAAAATTTTTACCTGCGCGTAAGTCGGACGGACTGTGTGTTCTGTCCGTTTGACCATCAGTACAGCATCTTGCCTTAAATAAGCATTGCCTACACATGCCACGATGACATGTCCAATGACCCCCTGCCCTATCGTGATGTCCTTTCTACTCGCCATTGTTTGATTCAACTCATAAATCAACTCAAGCGCACATTCATGATTTGCTATACAGTGTAATACTAGCGAACGAGATGTCGCCATACCTGGGCATGGCGGGTTTTGGGGGTTTGCGTATGCACCACCAAAGGGTATGCGTATGCACCCCCAGAAACCAAATCTGGGGGGTGCACGGTATGTGGCCACCTCCAGAATTCAATTTTTAAAAACTTTTTCCGTTTTTTTCCGCAATTTTTTTGTGGCCAATGGATAGTGCTCGATAAGTAACGTGTTTTTTGTCATAACACCATACCTGGGCGTGGGGAGGGGCTAGGAAAGGGGGGTTTGCACTCCCCCAGAAACCTAAGTACCCCCAGAATTCAATTTTTGAAAATTTTTTTCGCTTTTTTCGCAATTTTTCGATGCCAATGGATAGTGCTTGATGAGAAACGTTGAAAAATGGTGTTTTTCGCTATATCGTGCACCCCCAGATTTTTTGACCTTTGAAAAAATCTTGCTCCTCCAGAACTTTGGTGCCGCCCATTCCTGGGAGTGGAGGGGGGTTTGGGAGGTATGCACCCCCGAGAAACCAAAATACCTCTCCCGAATTCGATTTTTGAAATTTTTTTCTGTCTTTTTCATAAGTTTTTGATGTTAATGGATAGTTCTCGATAAGAAACGTTGAAACATTGTTTTTTTCCGCCATATCACTATTTTTAAGGCCATTTTTTGACCTTTGAAAAAATCTTGCACCCCACCCCCTCCCAGAACTTTGTTGGCGCCCACCTATGGTGGTCGCCACACATAACGAAAAATAAAATTGATATGGACATTCAAGTCTAAACATTTTCAATCAGATGCAAGAGCTTCAAAACGCGATTGTGATCTAGAATTTATCATTCCAACCACACATTTAGAAATTGATTTTAATCTGATATCAGAAGTCCAGACTGAACACTAATGAACTAAATACTTAAGTTAGCTTTTAAAAACAATATTTTTTCAAATTTTACGCGTCTAAAAATTAAATTTCAATATGAAGTTTAGAGTTATTACATTTTTGATAATATAATATACGTACGGAAACAATTTTTAAAATTAAAATTTTTGTAAAATTTCAAAATTTTTTGAACTTAAAACATTTTTTGAGGGATCATAAAATTAAGTCAAGACTAAATATTAGAAAAGAGCTCCTTCATTCGAACCAGCGTTATAAATTGGAAAAATATCGCTCGTCTAATTTTAGAATTTAGATCGCAATTGTGCTGCTGTTTATACCTGTAAAAATTAATTGAAAATGACAAAATTAAATTTCAGATTAAAAATCCTCGATTAAACATAAGCGTGAGCTTTGATTTTATCGATTTATGCTTGCAAAAAAGCTTTGCCTTATTCCATTTCTTGCAATTAAATATCTTTCTGGATTTCCAAATGCCAATCAAGTCAAGTCGTAGATCTTTTTCTAGCGAGAACATTTTGAAGGTGCGTATAGAAAAACGTCTTTGGGTCGCAAAACAGATGAGTGCAAGGTCATGCTATTGCCATTAAAGATGAGCATAAAATATGTAGGCGCTGCAGCACTTCGTCTCGAAGTTAGACGAACTTCGATGTGCATTCTCTCGAAGTTCTATTGAAAATTAATCAATTAGCGTTTTATCGAAGTTCAACAGTCTTTTATAGGACTTCGATCAAAGTTATTTATCGAACTTCTATAGAACTTCTTCGAAGTTGTTTATCGAACTTCTAAAGAACTTCTTCGAAGTTCTTTATCGAACTTCTATAGAACTTCTTCGAACTTCTTTATCGAACTTCTATAGAACTTCTTCGAACTTCTTTATCGAACTTCTATAGAACTTCTTTGAAGTTCGACAGTCTTCCATAGAACTTCTATAGAACTTCTTCGAAGTTCTTTATCGAACTTCTGTAGAACGTTTATAGAACTTCCTCGAAGTTCTTTATCGAACTTCTATAGAACTTCTTCGAAGTTCTTTACTGAACCATGAATTAATACAAGACGCCTAAGTAGTGGAATATGCAGATGATTTTTTTGTGTACAATTAGGGATATATATGGTAGAGACAGGTGTAATGCGCTTAAAATATGTGTCCTAATTCTTGAGTTACAGAGCCGAAAGAAAAATTTTTTGAAGCACCAATGTGTGACTTTTTGATTTTGACCAATGGAGCTAAGTTTACGTTGTCCACAAATGGTCAATAAATATCAAACATATGTCGATGGATTTTTGAATATAATTAGGCAAATAGATAGTGCAAATTGTGGTGTAATGTGGCCACAAGATGAATTTTGTTTTTTCGAATTACAGCTCAAAAGGAAAGTTATTTGTACCACACATGTATGATTTTTTCGACTTTGACCAATTGAGTTCAATTACCGTTTGTCAGAAATGGTCAACAACCACGTAAGGTATACGCATGATCTTTTGCAAGCACTTAGGCACATAGATGGTACAAGCTGTGGTATCATGCATTCGCACAATGTTTTACAGTCCTGGAGTTATAGATCGAAACGTTAAATTTTTTATAGCACAAATGTATCATTTTTGAAATTTGAACACATGAGTCAATTTCACGTTAGTCAAAAGTGGTCAATAACTATCCATCACATATCCTACATTTTTTACACAGAAACGGATACATAGGTGGCACATATTGTGGTGAAATAAGGTTCGATTCCTGTATGACCACTCTGGACTTATGGCTAAAAAAGTAAAAATTTTGCAAGTGCAAAAATTCATATTTTTGACCTTTATTGACTGCTGTATCCCGTGGGATGATCCAATAAACAAACCTTTTATACTTTTTGTAAAGCCCATTTGATTTTCTGTAATTTGAAAAAAACTGCATTGAAAAATGTTCATTATTCTGGAAAATATTAATCATCATATGAAATTCGGCACATATTCCGATTTTTCACACTTTACACCTCTATAACTCAGCAAAAAGTCATTTTTGTGTAAAACGGTTTTCAGATTCGGAATCAGCGTAAAAAGTTGTGTAATATGTTAAAACGAAGAAAAGTTATTTTTTTGCTTATGCAAGGTTAAGGTGGTCCTTACAGAAACTGACTCTTAAAGATTAAATAATGTTTTTGATCAATTTTAGGTTTAAGAAAAGAATTAAAGCTTTCGAATAGAATAAAGAATCATATGGAATTTACCTATCCGTCCACTCAGATGAGTCGAAATCCTCGACGTGGGAATTTCCGACCTAACCCTCGGTATATCCAAAAACCCCTGGGTAGGTTTTCTTCAATTTATTCCAAACGCTGAATACACGGCCTATAGCCAGACAACAAAAATAGGCAAAAGAAAAGACGAAACGTACGCAACTATACAATCGTACGATGGCCAACAAGACTAACTACATTGGCATCAAGGGACCATTACAGTAAAATAAACAAACGTCAAATTAACGTAATACTGAAACACTTTTATCTCAGATCAATTATTCTAAGCTAATACGAGCGGTATGCATTAAACAATTACTATTATCATATACTTAACTCTATGTTACCGGACAAGTATCTTGTTTTTTATTATTGAAAATTGGGAAAAAGTGGGAAGACCGACGGGCATAGCCCACAGTACACTATCGTGGATAGCTACTAGTATTGGCTATGTAGTGGCTACCGCGAACTGCTAAGGCAAAGTTCGCCAAACGTGTAACTCTCGTAGTTACACTATGATATGGTCGGATAGATGATATGCTGTTTGGATTTTAGAAATCAAACTATAGCGTACATTGACGTAAATTGAAATTGTGTAGTGTATGGACACGTATTGAAACCATAGACGTAGTCAGGGGGCATTGGGGCGCATGCCCCCAGAAGTTTTTCAGAAATTTTGTTGATTTTTCGAGTGTAATAATTGTCCAGTGAGTTCAAAAAGGCAAAATCGTCAAAATTTTTCCAGCGCTTCGCGCCGCAGTCTCTATTATATTTATTGCTATATAAATCCAATGAGTTCAAAAGCTTAAGTTAGCTAAAATAATCGATCAATTCACATCACTTTAGAGATTTATTGCTCTATTTGTTCGTTGAATGAAACTGCGCATGCTTGTCGAGCATAACAGTAAATGTGCGAAAATGATTGTGTACCAGTTTGTCTATTCTTTGCTTTGTTTGTCTTTCTTTACAAGGACAGGACACATAATCCTATTTTAAATGAAAGGAATGGCCAAATTTTCTTATGTTTTTGCGCATTTTCTGTTTTCTGAATTATATCTTGTTAATAAGGCCACAAATGGGCCTGAAAACGATAAGAACAAAATTGTCTTTGATACATCTTTTTTATATCTTATTGGCAGCACCCTTTGCTGCGCTTTATACTTAGCAGAGGTCGAAAAGCGATTTCAGCTCAGAAATCTTGTACAATGTAGGACTTCATCAATTTTAAGTGTTTTGGGCTCAATTTAGAACCGAGATTTGGCCGATTTTGCGGAAATTTTAGCGATTGTATTTAACATTAAAGTGTTTTTACAAAATTTTCTAGAGGGCGATTGAGCGCGCCTCCGCAGCCCCCTCGCCGTAAAATCTCGTTCTACATGTGCAGCGAGCTGTTTGGGAGGACGAAAAGGAAAAAGGGTTCGCCGAAATTAATTTTGTCTGTTCTGTATGATTTAAGCGGTATAAATTGTGTTTAAAGAGCTAAAACGTCAAAATCTTCCGGCGCATGGCGCTGCTGGTTATTGTTCTTTCTTTTTTGTAAAGCTTCAGCATTGCGTTTAATAGCCTAAATCAGGCAAAATATCACAGAATATTAGTATTCACAGGCTACAAAATGTTAAGGACAGTAAAAGATTACTTAATTCCTTGGTGCTTTGCGCCTCTTATGAGTTCCGAACTGTTTGTCAATTAAAAGACCGTAAATTCTACATGAAAACGGTAGAAATTTCAAAAATTTCCGGCGTTTCGCGCTGATTAACATTTTTGTACTTCTGATTGTCAAAAACCCATGAATTAGCTAGGCATCGCTACTAAAGGTCGAAAAACTCAGTTTTATTACAGGTACATAACGTTACTAACATTCAATGCAAAATTAGTCTTAAAAAAATCTTTTGTGTAAGCCCCCCGGACCAAAATCCTGGCTACACCTCTGATTGAAGCGTTGTATAGAAGATGAATGCATATGAAGTCGACAAGTATATGATAATGAGCAGGTGGGCAGAAGTAAGGCAAATGGATTTAAATAGAATCACAGGCTGGCAAATTCATAAGAAATACGGACAACCAGCTGAAATAGTAAACGTCTAAAATATTAACGATAAGTATTTGAGGCCCGGTGGTTTTCAGCCGGGCCCGGGCTGCTATGACCGGCCGGGCCCGGTCCGGGTACCCGGTCGATCACTGCATATTGGTCATCATCAATTATATCCATCTTTTTTGCAAACGGGGAGCGAAGCGAACCATTGGCAAAAAAAGATTGCTTCTGCTAGTTTGAAACTTAATAGCTAAAAATAGTACTGTTTCTGCAACACCCTAACAACTTCTAACATAGGTAGATACACAACAATCACGTTTTTAGATCATTAATTAGCGCCGTGCACTTTTTCTTCATCACTTTGCAAGCTTCTACGACGATGGCTGCTGAAGGTAACGCTCCAGTACTTTCAACGGAAACTGAAAAATTACCAGTATATATGTATGAAGGTGCACAGTATACTTATATTTAACTTTATTTTCAACTAATGAAGAAAATACCCCCGCCTACATATAATTTCTGCAACCAATCGGACTGAAATCCGAATGAATTAGCCGAAAAAAGACAAATCTCGTTTCAGTGGATGAAAATAAAACGTCTTTTGAAGCAAAAATTCGGAAAAAATTTCCACGCTCATTTCCGAGTCGAAATGCTTGATAAAGTAAAGGATAGAGCATTACGAAGAAACAATGTAGTCGATTAATTGCCAGAATGCACAAAAGTCGTTACCAAGTCGAAGGACATGTAACAAACTTTTGATTGTTCTTACTCGTTGAAATTATTGTTTCAAATAAAAATAATGATAAATAATCCTGAAATTCAACTCAGAACAATACGTACTTATAAATGTAAACAAGTACAAAGCTGAGCTTATGGGGGTCAGGTTGACCCTTAGCCGAAAAATGTTTTGAAAGATAAGACAATGCACGGAAGTGTCAGGGGTGACAGCTGACGCAACAGCTGGTACTCTATTTCACAGCATATAAGGAATAAATGTTCTCAAGCAAGAGAACCGGTCTCGGCGCAGTTGGTCACACAGCTGTGCTGGGAGTCAGCGCTGATAAAGGTTGGCTGGTTCGACACCAGCCGACACCGGTTTTGCCTTCAGCCAGCGTCCTTTATTACGTTATGTGACATGGCGAGACTGACAGGGAGAACCGGTCTCGGCGCAGTTGGTAACACAGCTGTGCTGGGAGTCAGCGCTGATAAAGGTTGGCTGGTTCGACACCAGCCGACACCGGTTTTGCCTTCAGCCAGCGTCCCTTATTACGTTGTGACATGGCGAGACTGAACAGTATATGACGTCAGTCACTGACAATGAACCCTGCACATTATGGGCCAATGAGCCAAAAAATTAAAAACAGGCAAAAAATATGCGCCAATCGATATTTGATACTTTGATAATGGCTAAAGAGCCAAAAGGCAGGCCCCAGAGCCTACTATAATTATATTCGACTACTTAGGTCAAAAGGCAAGTTAGTCTACATTTATAAATACATATCCTGAAGCGACGAGGACGCCGCTTCTCCGAAGAAGGGAATGTCAGGGGTGACAGCTGACGCAACAGCTGGCACTCTATTTCACAGCATATAAGGAATAAATGTTCTCAAGCAAGAGAACCGGTCTCGGCGCAGTTGGTAACAGCTGTGCTGGAAGTCAGTGCTGATAAAGGTTGGCTGGTTCGACACCAGCCGATAGCGGTTCTCTTGCTTGAGAACATTTATTCCTTATATGCTGTGAAATAGAGTACCAGCTGTTGCATCAGCTGTCACTCCTGACATTCCACTTCTTCAGAGAAGCGGCGTCCTCGTCTATTCGTAGGCGTGGGTTCGAATCCCACCGCTGCCACCAAATATGTCACGCCCGGTAGAGGTCAATATATAATAATCATTAATATATTCATTATAGTATGGGCCAATCCGCGTATTTATGTCTGTCGAGCCCCATAATAATATTCTCATTTAATAATATACTCCGCGTGTCTTATGCACGTCAATCGAATTCAATCAATAATTCTTAGGTCAATATACTTTGAACCACATAACGGGCTGACCATATGTTCGTTTATAGTCACCAGCTCGGACTGAGCTGTCTTGCGGATTGTGCAGCTGTATATATTATCGCGCGCACACGCATTAATAAAACCGGTGCTATTGGGCGAACCCAATAGCCTTTATCAGCGCTGACTCCTCACTTAGCAGTTTTAAGTGCTGAGCTCGAACCGGTTCATTGCTGGAAATTCATCTCTTCCTTATAAGAGAACGGAACAAATACTGTGACAATCAGCGACAGCTGTTGCTTAAGTTGGCCGCTGTCATGTATACATGACATCTCCCTTCTTTAATTTGGATCGTCCTTGATCCAAGGGAGGAATTAGTTGGGTCTCAAGAGAAATGCGACTTTCCCAGATTGCCCCCCATGTAACATAGGATGCCTGGTGTGGGTCATATAACATAATATAATATATGTAGCCTCCATTTCTAGGAGTTAATAATCAATTTAATAATACTTGATCCACTAAACCAGGAGTGTGGATTCGGGTAGTCACCAGCTCGAACTGAGCTGTCTAGTGAGAACAAAACCGGTGCTGTTGGGCGAACCCAACAGCCTTTATCAGCGCTGACTCCTCACTTAGCAGTTTTAAGTGCTGAGCTCGGACCGGTTCATTGCTGGAAATTCATCTCTTCCTTATAAGAGAACGGAACAAATACTGTGACAATCAGCGATAGCTGTTGCTTAAGTTGGCAACTGTCATGTATACGAGACAGAAGGATAAAAAAGTTGCATCTCTCTGTCATGCGAAGTATTACACATAATTTGCGTCAAGCGCGACAAAAAAAGCGTCACCTTTCTAAACCTATTGAAAGAGAAACTTTTTTCCGAAAAGTTTGAATTTCATGATCTTAATGTATAAAGCATCTTGAAAAACGTCGTTTTAACAAGCTATCCACACGAAGTTTCCCGGACAAAAACCAATTCCTTATAAATGTACATAGCTTCTTTACCATAGGTGCGCAAGGTCAAACTTTCAGGGGAGGGGTGAAAACGAGAATTGCCAAATAGCTATGTGCTTCGTAAAAACGGCTCCATAGCATACGCGGACAGCACCAAAATTCTGGGAGTGCACGATTTTTCAAACGTCAAAAAATGGCCTTAAAAATGGTGGTATGGCGAAAAAACACCATTTTTCAACGTTTCTCATCGAGCACTACTATCCATAGGCATAAAAAAATTGCGGAAAAAAACAGAAAAAAAATTTTAAAAATTGAATTCATACCCCTCGAACCCCCAGGGATCAGAAAATTAGCCATATAGCCTTTTTGGTCTCAGAAAACTAGCTATATAGCCTTTTTGGATTCACAAACATACATAGCTATATAGCCTTTTTGGAATAAAAATAGCTATTAATCCTTTTTGGAGTCGAGAAAATAGATATATACCCTTCTGAAACTCAGAAAAGACACCTAAATAGCATTCTGAGCTAAAAAAAGACTATATAGTTAGTTTTCTGAGCCCAAAAAGGTTGTATAGCTAATTTTTGAGCCCAAAGAAGGCTATACCGCAATGATTTTTCGGCCAAAATCGCTGTATAGCTATCAGTTTTTCAAAGCTCAGTGGGTGATACCCATAGGTTGGCGGCACCAAAGTTCTGAGAGGGGGCGCAAGATTTTTTTAAAGCTCAAAAAATGGCCTTAAAAATGGTGGTATGGCGAAAAAACACTATTTTTCAACATTTTCTCATCGAGCACTATCCATTGGCATCAAAAAATTGAGAAAAAAACAAAAAATTGAATTCTGGGAGGTATTTTGGTTTCCGGGGAGGGGTATTTTGATTTCTGGGGGAAGGTATTTTGATTTCTGAGGGGTGCATACCCCAAACCCCCACGCCCAGGTATGGTGATACTGCCCTTACCCCCATGCTCATATATGTTCTTAACTATAAGTACATAGGTAATTTCTAAAATGAAAATACGTGTGATGTAAACTAGTGATCGTACTAATTCTTTTCAAAAATACAATATTTTACGTCTGAAATAATTTTAAACCAAAGCTAAAAATGCATTTTACATTCCGGTTTAGTGGTATTCAGAAGACCGTTGCATTGAGGAAAACTAGGTTGCCCACTAACCAGTTTAAAAAACCGATTTTCAAGGTTGCGGACAAAACGAATCTCAGCGTGCTCTACTCTATGCAGAACATTTGAGTAGAGAAAATGACTGATAATTCTGGAACGTTTAAGCAGATTAATTTTCGCATCCATTGCTATGTAAGAAGTAAAAGTATAGATGAAAAAGTCGCTGTCATTTTTGGGCCATGCTAAAAGGAATCAAATTGCGACAAAAACATCACAAGCACACCTGGGCGTGGGGGTTGGAAGTATGCACCCCCTCGAGTAACAAAATTACCCCCACCCCCAGAAACCAAAATGCCCCCAGAATTCAATGTTTGAAATTTTTTTAGTTTTGTTTCCGCAATTTTTTGATGCCGATGGATAGTGCTCGATGAGAAACGTTGAAAAAATTGTGTTTTTTCGCCATACCACAATTTTTAAGGCCAGTTTTTGATCTTTGAAAAATCTTGCACACCCATAATTTTGGTTGCTGCCCATCTATGTACATACATATGACCACAAGGCAAGAAATTGAGCTGCTGCATCTCATCTAAGCTACGGATAGAACAGGCAGAGGCAGATGAGAATAAAGCTTTAAACACGTATTTTGCTTTCCAAGGTTCAGAGTTAAAAGGAGGAGTAAAATTTCAAAATTTCACATTTTGCAAGTCAAATGCAGAAATGACCAAAAGAGACTGCATGAAATGCATTAATGCGATAATGTTGGATTTTTTAGCCTTTGTTAGCCCATTTTGACTTGTTTCGTCACTCTTGCTGATAAAAATTATAAGGATAATTGATCTAAACTTTTGACTTTTTAGATCTTTTTAACGCCGCTCTGGACATTTCACTAAGAAAGGCTGAGCACAGAAATTTTTTTGTCATCTTTATTTTTTCATACCCAAAAATCATGCAGATGTCCGACAACTCAAAATCGCATGACAGTGACTCGGGTGTTGAATTCCGAAGCCTTAAGTCCCCATGGAAATATGTTTTAAGAATGCATACATGCAGTCCCGTATCCAAGATTTTATTCCAGGTGGGAATCGCAAACTTTGAAGTCAAATATCTCTAGATCCATTGGGAGATAGCCAAAAATAAAAGTATTTTTAAATGTTTCTCGACGCGCATATGCACTAAATCTATCGTTCAAACAGTGTGCATAATTGATTTCCTGTCACTCAATTCTTGAACAACTTCTCAACTTTTGTTTTTTTGTGTTTTGCAAACAAAAACAACAGACAAAATGAACAACACGATGCAAAGCGCCAGAAAAATTTGACATGTTCTCCATGTCTAATATAACGTTCAGCGGTTTCGAACGGTTTAGAAGGTACAAACAAAGTATGTATAAAGAATAAATCCCGCGCGAAGCGCCTGATAATTTGGACGTTTCTATGCTCTTTTACTCAATTTTGCACCTTTGTGAAGATAAGAAACGCAATAAATTGGATCTCGCTAAGAGATTTTAAAATGTAGTAAATAATAATTTCAATTAAATTAATGGCGCGAGGCGGCAGAAATTTGAGCATTTTCACGCTGGAAACATCAAATATATATATATATATATATATATATATATATATATATATATATATATATATATATATATATATATATATATATATGTATATATATATATATATATATCTATATATATATATATATATATATATATATATATATATATATATATATATATATATATATATATATATATATATATATATATATATATATATATATATATATATATATATATATATATATATATATATATATATATATATATATATATATATATATATATGTATATATATATACACATATATATATTAGTGATGTCCTGGGCACCGGCACCGGGCCGGTGCTAGGCTGGTACCGGCGCCGGTGCCGGTGCTAGATAAAAGAGAAAAATTAGTGTAAAAAGAATAATTCAAGCTCATTTATCACCAATTTAATGAATAAAGGCGCAAAAAGGTAGCATTTTGTTAATAAAATCTTCTGATTAGCATAGTGCAGCATTTTGACTCAACTTCAGAACAAGTCTTCGAGCTTTAAAAATGAATTATTCATTTAACGAAACATATCTTATTGAAAACATCAATTAACATCAAGAAGCGTGGACACTAATAAAGTAAATTAAAATTAAAAACATCGACATATAGAGTGGAAAGTTCTTCTAATTCTACCATCTGTAGGCAAGAAGGATGAGTAATACAGAGTAGTTTTCAACTTAATTTCATCAAATCCATTTTTATTTTTCCATTTCGTGAGCAGAAGACCGTAAAACGCAGCTAGAATTTTAAAATAGTTTCTATGCAAAACTTTTTCCTGCAAATTATTCAGAAAATGCTTCTTAAAACTTTGTAAATGAACTTTTGTGTAAGTCTTTTGCATTACTAATATATCCCGTGTTTATAATCAGTGGCTTTTGAAAATGTGAAATGATAAACTCAAATAATTAAACCTCAAAAAGTTTTTGTGGCTATTTTCATGTTTGTTTCTTACTAGTTGAATATTTAACTAATGCATTAAACCAAATTTCGATTTGACTAAAGAATCAAGTACTGCACAAGCCAATCTTGATTGCGCTACACTTAAACTTATAATACACTTTTTAACTTTTATTTTTCTTCGAATTTCAATTTTATTACAATTTTTTGTTTGTTTAATGCTTAAGTGAGAAAATTAATATGTATTCATAAATTAAAAATAATGAAGTCGTTACTAGCCAAATGAAATTTTGCCCTTAATATGTAAATCCGGCGAAAAATAGGTATAAATTTAACCCTTTTTGAAGAAGCATAGTACACTATATAATATGCAAATGTAGCACCGGCACCGGTAAAAAAAGCGGCACCGGGACATCACATATATATATATATATATATATATATATATATATATATATATACTAGCAAAGAAAAATGCTCCGATGGAACAAAAAAGATGAATATACTTGGAATTGTGGATTATTATGGATGTAAAAGGAGGGGACTAGGAAAAATCTACCTAAAGTCGGAAAATCTGCTAAAAATCACACTTTCTCTAAGCAACGCAAAAAATCGATGTATATTCTGCGGCCAACACATTAAAATAAATATTCAACCATAACAATGATTGAAACAGCAGCACGTTAGCTATGCAGTAGCTATGGGAAATGATATTAAGTAAACTAACAGTCTTCCAAGCCAATTGAATGAAATAGCAAACATCGAAGACAATTGAAGACATGGTTGGTTTAAAACAGTAGGAAACGCGTAAGTTGACTTGAAACAGACTAAATGTAGATACACTAGCATGCCCGAAACGATTGTGTGCACTAATCAATCGGCTCCTGCTTTGCTTGCTATAATGCTCATAACAAAATAAAACAACTTTAAATACAATACCTCTTAGTTTTCTATCAATCAAGTGCCAGCAATTTAAAAAAGCAACCTTGATAGATTTCGTTTATACACTCTTATCTGAAACTTTGAACATTATTTAAAAAAGACACTTTATTAGAGGCCGCAGAATATACATCGATTTTTTGCGTTGCTTAGAGAAAGTGTGATTTTTAGCAGATTTTCCGACTTTAGGTAGATTTTTCCTAGTCCCCTCCTTTTACATCCATAATAATCCACAATTCCAAGTATATTCATCTTTTTTGTTCCATCGGAGCATTTTTCTTTGCTAGTACACTACTTTTAATTAGCGTGATTTCAGTACATCAGTCAGTAAACACAATCAGTAACATGCCACAATAATGACAACAGTCCAAGAACGCGGAAAACAATATTGTTCTTAACATCAGCATTATCCTTTTTAAACAAGACAACCTTATTGACACCATCCATTTTCAAATTGAAACTCCATTAAGTTATTTCTTCTTAATGTGTGCAGTTCACTTATAATCAAGCACAAATATTTAACCAATGAATTCACATTGCAAATCCTCACTCAATCAATACACAAGCACAATGTGTTGTGACTTTTGAAATTGAAAACACCCAATTTTCAATTTTCAAATTGAAAATTGGATCAATTTTCAAATTGAAAATTAAGTCAATTTTCAAATTGAAAATAGGGTGTTTGAATTTGCGATAAAGAAAATAATCAAAAGATAGTCACTTGGTTTATTTAAGCCGAGTAATAAAATAACGACCGTCCACCAATTCCAAACTAAACGCGACTAATCTGATCACTATGAAAAAGTTTTGAAAAATGAGCTTGCAAAGCGAGAGTTGTAAACCAAGAGAAACTTAAAGTTAAAACCTACCATTAAATTATTAAGAGAATTATAAAAGATTTTAAACTTTAAGAAAATGGAAAAGGCGGGATGTTGGTAAATTAGAAGACAAAGTTTTTCGGCAAAAATTCAAAAACTTCAGGCAAATATCAAATGTAAGGAACACTAACGCTTTGATTTGGTAGTAAAATAAATTTGTAGTATAGACTACATATTAACAACAAATGAATAGTGCAAACTTTACACAACTACAAGGTGTAGAGAATACTAACAGTTTACGGCTTATTAATGTACATGATTACAATAAAGCTGCATATCTTTGTCGACTTCTGTGCACAGTAGTGTGATTGCTGGTTCATTTTAAACCACTTTTGCAGGCAATTTACATCAATTAAACGATAGCTCTCCATGTGCAAGATTTTGTGAAACATATTATAAACACGGCTAAGAAGGATTTAACTTTAATGCAGCCCATTTAAGACAAAATTACATCTCTTCAATGATCTAAGGACACTTGAACATAATTTTTAAATCACTTCAGATTACTTTTGAGGGTAAACAAACTCACTTAATTGATGTCTCACATATGAATCCTAGAAAATTTCTTGACTTCAGTTACAAAGTCTCTGCAAGTCTATCGAATTTAGGTTAACACGTAATGTAAACTTTACACAAACACATAGCGCAAAGAATATTTTAGTCGGATTCGTAATTTTGATATTGCTCCGATATTACTTTCAACATTTATGGAAAAATAAGTCTCCATAATGTTTTAAAGACAATAAACATTAGGTTTAAACCAATTTGCAATACTGCTGAGTGTAAGCAAGCGCGTCCAACTGACGTATATATTTCATTCCCTGTAAATTTTTATATCTCAGGAAAAAATTTCGGTTTTTGCAATGCTATAGAACAAAGGCTAACATGCAGTGTAAAAAATTACTCGGATATTATGATCAACATTCATGAAAAAATTATGTCTCTACAATGGTTTGAGGACATATAAACAATGAGTGTAAACTACTTTACATCACTGTTGGATGTAAACAAACGCACCTACGTGACGTCTCACATTTGATCCTTTGAAAACTTCTAGACTCCAGGAAAAGATTAGGTTTCTGGAATGCTTAAAAACGAAGATAAATACACATGTAGTGTAAACTTCATGTAAACACCTAGTGTAAAGAAGATTTTAGTCAGATTCGTAATTTTGATATTGTTCCGATATTACGATTAATATTTATGAAAAAATTAAGTCTACATAATGTTCTATGGGCAAACTAACAATTGGTGTAAACTACTTTACAACACCGTAGAGTGTAAACATATGCGCCAGACTGGCATAACAAATTTGGTTCCTGGTCCATTTCTAGACATGATAAACGTGTCCCTGACTCGTAACCGGAGAAGCAGGCAGAAAAAACAAGACAGAAACGCATTTTAAACTCCAAATTTTTGACTTTACATTCGCTAAATATTAATGTATTGACAATTTGCTTTGACATGCACCCGATATAAAGCACTTTATTTTTATTCTATTAGACTTATCCCGACTTCTGGACGGAGAAAGTGGCGAACAAAAAACGCAACAAAAACGTATTTTCCATCATTTAGAACACTGTAAACTTTAAAATTCCGTACCGAACTCCCCATTGAGTTTAAAGAAATTCGGTTTGGTACAATTTGTAGCTTTTAAATCGTAGTACATTCCTGTGTGCCAAAATTCTCTTGCAAAAATTATTTGGCATGATTTATCAATCAAACTTCGGAAAAAACGTGTTTTTTAGCCCATTTTTTACCTCTGATTTCGAACTTTACACCCCCATAAATAACTCAATATTGCGTTTTTTTAAATGCGGTTTGCTGCGATGTTTAGCCCCTGAGAGGCACTTTATTAATGCTGTCTTCGATTTACACTGACTCATAAGCGGAAAAATTTGGCAGAGAAATCTTAGTCAAAATCCGTTTTTTTACACCATCAACTAGAGTGTAAACTTTAAACCCCAGGATCTAACTCACCATAGAGCATAGAAGACTTTGCTTATATGCAGAATGTAGCCCTTGATCCGCTCTACATTTCTGTCAGAAAACATCTTAAAAAACTCATAACCTGAGTTAGTATCGGACATAGGCAGGTTGAAAACTCGACCAAAAAGTGCTTTTTCACCCCCAGATTTTCGCACTCTTTACACTGCCATTCGATAACTAATGCGAATTTCAAAAAACAAAAAAAGTGTCATCTGTAGAATTCATCCCTCTATTATCCTATCCTGTTCAGTCCTTCAAGTCATCAATACTCAGTTGTCCACATGCCGCAGTAAAAAGGTCCCAAAATTTGTCCCATGTTATAACGTTACACAAAAACTTTACACCTTCTTTACACAGTCAGTTTTGAGTTTCAAGAAAAACAAAAAAACACGGGCAGCGAATTTTTTTATTATCTTTCTTTTAAAAAAAACCGCACCTTTCAGAAATGTCCCGTTATAGCTGTAGGGGGTGCACAGGTGTTGGGGGTACCCAAGTATATTATAGGTACGCGCTAACGCGCTACCTAAGATAAAGCTGTATATCTTTGTCGACTTCTGTGCACAGTAGTGTGATTGCTGGTTCATTTTAAACCACTTTTGCAGGCAATTTACATCAATTAAACGATAGCTCTCCATGTGCAAGATTTTGTGAAACATATTATAAACACGGCTAAGAAAGATTTAACTTTAATGCAACCCATTTAAGACAAAATTACATCTCTTCAATGATCTAAGGACACTTGAACATAATTTTTAAATCACTTTAGATTACTTTTGAGGGTTAACAAACTCACTTAATTGATGTCTCACATATGAATCCTTGAAAATTTCTTGACTTCAGTTACAAAGTCTCTGCAAGTCTATCGAATTAAGGTTAACACGTAATGTAAACTTTACACAAACACATAGCGTAAAGAATATTTTAGTCGGATTCGTAATTTTGATATTGCTCCGATATTTCTTTCAACATTTATGGAAAAATGAGTCTCCATAATGTTTTAAAGACAATAAACATTAGGTTTAAACCACTTTGCAATACTGCTGAGTGTAAGCAAGCGCGCCCAATTGACGTATATATTTCATTCCCTGTAAATTTTTATAACTCAGGAAAAAATTTCGATTTTTGCAATGCTATAGAATAAAGGCTAACATGCAGTGTAAAAAATTACTCGGATATTATGATCAACATTCATGAAAAAATTATGTCTCTACAATGGTCTGAGGACATATAAACAATGAATGTAAACTACTTTACATCACTGTTGGATGTAAACAAACGCGCCTACGTGACGTCTCACATTTGATCCTTTGAAAACTTCTAGGCTCCAAGAAAAAATTAGGTTTCAGGAATGCTCAAAAACGAAGATAAATATATATGTAGTGTAAACTTCATGTAAACACCTAGTGTAAAGAAGATTTTAGTCAGATTCGTAATTTTGATATTGTTCCGATATTACGATTAATATTTATGAAAAAATTAAGTCTACATAATGTTCTATGGGCAAACTAACAATTGGTGTAAACTACTTTACAACACCGTAGAGTGTAAACATATGCGCCAGACTGGCATATCAAATTTGATTCCTGGTCCATTTCTAGACTTGATAAACGTGTCCCTGACTCGTAACCGGAGAAGCAGGCAGAAAAAACAAGACAGAAACGCATTTAAAACTCCAAATTTTTGACTTTACACTCGCTAAATATTAATGTATAGACAATTTGCTTTGACATGCACCCGATATAAAGCACTTTATTTTTATTCTATTAGACTTATCCCGACTTCTGGACGGAGAAAGTGGCGAACAAAAAACGCAACAAAAACGTATTTTCCATCATTTAGAACACTGTAAACTTTAAAATTCCGTACCGAACTCCCCATTGAGTTTAAAGAAATTCGGTTTGGTACAATTTGTAGCTTTTAAATCGTAGTACATTCCTGTGTGCCAAAATTCTGTTGCAAAAATTATTTGGCATGATTTATCAATCAAACTTCGGAAAAAACGTGTTTTTTAGCCCATTTTTTACCTCTGATTTCGAACTTTACACCCCCATAAATAACTCAATATTGCGTTTTTTTAAATGCGGTTTGCTGCGATGTTTAGCCCCTGTGAGGCACTTTATTAATGCTGTCTTCGATTTGCACTGACTCATAAGCGGAAAAATTTGGCAGAGAAATCTTAGTTAAAATCCGTTTTTTTACACCATCCACTAGAGTGTAAACTTTAAACCCCAAGATCTAACTCACCATAGAGCATACAAGACTTTGCTTATATGCAGAATGTAGCCCTTGATCCGCTCTACATTTCTGTCAGAAAACATTTTAAAAACCTCATAACCGGAGTTAGTATCGGACATAGGAAGGTTGAAAACTCGACCAAAAAGTGCTTTTTCACCCCCAGATTTTCGCACTCTTTACACTGCCGTTCGATAAATAATGCGAATTTCAAAAAACAAAAAAAGTGTCATCTGTAGAATTCATCCCTCTATTATCCTATTCTGTTCAATCCTTCGAGTCATCAATACTCAGTTGTCCACATGCCGCAGTAAAAAGGTCCCAAAATTTGTCCTATGTTATAACGTTACACAAAAACTTTACACCTTCTTTACACAGTCAATTTTGAGTTTCAAGAAAAACAAAAAAACACGGGCAGCGAATTTTTTTATTATCTTTCTTTAAAAAAAACCGCACCTTCCAGAAGTGTCCCGTTATAGCTGTAGGGGGTGCCCAGGTGTTGGGGGTACCCAAGTATATTATAGGTACGCGCTAACGCGCTACCTATGATATATATATATATATATATATATATATATATATATATATATATATATATATATATATATATATATATACATATATATATATATATATATGTATAGTTTCATAGCAGTTTTGTTGTACAAGGTCCGTTTGAACATGTACAAAGATGGTCACTAGTAGTCTTTGTACATTTTGTGCACACAAATTTTTGGGTACTATAATATGGTACAGTAGCGATTTTAGTGTGACAAAAACAGACTTGTTCGACCTTTGATAGTGTATTTCAGCTCATTTCTGGGTTTCTGAGAGCAAAAATCACTAATAATCGTCTCAAAACGGCGCGAAGCGCCTAAAAATTGGACATTTTTCTTTTTAAAATACAATTTCTGACATTATAAAGATATGTAGAACACACAATTGCTTATTTCGGCGCGAAGCGCCGAAAATTCTTGCGAATTTCAAACCTTTTTTGCAGTTTTTGTCTTCCCGAAAATCTTTGTACATGTACAACGACGGTACCCAAGTCTTTGTACATCGGGGAAAATCTTTGCCGAATACAAAAAAACTGTTTCATAGCGAAAAATTCTGAAAAATTTCAAGGACGGAATTCCCCCTCCCTTTACCCCTCTAAATATGGGCCTGCATACATGTATGCTTACATATAAAGTGACGCTTGTGGCGAGACAGCTGGACGGCGTCTGCCAAATCCGGATGCCGAAATACGTTCCGACTGCACATATCCCGCCTGACATCCTTTACAACGGCCATCTTGTTACCTTAACATGAAAGTTCGTCTGATTAAGCTGAAAAAGGAATTAGTAAAATACATAGCAATGCATTAACGAATACAAAACGAAAAAGATGAATCTCTAAACGATCGAATAAGCCTTTTTTTCTACGTTGAAAAAAAATATTTGCGTACCTAATGAGCAGATAATTTAAGAATTAAAAATGTTGAGCAAATTGTTTGTGTTCTATTTTTCTAAATTTTTGTTTCGAAATACAAAATCTGGCAAAAAAATACACATGCACGTACTACCTACAGGCCAGTATCCAAGATTCGGCCAAGGGAGGATGCAAGGTATATTAGTTAACATCTCGGAAATTTCGAAAGGATAGTAGTGCGTAAAAACCACTTTTCCGACGAAAACATTTTTTCTCAATCGGCTGTGAATAAAGCGTCATTTTTTCAGTCGCGCTGAGGCTAAATCATAGGAAATACTTTACACGTCTAAACTCTGACAATCTTCTGGATGCAATTTTCTCAGCTTTCCGTGCATTATCTTACCTGCCAAAAGAATTTTTTGTAGAAGGGGTTGGCCGCCCCTCCCCTACCTCCCTAAATACGACACATATATAGGCGTAATACTACGCCCATGATAGGGGATCCCCCACCCACAGTCAAATGTCCCTCCATCCCCTAAAACCAGAAAATTTTTGACCCCCCATTCTGGAAAAAATCGGATTTTTCGGCCGTTTTTATACGTTTTTTGGCCGCTTTTGGCTGAAAATTGGAGGTTTTTACCCCCCCCCCCTGAAAATGGCCGGAGACCCTTCAAATTTCGAGCCGTTACATGTCTCCAACCTTCTCATGAAAAAGCTTGGTTGTTCTGAAACAATATGATTGTTAAGCTTAAAAGTGGCGATCTATGTCCGAAAAGTGGTTATCCTGATCCATAAGAGTGGTTATTCAAATTCAAAGTCCAGTTGTCCGGAGAATAAGTGATTTTCTAGCTTTGAAAATCATTGTTCTGGTTCAAAAAAATTTGTATGGCCAGAAAATCATTATTTATATCTAGATGGAAGTGTGTAGGATTTTCAGGTTTTATTTATAAAAACGTAATCGCATTTTCGTTCATAATTCTACATTAACACGTTGGCGCGGGGTATGCAGCCCCAGAAGGCCGGATACCACTTCTCCCTCCTAGGAACCAAAATACCCCCCCTTTAGATTAAATTTTTAAATTTTTTTTGTTTTTTTTTCGCAATTTTTTGATGCCAATGGATAGTGCTCGATGAGAAGCGTTGAAAAATTGTACCAACATTTTTTAGACAACTTTTTGACCCTTGAAAAATCTTGCACCCCCAGAATTTGGGTGCTGCCCACCTATGGTCTCAGACAAACCTGGGCGTAGAAGGGGGGTTTGAGGGAGTGTGCACATACGTGGGCAGCAAGAAATTTCTGGGGGGGGGGTGCAAGATTTTTTGAAGGTCAAAAATGGCCTTAAAAACGATGGTATGGTGATAAAAACACCATTTTTTGACGTTTCTTCATCAAGCACTATCCATTGGCATCAAAAAATTGCGAAAAAAGCGAAAAAAAATTTCACAAATTGAATTCTGGGGGGGGTATTTTGATTTCTGGGGGGGTATTTTGGTTTCTGGGGGGTGCATACCCCCAAACCCCCCCCCCACGCCCAGGTGTGGTGTGCACTCCTCCCCCGAGAAATCAAAATACCCCCCCCCCAGAAGGCCGAATACTCCCTCTTTAAATTCGATTTTTGATTTTTTTTTGTTTTTTTCGCAATGTTTTGATGTTAATGGATAGTGCTCGATCAGAAACGTTGAAAAATTGTTGTTTTTCCGCCATACCACCATTTTTGAGACCACTTTTAGACCTTTGAAAACCTTACACACCCTCCTCCAGAATTTGGGTGCTGCCCAGCTATATGATCTCAGACCGTTCCATGAACGGTTCGAAGTGGGATATGGCCCAGGTGTGGGTTGGGTACATCTGCAATTTCGGAGGTATTCGCCGTAAATTCGTTATCTGTCGCTGTTTATTCTTTCCAAATATGGTTTGCTTTACATACATATACGTAAAAACGCATTTTTAAAATATGTAAATAATAAGCAATAAAAAATAGAATGAATATTGAATTAGAATATATATACTGAATCAATAAAAATTACAAGATTTGGCATTACGTGCCTGCATACTCGTATGCGTGACTACGAAAGAAAAATACCGTCATCGTCATCCACAAGTTCAATTACTCCGTGCGAAAAAGACTGTTCTAATCGCTCAGCCGCTTCGCCAATCACTTTACGTTTCAGCTCAATTTTGGGCAATAATCGATATGAAGCAGTTGCTTAAGTAGCAAAAAATATATTAAAGTAAATTTTTAAAAATTAACGAAAACATCTGCAAACAACCGAGTGCTTATTGCCAATGGCTTATCGTATGATAAAAATTAAAAACGTCCCCATTTTACCCTGAACAATTTTGTTGAATTTCGCACGAATCTGCAGCCTTAAATTTATGAATCAAACAGTCTGAATCATACATTATCTTGGGGTTTGGGGTCTTCTACCACACATGTACAGCGTGGAAATTCTGGGATTGGGGGTCAGGCCCAAAAATTTTTTAAAGAGTGCCTTGTTTGAGCTAAAAAACGATGGGTACAGCACTGTTTTTTTTTGTACAAGGTCCGTTTGTACATGTACAAAGATGGTCCCCAAAAGTCTTTGTACATTTTGTACATGCAAATTGTTGTGTACTATAAATAGTACAGTAGCGATTTTAGTGTAGTAAAACAGGGTTTTCGACCTTTGGTAGTGTATTTTAGCTAATTTCTGGGTTTCTGACGCCAAAAATTACTAAAAATTATCTGAAAACGGCGCGAAGCGCCGAAAAATGTTGACATTTTTCCATTCTAAATGCAAATTCTGCCATTTTAAAGATATATAGGACAAATAATTTATCAGTTCGGCGCGAAGCGCCGAAAATTTTGGGAATTTTACACCTTTTTACAGTTTTTGTCTTCCTAAAAATCTTTGTTCATTTTGTTAACACAAAATTTTTGGGTTAGTTAAAAAAGTGCATATGGAGCGAATCGCCGGAAATTTGAGATTTTTGAGCCACAAATGAGCTAAAACGCCTAAAAAGGCACACTTTTCTACAACTCTTGCCAACTTATACAAAAAACGACATTTCTGGGGGTCGCAGCCGATTTTGCGGGGCAGGGGGTCAAACCCCCTAGAAAAGGTATGTATGTCGTCAACAACCCCCAGAAATTTTTGTTACCCCCCATCCTTCCAAAATTCGCGATTTTCCAAAAGTTTTCGAAAATGTTCGTGAAAAAGGTGCTTTTTAAAGCGTTTTAGTCATCTACATATTTGCTAGAAAGTGTCAAATTTTCGGCGCTTCGCGCCATATACCCATTTCTTGACGATATTTTGCGTAATTTATTCGAATTTATACAATTTCTTCTGAAAAATTGTTCTACGGTTTTTATGCTGTAGAAAGATAGAGCATCGTCAGAAACGCAGAAAAACGATGTTTTTTACGCGTATCCGCTATTTTTCGAGCCCAAGAAAGTTACTTTAAAATTTCACCCCCACCTCCCCTGCACAATTTCCATGCTGTGTATGCCTGGCCATTACCAACTGGAGAAAACTTGGCATGATCTCGACCAATGCCTTTGACGCAGTGGCATTTCAATTCGATTTCCTGCCCGGGTCTCATTTTATTTAACAAAATGTCGTCGTGCACAGGCGCCGGCGGATCGGAGGCAAAACGTGCGCCTTGATCGCCAAGCGGCTCCCATTTGAGGCTTTTGGAGTAGACTTAAAAATAAGAATAAATGATAGTAAAATAACCATAGCCGGACAGGTACTGTCCGGCGATTTTAAGCTGATGGAACGTTTTTCGCATCATTTTTTATGTCATAAAGCAGTAAAAACGTCAAAAAATTTTCCAGCGCTTCGCACCAGATTGAATACTTTTAATACGTTAAACTCAAAAAGCGCCCAAAATTGATAAATTTTTGCATTTTTTAATGTTAAAAGTGATATAATGCTGCTGTCAAAATAGACTGGAAATGCTTTTAAAATGCTATCTAACCACGAAAAAACCTTTTATGGGTATTTTGACCATTTTGATCGTTAAAACAGCGAAAAAAATCGTGAACATTAAATTGACTGGTTTAGGTTTTTAGAAATTTCACTCCCCCCCAACTGCCCACCCTGATATTTAGCACCTATGGTCACAACTTGAGAGGAATGTGCATTTGGAGAAGCTAGAGATGTATTATCCTAATTGGCGTACATGTATCGGTTCGAAATTTGGGTTGGAGGTCTTCGGTGATTTTTAGAGGGGAGGGGTGAATGAACTCCAATTTTTGGCCGAAATAGTAAAAAAGCACCTAAAAATGGCCAGACAACGGCAAGTTTTTCCAAAAATTCCAAAAATCGAGGGAGGGGTTCAAAAAATTTTCTGGATGGAGGGATACGGGGACAATCATGGGTGTAGGGATCCCCCATTTACCTATTACATGTCTGCTAATTGCCCTCTTCAATCAATCCGGTCTAGATAATACATATGACGGAAATTTCGGTGAAGAAATCAATAGGTGTACTGCCGAATGATTAGGCTAAAGAAGATTTCTCGCTATTTTACACTGAAGCTTCACCTAATTTTCAAAAAACTTCTTTCGAGATCTTAATTTGAATAATCCGTACACATTTAATTCTGTTATACATATTTCACCGTTGTTTGTAATATACCATACTTCCGCAACTGTAACCCTTAGTTGCATAATATTTTATTTTTTATTACCTATTTTACTTTCTATTTTTGTATGACAGCATTTTATTTTTAATCCATACATTGTTTTCTCCCTAAGCAACTAGATCAAACAAATAATTAAAAGAATTACACAAGTAAATTCTTTAATTAGAATGACTTGCGCATAGCTTGCAGGCCAGGGCCTAATTGAAAAAAGCGGGAAACGACCGCCCCTTAGCTGTGATAAAATTTTTACGGTTATATAACGCACGAAACGATGAAAAATTGCTTTTCTTTGTTAAAAAGGTTCCAAATTTTCGGCGCTTACGCGCCATACGCATGTATCCAAAGTATTTTCCACAATTTGGCTCAAATACGACCGAAAAACAACACTTTTCACAGCATATTGAGAAAAAATATTTCGAACAGCCCGAATTTCATGACATGATCTTAATAAATAAAACATGCTGAAAAACGTCGAAAAATTAAGATTCTTTATTAGCCATCCCAACGAAGTTTTTTGGACATAAAACAATGAATTTCGATGCGCCCGCCCCTCCCTTGCTTGGATGAAGGTTGAATAAAAATCTTTAAACGCTATCAGTGTTTTTTTTGTTTTCGGCAAAGATTTTTCCGCGATATACAAAGAAATTTCGGGACGGGGCCGTCTTTGTACATCTACAAACATTTTTTTCGATGTACAAAGACTTTTCGGGACGGGATCGACTTTGTACATCTACAAAGATTTTTGGGAAGACAAAAATTGCAAAAAAGGTCTAAGTACCCAAAAATTTGTGTGTACAAAATATACAAAGACTTTTAGGGACCATCTTTGTACATGTACAAACGAACCTTATACAAAAAAACACTCCATGCTATACAATAAATAAATCGCGTCCTCTACTTTATTTAGCAACTTTCGTTGCAAATGTTTAAATAATTTATCCCTAAAAATTCACCTCTACTAATGTTTTATGAGCTTACTTACTTTTGCTATTGAGGTAGAGGTCTTCTTCTTCGCCGCTGTCCTTGACGGCTGATAAATTTTTCGTACATTTTACGTGAAGCGAAAATTCGAGCGTATTATCAGGATTGACATCTTTGTCATCTTGAAAAAGTGAAATTTTCGCTTTTTCAAGAGAAAATTTTATAATGAGAAATTATCATATGGAAATAAAAATACGATCAATACACAAAGAATTAGCTATTAGTGACTTTCTAGACATTTAAGTTATATATATATATATATATATATATATATATATATATATATATATATATATATATATATATATATATATATATATATATATATATATCATAGGTAGCGCGTTAGCGCGTACCTATAATATACTTGGGTACCCCCAACACCTGGGCACTCCCCCTACAGCTATAACGGGACACTTCTGGAAGGTGCGGTTTTTTTTAAAAGAAAGATAATAAAAAAATTCGCTGCCCGTGTTTTTTTGTTTTTCTTGAAACTCAAAATTGACTGTGTAAAGAAGGTGTAAAGTTTTTGTGTAACGTTATAACATAGGACAAATTTTGGGACCTTTTTACTGCGGCATGTGGACAACTGAGTATTGATGACTCGAAGGATTGAACAGAATAGGATAATAGAGGGATGAATTCTACAGATGACACTTTTTTTGTTTTTTGAAATTCGCATTATTTATCGAACGGCAGTGTAAAGAGTGCGAAAATCTGGGGGTGAAAAAGCACTTTTTGGTCGAGTTTTCAACCTTCCTATGTCCGATACTAACTCCGGTTATGAGGTTTTTAAAATGTTTTCTGACAGAAATGTAGAGCGGATCAAGGGCTACATTCTGCATATAAGCAAAGTCTTCTATGCTCTATGGTGAGTTAGATCCTGGGGTTTAAAGTTTACACTCTAGTGGATGGTGTAAAAAAACGGATTTTAACTAAGATTTCTCTGCCAAATTTTTCCGCTTATGAGTCAGTGCAAATCGAAGACAGCATTAATAAAGTGCCTTACAGGGGCTAAACATCGCAGCAAACCGCATTTAAAAAACGCAATATTGAGTTATTTATGGGGGTGTAAAGTTCGAAATCAGAGGTAAAAAATGGGCTAAAAAACACGTTTTTTCCGAAGTTTGATTGATAAATCATGCCAAATAATTTTTGCAACAGAATTTTGGCACACAGGAATGTACTACGATTTAAAAGCTACAAATTGTACCAAACCGAATTTCTTTAAACTCAATGGGGAGTTCGGTACGGAATTTTAAAGTTTACAGTGTTCTAAATGATGGAAAATACGTTTTTGTTGCGTTTTTTGTTCGCCACTTTCTCCGTCCAGAAGTCGGGATAAGTCTAATAGAATAAAAATAAAGTGCTTTATATCGGATGCATGTCAAAGCAAATTGTCTATACATTAATATTTAGCGAGTGTAAAGTCAAAAATTTGGAGTCTAAAATGCGTTTCTGTCTTGTTTTTTCTGCCTGCTTCTCCGGATACGAGTCAGGGACACGTTTATCAAGTCTAGAAATGGACCAGGAACCAAATTTGATATGCCAGTCTGGCACATATGTTTACACTCTACGGTGTTGTAAAGTAGTTTACACCAATTGTTAGTTTGCCCATAGAACATTATGTAGACTTAATTTTTTCATAAATATTAATCGTAATATCGGAACAATATCAAAATTACGAATCTGACTAAAATCTTCTTTACACTAGGTGTTTACATGAAGTTTACACTACATATGTATTTATCTTCGTTTTTGAGCATTCCAGAAACCTAATTTTTTCCTGGAGTCTAGAAGTTTTCAAAGGATCATATGTGAGACGTCACGTAGGTGCGTTTGTTTACATCCAACAGTGATGTAAAGTAGTTTACACTCATTGTTTATATGTCCTCAGACCATTGTAGAGACATAATTTTTTCATGAATGTTGATCATAATATCCGAGTAATTTTTTACACTGCATGTTAGCCTTTGTTCTAGAGCATTGCAAAATCCGAAATTTTTTCCTGAGATATAAAAATTTACAGGGAATGAAATATATACGTCAGTTGGGCGCGCTTGCTTACACTCAGCAGTATTGCAAAGTGGTTTAAACCTAATGTTTATTGTCTTTAAAACATTATGGACTCATTTTTAAATAAATGTTGAAAGTAATATGGGAGCAATATCAAAATTACGAATCCGACTAAAATATTCTTTACGCTATGTGTTTGTGTAAAGTTTACATTACGTGTTAACCTTAATTCGATAGACTTGCAGAGACTTTGTAACTGAAGTCAAGAAATTTTCAAGGATTCATATGTGAGACATCAATTAAGTGAGTTTGTTTACCCTCAAAAGTAATCTAAAGTGATTTAAAAATTATGTTCAAGTGTCCTTAGATCATTGAAGAGATGTAATTTTGTCTTAAATGGGTTGCATTAAAGTTAAATCCTTCTTAGCCGTGTTTATAATATGTTTCACAAAATCTTGCACATGGAGAGCTATCGTTTAATTGATGTAAATTGCCTGCAAAAGTGGTTTAAAATGAACCAGCAATCACACTACTGTGCACAGAAGTCGACAAAGATATGCAGCTTTATTGTAATCATGTACATTAATAAGCCGTAAACTGTTAGTATTCTCTACACCTAGTAGTTGTGTAAAGTTTGCACTATTCATTTGTTGTTAATATGTAGTCTATACTACAAATTTATTTTACTACCAAATCGAAGCGTTAGTGTTCCTTACATTTGATATTTGCGTGAAGTTTTTGAATTTTTGCCGAAAAACTTTGCCTTCTAATTTACCAACATCCCGCCTTTTCCATTTTCTTAAAGTTTAAAATCTTTTATAAGTCTCTTAATAATTTAATAGTAGGTTTTAACTTTAAGTTTCTCTTGGTTTACAACTCTCGCTTAGCAAGCTCATTTTTCAAAACTTTTTCATAGTGATCAGATTAGTCGCGTTTAGTTTGGAATTGGTGGACGGTCGTTATTTTATTACTCGGCTTAAATAAACCAAGTGACTATCTTTTGATTATTTTCTTTATCGCAAATTCAAACACCCTATTTTCAATTTGAAAATTGACCTAATTTTCAATTTGAAAATTGATCCAATTTTCAATTTGAAAATTGAAAATTGGGTGTTTTCAATTTCAAAAGTCACAACACATTGTGCTTGTGTATTGATTGAGTGAGGATTTGCAATGTGAATTCGTTGGTTAAATATTTGTGCTTGATTATAAGTGAACTGCACATTAAGAAGAAATAACTTAATGGAGTTTTAATTTGAAAATGGATGGTGTCAATAAGGTTGTCTTGTTTAAAAAGGATAATGCTGATGTTAAGAACAATATTGTTTTCCGCGTTCCTGGACTGTTGTCATTATTGTGGCATATTACTGATTGTGTTTACTGACTGATGTACTGAAATCACGCTAATTAAAAGTAGTGTACTAGCAAAGAAAAATGCTCCGATGGAACAAAAAAGATGAATATACTTGGAATTGTGGATTATTATGGATGTAAAAGGAGGGGACTAGGAAAAATCTACCTAAAGTCGGAAAATCTGCTAAAAATCACACTTTCTCTAAGCAACGCAAAAAATCGATGTATATTCTGCGGCCTCTAAAAAAGTGTCTTTTTTAAATAATGTTCGAAGTTTCAGATAAGAGTGTATAAACGTAATCTATCAAGGTTACTTTTTTAAATTGCTGGCACCTGATTGATAGAAAACTAAGAGGTATTGTATTTAAAGTTCTTTTATTTTGTTATGAGCATTATAGCAAGCAAAGCAGGAGCCGATTGATTAGTGCATACAATCGTTTCGGGCATGCTAGTGTATCTACATTTAGTCTGTTTCAAGTCAACTTACGCGTTTCCTACTGTTTTAAACCAACCATGTCTTCAATTGTCTTCGATGTTTGCTATTTCATTCAATTGGCTTGGAAGACTGTTAGTTTACTTAATATCATTTCCCATAGCTACTGCATAGCTAACGTGCTGCTGTTTCAATCATTGTTATGGTTGAATATTTATTTTAATCTGTTGGCCGCAGAATATACATCGATTTTTTGCGTTGCTTAGAGAAAGTGTGATTTTTAGCAGATTTTCCGACTTTAGGTAGATTTTTCCTAGTCCCCTCCTTTTACATCCATAATAATCCACAATTCCAAGTATATTCATCTTTTTGTTCCATCGGAGCATTTTTCTTTGCTATATATATATATATATATCATAGGTAGCGCGTTAGCGCGTACCTATAATATACTTGGGTACCCCCAACACCTGGGCACCCCCCTACAGCTATAACGGGACACTTCTGGAAGGTGCGGTTTTTTTTAAAAGAAAGATAATAAAAAATTCGCTGCCCGTGTTTTTTTGTTTTTCTTGAAACTCAAAATTGACTGTGTAAAGAAGGTGTAAAGTTTTTGTGTAACGTTATAACATAGGACAAATTTTGGGACCTTTTTACTGCGGCATGTGGACAACTGAGTATTGATGACTCGAAGGATTGAACAGAATAGGATAATAGAGGGATGAATTCTACAGATGACACTTTTTTTGTTTTTTGAAATTCGCATTATTTATCGAACGGCAGTGTAAAGAGTGCGAAAATCTGGGGGTGAAAAAGCACTTTTTGGTCGAGTTTTCAACCTTCCTATGTCCGATACTAACTCCGGTTATGAGGTTTTTAAAATGTTTTCTGACAGAAATGTAGAGCGGATCAAGGGCTACATTCTGCATATAAGCAAAGTCTTGTATGCTCTATGGTGAGTTAGATCCTGGGGTTTAAAGTTTACACTCTAGTGGATGGTGTAAAAAAACGGATTTTAACTAAGATTTCTCTGCCAAATTTTTCCGCTTATGAGTCAGTGCAAATCGAAGACAGCATTAATAAAGTGCCTCACAGGGGCTAAACATCGCAGCAAACCGCATTTAAAAAAACGCAATATTGAGTTATTTATGGGGGTGTAAAGTTCGAAATCAGAGGTAAAAAATGGGCTAAAAAACACGTTTTTTCCGAAGTTTGATTGATAAATCATGCCAAATAATTTTTGCAACAGAATTTTGGCACACAGGAATGTACTACGATTTAAAAGCTACAAATTGTACCAAACCGAATTTCTTTAAACTCAATGGGGAGTTCGGTACGGAATTTTAAAGTTTACAGTGTTCTAAATGATGGAAAATACGTTTTTGTTGCGTTTTTTGTTCGCCACTTTCTCCGTCCAGAAGTCGGGATAAGTCTAATAGAATAAAATAAAGTGCTTTATATCGGGTGCATGTCAAAGCAAATTGTCTATACATTAATATTTAGCGAGTGTAAAGTCAAAAATTTGGAGTTTTAAATGCGTTTCTGTCTTGTTTTTTCTGCCTGCTTCTCCGGTTACGAGTCAGGGACACGTTTATCAAGTCTAGAAATGGACCAGGAATCAAATTTGATATGCCAGTCTGGCGCATATGTTTACACTCTACGGTGTTGTAAAGTAGTTTACACCAATTGTTAGTTTGCCCATAGAACATTATGTAGACTTAATTTTTTCATAAATATTAATCGTAATATCGGAACAATATCAAAATTACGAATCTGACTAAAATCTTCTTTACACTAGGTGTTTACATGAAGTTTACACTACATATATATTTATCTTCGTTTTTGAGCATTCCTGAAACCTAATTTTTTCTTGGAGCCTAGAAGTTTTCAAAGGATCAAATGTGAGACGTCACGTAGGCGCGTTTGTTTACATCCAACAGTGATGTAAAGTAGTTTACATTCATTGTTTATATGTCCTCAGACCATTGTAGAGACATAATTTTTTCATGAATGTTGATCATAATATCCGAGTAATTTTTTACACTGCATGTTAGCCTTTGTTCTAGAGCATTGCAAAAATCGAAATTTTTTCCTGAGATATAAAAATTTACAGGGAATGAAATATATACGTCAATTGGGCGCGCTTGCTTACACTCAGCAGTATTGCAAAGTGGTTTAAACCTAATGTTTATTGTCTTTAAAACATTATGGAGACTCATTTTTCCATAAATGTTGAAAGAAATATCGGAGCAATATCAAAATTACGAATCCGACTAAAATATTCTTTACGCTATGTGTTTGTGTAAAGTTTACGTTACGTGTTAACCCTAATTCGATAGACTTGCAGAGACTTTGTAACTGAAGTCAAGAAATTTTCAAGGATTCATATGTGAGACATCAATTAAGTGAGTTTGTTTACCCTCAAAAGTAATCTAAAGTGATTTAAAAATTATGTTCAAGTGTCCTTAGATCATTGAAGAGATGTAATTTTGTCTTAAATGGGTTGCATTAAAGTTAAATCTTTCTTAGCCGTGTTTATAATATGTTTCACAAAATCTTGCACATGGAGAGCTATCGTTTAATTGATGTAAATTGCCTGCAAAAGTGGTTTAAAATGAACCAGCAATCACACTACTGTGCACAGAAGTCGACAAAGATATACAGCTTTATTGTAATCATGTACATTAATAAGCCGTAAAGCTGTTAGTATTCTCTACACCTAGTAGTTGTGTAAAGTTTGCACTATTCATTTGTTGTTAATATGTAGTCTATACTACAAATTTATTTTACTACCAAATCAAAGCGTTAGTGTTCCTTACATTTGATATTTGCGTGAAGTTTTTGAATTTTTGCCGAAAATCTTTGCCTTCTAATTTACCAACATCCCGCCTTTTCCATTTTCTTGAAGTTTAAAATCTTTTATAATTCTCTCATAATTTAATGGTAGGTTTTAACTTTAAGTTTCTCTTGGTTTACAACTCTCGCTTAGCAAGCTCATTTTTCAAAACTTTTTCATAGTGATCAGATTAGTTGCGTTTAGTTTGGAATTGGTGGACGGTCGTTATTTTATTACTCGGCTTAAATAAACCAAGTGACTATCTTTTGATTATTTTCTTCATCGCAAATTCAAACACCCAACTTTCAATTTGAAAATTGACCCAATTTTCAATTTGAAAATTGATCCAATTTTCAATTTGAAAATTGAAAATTGGGTGTTTTCAATTTCCAAAAGTCACAACACATTGTGCTTGTGTATTGATTGAGTGAGGATTTGCAATGTGAATTCGTTGGTTAAATTTTTGTGCTTGATTATAAGTGAACTGCACATTAAGAAGAAATAACTTAATGCAGTTTTAATTTGAAAATGGATGGTGTCAATAAGGTTGTCTTGTTTAAAAAGGATAATGCTGATGTTAAGAACAATATTGTTTTCCGCGTTCTTGGACTGTTGTCATTATTGTGGCATGTTACTGATTGTGTTTACTGACTGATGTACTGAAATCACGCTAATTAAAAGTAGTGTACTAGCAAAGAAAAATGCTCCCATGGAACAAAAAAGATGAATATACTTGGAATTGTGGATTATTATGGATGTAAAAGGAGGGGACTAGGAAAAATCTACCTAAAGTCGGAAAATCTGCTAAAAATCACACTTTCTCTAAGCAACGCAAAAAATCGATGTATATTCTGCGGCCTCTAAAAAAGTGTCTTTTTTAAATAATGTTCGAAGTTTCAGATAAGAGTGTATAAACGAAATCTATCAAGGTTACTTTTTTAAATTGCTGGCACCTGATTGATAGAAAACTAAGAGGTATTGTATTTAAAGTTGTTTTGTTTTATGAGCATTATAGCAAGCAAAGCAGGAGCCGATTGATTAGTGCACACAATCGTTTCGGGCATGCTAGTGTATCTACATTAAGTCTGTTTCAAGTCAACTTACGTGTTTCCTACTGTTTTTAACCAACCATGTCTTCAATTGTCTTCGATGTTTGCTATTTCATTCAATTGGCTTGGAAGACTGTTAGTTTACTTAATATCATTTCCCATAGCTACTGCATAGCTAACGTGCTGCTGTTTCAATCATTGTTATGGTTGAATATTTATTTTAATCTGTTGGCCGCAGAATATACATCGATTTTTGCGTTGCTTAGAGAAAGTGTGATTTTTAGCAGATTTTCCGACTTTAGGTAGATTTTTCCTAGTCCCCTCCTTTTACATCCATAATAATCCACAATTCCAAGTATATTCATCTTTTTTGTTCCATCGGAGCATTTTTCTTTGCTAGTATTATATATATATATATATATATATATATATATATATATATATATATATATATATATATATATATATATATATATATATATATATATATATATATATATATATATATATATATATATATATATATATATATATATATATATATATATATATATATATATATATATATATATATACAGGCCCGTATCCAGGATTTTATTTCGGGGGGGGCCAAAAATTTTTGAGACCAGATATCTCGAGAAGCATTAGGAGATAGGCAAAAATAAAGACAGTTTTGAGCGTATCTCGGCGAGCTCTATACAACGGTGAAGAAAAATTTCAACAAAAAAATTAAAAAATTTTCACTTCATTTCATTTTGATATACAGCAAATTTATCATTTAAGCTGATTTCTCATCACCTAATCAGCGAATTATTTCTTATCTCTTGCCTTTGTACTTAATCATTGTGCTTTACAGAGAAAAACAATATGGATAATTAATGATTAGGCGCGAAGCGCCGAAAAAATTGACATGCTCTGCATATCAACCTCAAATTTGAGCGGTTTTGAGCGGACTAGAAGACAAAAAAACATATATAAACAATAGATACGGCGCGAAGCGCGGAAAAATTTCATGTTTCCCATGTCATAACTCAAATTTGGGCTGTTTTGAGTGAGCTAGAAGGCAAAAACCATAACTAAACAATGAATCCGGCGCACAGCGCTTGAAAAAAATTGACATGCTCTCTATATCTAACTCTAATTTGAGCGATTTTTAGCGGTTCAGAAGACAAAACTATACGTAAACAATAAATCCGGGGCGAATCGCCGGAAAATTTTGAGTTTACTAGCTCAAAAGTACGCTAAAAACCTGTTTAGGCACTGTTTCAGACGCACTTCGCCAATTTTTCATTTTTCCCTTCGGGGGACCCTTGAGAGAAACAAAATTTTTTCCCCATTTCGGAGGGGGGCAGGCCCCCCCGCCCCTGGATACAGGCCTGTTCCCATGTCATAACTCAAATTTGAGCTGTTTTGAGTGGGCTAGAAGGCAAAAACTATAGCTAAACAATGAATCCGGCGCAAAGCGTTAGAAAAAAATTGACATACTTTCTATGTCTAAATCAAATTTGAGCGATTTTCAGCGGTTTAGAAGACAAAACCTTACATAAACAATAAATCCGGCGCGAAGCGCCGGAAAATTTTGTGTTTTCTAGCTCAAAAGTACGCTAAAAACCTGTTTTGGCGGTGTTTCAGACCAACTTCGCCAATTTTTCATTTTCCCCTTTGGGGGACCCTTGGGAAAAACAAAAATTTTTCCCATTTCGGAAGGGGGCGGGCCCCCGCCGCCCCCCTGGATACGGGCCTGTATATATATATATATATATATATATATATATATATATATATATATATATATATATATATATATATATATATATATATATATAGGTATATATATATATATATATATATATATATATATATATATATATATATATATATATATATATATATATATATATATATATATATATATATATATATATATATATATATATATATATATATATATATATATATATATATATATATATATATATATACGTCAAATCTCTAAAGGGACGTTAATATGAGGATAAAATCGGAAAATTTGCCATGATAAAGTATTCAAGCTATTTATAATATGCATGCAATTAAAAATTAGAACAAAATATGCAACAAACTTCTAAGCTTCGTGTGCAACCTAGTCTGTGGAAATACGTCACTGTACATGTATATTACCGAGTTTCACCTGCGAAGATGCCAACAGTCTGCAGGAGCAGACAAGAATAAAAACACACAAATGAAGTCAAAATATTGGCAACGAGAAGCATAGCCATTTTTGAGGTGATTTTTAAATCTTGATTAACTGAACTTTAACTTTTAATAGCCTCTTTTACATAATACGGTCACTTTGCCAAATCAATAAGGAAACAGTCATTTAGAGTCGTTTAAAACATGCCCTGAATTATCACTGAAAATGGCAGGGATGACGTTTTTATCCATTAATCAGAGATAAAGTTAAAATTTCGTTTCAATTAGAATCTAGAAATAAAGAACTGACAGGTTGGTTGAAAAAATTCAACTTGCTTCACTTACGACAAAGAACTTCGTCAAGCTAATGTTAAATAGTCGAACTTGCTTAATGCGTACACCCAAGGGACCAAGCCCTTCTGTATGCATTATCCGAGTGTACGCATTATCCGAATACCCCAGATTTTTAACAATGAATACACTATTATGCGATAAAATCATTTTTTAAAGAAAAAATCAGCAATACTCTGGTTTAACATATTTTCACGCTTAAAGTCACAAAACTCTTCGATATCATTCATTTCGCTGTGCCTAAAGTATTCGTCGAACACAGAAAACGTATTCAGAAAATTGTATTGCCAGGAAGGAAATGAGAAATAATGTAATAGGGTACGCTACTTCGCTATTTTAACTGATCATGGAATGTTCATGATCGAAATAAAAGCCGTACGCATTATCCGAAGAGCTGATCGCATTATCCGAAGTGAAAAATACACGCTTTATGCATTAAGCCGGGTAGTTTAACATGCAGGCATAGGCCGATGGATGAAATCGGCTGTACGCATTACGCATTAACCGAGTACGCATTATCCCATGCTATTACCTTATGTTTTACATTGCCTTTCGGTCCGGACCTAGCCAAACTGTACGCATTATGCAAGAAAACGCATTATCCCGTGTACGCATTATCGAAGTTCGACTGTACATAGTATTTAAATACATAATAATTCGATTTTTAATTGCAGTCATAATTTGTACGTTAAGTATGTATATAATTTTAAATTTTCCTCGCTATCTCTATATACAGGCCCCACAAAATCTGACAATAAAAATAAAAATGTTAAATACAAAAAATACACATAAAAAATACACATAAACACACACTTAAAACAAAAAACAAATCATTTGTGTAATGCAGAAAGTTTTTCTTGCGAAAACATGATTTTTGGCTGTTTTAAAGCTTCTTTCTGAACGAAAATTCTGAACGAAAATTCTAAAACTCACAGTGCTTCGCAAGTACCCGACGCAATACTGCAATCATTGTAAATCAAATACATACCATTTTAAATCAAGCAATAGCCTACTTCCGCGCAACCAATTACGTTTACGTAATTTTTCTGACAATTATTAATTTATGCCTTTTTTATGGCCGATCAAACATTTGCAATCATGACTCTGTATTGCAACAAACAATTTTAGCTCTCGGAATATCGTACGCAAAAAAATTATCTGCTTCTATAGTGCCTGATGCCAAACAACCGATAGAAATTTTGAAGAAAAACGAATTAATTTGGAACGAAAAGCTGATAACAAATGGCTGACTAAGAAAAAAATTAATTAATTAAAAAAATAAAAAATAAAAAACTGAAAAAATAAACTAACTACCTTACCTGTTTTCGCTTAGCAAGTTACACAAAAATGATTATGTTCGATTATGCATTATGAAAAGTAAACGCAAACGCATGAAAATATCGTGCATTTCAGATATCTAAGCATACACAATGTAGCACACACACACACATGGTGAAATTGTCCCAGCAGGCAGTTGTTTGAAAAATTTTTAATCAATAAAATACCTTCCAAGTTTTTCCTGTAGTTAAAAATGCGAGGATCGGCCTTTATTGGAATCATGCCAAGCCTGTGGCAGAAGACCTCGTCCTGTATGAGGCTGGTGTTCTGATATAGGAATATTCGATCGATTGCCATACTGGGCACTTCGGCTAGCATCACCCGGCGCAAAGCATTGGCAAAGGGCGCTTCAACATTGACAAGATCAAATTCTAGTTCGAATTGTCGATGATTTATTATTTTGATGATAATGTTCTGAAGATTACAATCTTGAAAATTAAATTAGCCGAAGCAATAAACACAATAAGCATAGGGCATAAGCACAGATTGATTTAAGGGAACGGGGGGCGGCCGCTCCCCCTCATCGGCCCAGAAATAATTTGGCGAGATAAAGAATGGATATATCATTTGCAATGATTTTGGTCGTACGTGATCATAATTTCTCAACGGACCTATTAATGACGTTTAATTACTTTCTTGGCGGCCCGGAAGTCATATTTTTCCCTAGTGAACAGTGTCTTTATTTGTACAAGGCCCGTTTGTGCATGTACAAAGATGGTCCCCAAAAGTCTTTGTACATTTTGTACGCACAAATTTTTGGGTACTATAATACATATGGTACAGTAGCGATTTTAGTGTGGTAAAAACAAATGTTCGACTTTTGGTAGTGTATTTTAGCTAACTTCTGGGTCTCAAAGGGCAAAAATCACTAAGAATCCACGAAGCGCCAAAAATTTTTGGTTTTAAGACGATTCTAAGAGCAAAAACAGTTTTTTCGTCATAGTTTTTTCTATTTTCAAGCATACCTTCAGAAAATTTTCGACGTTCCACGTCAAAGGCTACAAATGCAGGAGTTAGAGCAGTAAGTCAAGCTTCTAAACATTCTTCCGTTTTAATTTAACAAACTTTCTGGCGCTTTGAACCAGATTTCCGCAAAATTGCGGACAAAAAACCTATCATTGGAATAAGGAAAGAGCGCCAAACGATGCCCAGCAGTATAATCTAAACTGACTTCTAAATGTTTGTGACTGGTTCATATCTAAAGAAAGTGTATTTTTGGCCTATTGGCAGTCACATAAAACAATAATAATGCTTTATTCAAACCCGTAGGTACAATACAATGTTAAGAATAATACGCAACGTTTCGACAGTTATTACCTACCGTCGTCGTCAGGCTCTTACAGAATATAAGAAGTTGTGGGCACCAGGAATTGAACCTTACCAGCTAAGTATCATTTATTTCTAAAGTCTGCGGTTTTACCAACTGAGCTTCACTGGGCCAGTTGTATAACATTATTCGTTCCTTTTAAAGTAACATAATAATATTTTTAGTCTGGGGCCAGGGGCCTCTCCACATGGTGTATTCTCCTCAATAGGGCTCTATTCCCATATACGACTGATCTCAATACTTCTTGAACCCACATTCTGCCCACTAGCTCTCTCCATCTCCAGGGTCTCACGTATTTTTCTACGGTACCCATTGCTTTCTTCTGCGAGTATTGATGTATGCTCGAAATCTGGTCTACACCCACATGCTATGCAGTGTTCAGCAACCCTACTTCGTTCCTCTTTCAAATTCCTTAGTGCACTCCTATGTTCCCCAAGTCTTTTCTTAAGACTTCTACCAGTTTCCCCAATGTACTCCTTCCCACATTGTAGTGGTAAAATCTGAAGCATTTTTCGAGTAGTACTCTGTCCATTCATTCATTCAGACACTTTTTGTTCATTATTCTGTCCATATTTGATAGTCCAAGTCGTTCCATCGTTCTTATTATCATTGTTTTTCATGCAAACTTAATCACGAATATCCAAGAAGAGTAAAATACAACGAATTAAAGCATTTTTACGGGTTGTGACGGGGGGCAGTAAAGAGGGACAAAAATATCTGAAAAAATTAACATAAGCTCATTATTTTAGCGCCATAATTAGCCGTAAAAATTAATCATTTACCCCTTCCCCGAGATAACGCGGTTTACCCCCTCCAGAACTTTTGACCGTGTTAATCTATAATATGCACTATAATCATAAATAATAACTTTTACACCGCAAAGGTATATACTAAATTAAATTTACAGTCAGAAATATCCAACCTAAAAAGGGGTATAACGATTAAAATGGTGTCCTTTACCGCTATTCGTACAGAATGGATGAAAAGATTACGCGTAACCTCTTCAAATTCGCCGAAAACGGCCTAAAAAACACCTAAAAACGGCCAAAAGAAATCAATTCTCTCTAAAAAACGGGAGTCGAAAATTTTCTGACTTTGGGGGATGGGGGACAACCGACTTTGAATGGTGGATCCCCCAACCCAACCCTCTGTAACATGTAGGCTGGGCGTTGCTATAATTGTTTTTCGTCTGAAGGAGTGATTTTCCGCAATAAGAATCGGGCATAATAATTTATAGTTTAAATACCATTATAACATGAAAGCACCTAGCGACGCAATATTTCTTGCAATACGGATTTTTTCAAACATTTTTTGTTCTTACACAGGGCGATATCCTAACTATTTTAATCAAATATAATTAAATCTTCAAATTTTACGCAACTTTTTGTCAAAATTTAGTTGATTTTCACTTGGTAATAAAAGCATAAATCGAAATATATCCACGGTTTTTTTGTATTCAGCAAAGAATTTTTCCCGTTGTACAAAGACTTGTCAGGGCCGTCTTTGTACATGTACACAGATTTTTGGGAAGACAAAAACTGCAAAACAGGTCTAAAATTCGCGGAAATTTTCGGCGCTTCGCGCCGAAATGAGTAATTGTGTGTCCAATATATCTTTATAATAGCAGATATTGCATTTCGAAGAAAAAAATGTCAAATTTTTCGGTGTTTCGCGCCGTTTTAAGACGATTCCTAATGATTTTAGCCCCCAGAAACCCAGAAATTAGCTAAAATACGCTACGAAAGGTCGAACAACTCGGTTTTTACCGCACTAAAGTCGCTAGTTTACCATATTATAGTACCCGAAAATTTGTGTGTACAGAATGTACATAGACTTTTAGGGATCATGTTTGTACATGTACAAACGGACCTTGAACAAAAAGAACACTAAATTTATCGCCGGATTTTAAAATTCTCGAAATTCAGAATCATTTATTTTTTATAAATAAAATTTACGCCTCTTATAGTCGTTCAACATCTAAGATCAGGAAAAGCCGAATTTATTGAATAATGAACCGGACAGACACAAAAATTTTTGAAACTGCTGTGGACTGTTATGCTATAAAATAGGTAAACAAAAAAATTAATTGCTAAACGTGTGCAAAAAAATCGTTTAATCAATCTGTACACGTATTAGATATGGAATCCAACAAGCATTAATGATCCATGTAACATACATACTTCACAATATTTCTCCCTGTTCCACGTTTCTCTATCGTCTTCGCCGTAGTCAGTACCATAAGTCTTAAAATAAAAAATAAATCATGGTCGCACGCAATAATATTGATCTTAATAATCAAAAGTGTATATATGTATATGCAGGCCCGTATACAGGAATTTATTTCGAATAGGAGCCGGAAATTTTAGGATAAGATATCTCGAAAACAATTGAGAGATGGACAGAAATAAAGATATTTTCGAGCTACCTCGACGATGAGCTACCTCGACGAGCTCTACGCCATAGTAAAGTAAATTTCAAAAAATTCTCAGAAATTTCCATTTTATTACATACCCATTACACAAATCTATCGTCTACATAATCTACACAACTGATTTCTCATCATTTGATCGACGAACAATTTCCTAGCTTCTGTCTTTGTATTTAATCTTTCTGATTTACAAAGAAAAAGAATACAGAAAATGAATAATTCGGCGCGACGAGCCGAAAAAATTCGATGTTCTACATGTGTAACTCTTGGGCGGGCTAGAACACAAAAACTATACATGAGCAATAAATCTGACGCGAAGCGCCAGAAAATTTTGAGTTTACTAGTTCAAATGTACGTTAAAAACCTGTTTTGGGAGTGTTTTAGACCTACTTCGATAATTTTTCATCATATCCTTTGGGGAACCCCTGTGTTTCGAAAATTATTTTCCATTTCCGGGGGACGGCCCCCCTGAATACGGGCATGTGTATACGCAACAGAAAATGTTAAACCACAGCATAATAAAGAATTTCTGATACTACTAAAAAATCAAATTACAAGTCCGTATGACAATTTGTTGAAGCTCATATATGGCTGTCGCTTGCATTTCATATTTTACCATTTCTACACACTTTTCTTTATGAAAGGCTGCTTTTCACCTAATTTATATTTTCTTATAATTTTCTTTTGGAACAAAAAATTTTTATTTTACATTTAAAAAAATCAAGCAATTTTCACTCCTTACACTAAGATTTCTGTTTGATTCTTTATTGTCTAAAAAGTAACAGTGAAGAATTTTGAGAGAGGGATAGTCCGACAGATTAAGGTAATTGGGGGATGGCGATTCTACCACCAAAAGTTGGTTGCCCCCATACCCAAAGCTAGAAAATTTTGGACCCTCTCCCCGATTTATGGAAAAAATTTGAATTTTTTTGGCGTCTTTTAGGTGTTTTTTGGCCAAAAATTTGAGCTTATGGGTCATTCCATTTATTCCTTCCCCTAAAATGGCTGGAGAAATACATAATTTTTGGGGGATTTAGGGGTACGGATTTTACCCAAAAACAAATTTCTTCCACCCTCGCCCCAGAAATTTTTTCACATCCCTCCCACTGTTTTTTGTGCGAGACAAAAAATTTTGAAACTCGTACAAAGATTTTCGGAGCCATCTTTGTACAATGTATAAAGACTTTTCGAGGCAAAGTAATAGTAATTTTAATGCTTTTTCAAAGTATTTTTTAGCAAAATTTCGAAAAATTTTCGGCGCTCTGCGCCGAATATCATTCCATTCTATTTAGCTCCGAGCACGGGCATTAACCACTCCAAAATCTATCTTTAAGCATCTTTGTACAGATATAAGCATCTTTTACATCTATCTCTACTATTTTATAAAGATCTCATGCAGAAAAAAGAACTACTAAAAAAACTTTGCACTGTTATCTGCCGTTTGAAGATAAAATTGACTTTGTTATAATTGCGTTGCATTAAATGCATAAGCAAATTAATGATTTATTATGAGATTCATTCAGCATATTGCAATCGCTGTAATATTTCTGATTGAGTAGCACAAGTTTTTTTTAACTTCCTGAGTCGAATTTTATTTGTCAATTCAACCCAAGACTCATGAAAATTTTGGCGCTTCGTGCCGAACTAATATAACTAGCTGAATTTAGGACAAAGTAACACTTTTTGTGAAGCGTGCGAGTCACGGATAAAAATCTAGTAGTATGTAAAAATGTGTACATTTAATAGTATGTCTATCTATGTTATATGTACAACAAATTTCTAGCTCGTACAAAGACTTTTCTGGAGATCTTTGTATATGCATGAACAAAGAGGCTCGTACAAAAAAACAGTGCGCCCTCCCAGAATTCGCGATTTTCCGAAAGTTTCAACAACAAAAATTCGTAGAAAAGGTGCTGTTTTAAGCCTTGTTTGCTCAAAAAAAGCCAAATTTTCAGCGCTTGCGCCATTCACTCATTTTTCGACCATATATTCTCTTCAATTTATTCGAACTTTTTTCAATTTCTTTGAGGTTTATGCTCTAGTAGGATAAAACTTCGTCAGAAACACTGAAAATCGATGTTTTTGATTCGTATCCATTTCTGACCCCAAAACGGCACTTTAAATTTCAACCCCCCGCCCCGGAATCCCCATGCCGTGCCTGTCTATCTGGGACCTCCACTCTAAATTTCAAGTCGTTACATCGGACAGTTCTCTGGCATGACCTTTATGTTTCGGTCAAAAATTGAAACATTACTAGAAATGGCCTAAGGACGCAAAATATTGCCAAAAAATATGGGAGGGGAATTCCAGTCTCTGTTGAAATGAGGGACGTCTGGGAGTCGTCATCTTATGTTACGTAAACGAATATAGCCAAATAAAATACATCATTTTGGTGGTTGGGGTAGGTCTTCTTTCACCCCCTCCCTCCAAGGGTCTTTATCAGAAATGCATGTGGGTGGGGGTTTGGGGGTACAAACCCTTCAGGATAAATTAAATGGAAAAGTTTGTGGCGAAATGAGGCAAAACAAAGGCAAAAAATGGCTGAAAATTGAAAAAAAATCTATCTTCAGAAGTGCTTTTAATTGACCAGAAACTATGTAATAACGTAGTAATACCACTATTTCAGCGCTTATATCAGTTTTTGAGCTTATTTTGGCTATAAAAGCTCAATTTTCGATCCCACCCCCAAAACCGGCTAGCCCCCAGCTAAGCCACGCTGTGTATCTATGGTTTTCATCCCCCTCGGAAATGTTTTCCTCCCCCAAAATTTTTGATTTGCCAAAAAATCGTAGATAAGGTGTTGTTTTAAGCGTTTCTAGCGATCTTCCGGCTTAAATAAATGAAATTTTTGGCGTTCCGCGTAAAACGCTCATTTTTTGACTATATTATGTTCAACTTATATTTTTCGACATTTTGCCGAAATAATCATTGTTAATCATTTTCAAGTAACTCTAAGTACAAAAATTCATGAAGAATAAATTACAACGAATTCCTACCTATTCATACACGTAAGAGGGGGACCCCCACCCATAAGCCGACCGTCCCCCATCCCCCCCAAAGCCAGAAAAGTTTTGACCCCCCACCGATTTTTAGGAAAAAATTGAATTTTTCGGCCGTATTCAGTTATTTTTTAGCCTCTAAGTTTGGCTAGAGACCCCACACCCGAAATTTTGAGCCGTTACATATTTGTACCTAATTCATCCACTCCCTCAGCAAACTCGTATAGCCTCTCCTAGAACTGGAAATGGAAAATGGGTAAAAGCCGGAAACGGCAAATGGGAATGGAAAATGTAAAAAGGGTAAAATCCGGAAAATTGAAAATGGAAACGTTGGTAAACGCTGGAAAACAGAAAATAGAAAAGTGGGTAAACGCCGATAAATGGAAAATAGCTTAAAAGCTGGAAATGGAAAATGGAAAACTTTATATTTCCCTTATTTTCAACGAAAAACGGTTAATTTTCAAAATTTTCGGTATGTTCACGATGTCGAAATGATGTCGCTTCTCACCAAATTTCCTTATTTTTGAAGAAATTTCAAAAGCGCAACTAACAATGGAAAAATTCAACAAAAATATAAAATAAACTGTTTAACGGAAAATTGTTCATTTCATCGTCTTTTCACGGAAAATTCTCCGCTTTTGAGAAGATTGACCTTTCAAATCCGAAAAAATTCGTCATCCACTTCGACTACAACGATTTTGTCGCAGATGGAAAATCGCCAGTGAAAAATAGGGAAAACCGAAATGGAAAATGGAAAATCTTCCATTTCCGCCATCTTCAACGAAAAATGGTTCATTTTCAAAATTTTCGGTCGTAGATGTCAAAATCATGTCGTATCTCACCAAATTTCCATATTTTTGAAGAAATTACGAAAGCGTAAATTAAAATGGAAAAAATTCAACAAAAATGGAAAAATAAAATGTTTAACGGAAAATTGTACATTTTTCACTTATTTCTCCTCTTTAAATAAAGATTAGCATTTCAGATCCAAAAAATCTTCATCCACTTCGACTGCAACGATTTCGTCGCAGATGGAAAATCGCCGGAAAATGGAAGAATCTATTTTTCCATTTTCCAGCGATTTTCCATCTGCGACAAAATCGTTGTAGTCGAAGTGGATGATGATGTTTTCGAATCTGAAAGGTCAATCTTTTCAAAAGAGGAGAATTTCGAGTGAAAAAAAGACGATTACATGAACAATTTTCCGCTAAACAGTTTATTTTTCCATTTTTTATATTTTTCCCACTTTTAGTTACGTTTTCTAAATTTCTTCAAAACTAGGGAAGTTTTGTGAGAAACGACATGATTTTGACATCTAAGACCGAAAATTTTGAAAATGAACCATTTTATGTTAAAAATGGCGGAAATGAAAAATTTTCCATATTCCATTTCCGGTTTTTACCCCATTTTTTCATTTTCCAGCGATTTTCCATCTGACTGACGATAATCGCTGTAGTCGAAGTGGATGATGATTTTTTCGGATTTGAAAAGTCAATCTTTTCAAAAGAGGAGAATTTTGACTGAAAAGACGATGAAATGACTAATTTTCCGTCAAACAGTTTATTTTTCAATTCTTGTTGCAACGTTATGTTCGGCATTGCTATAGCATTTGCAGCCTGTATTTAGCAACATTATCTTCAAAAACCGGAAATTTGGTGAGAAACGACATCAATTGGACATCCACGACCAAAAATTTTAAGAATAAACCATTTTCCGTTATGAATAACGTAAAGCAGATCTGATCTGCAGGCAGTCCCAGCCATACGTGGGCAGCAAGAAATTTCTGGGGGGTGCAAGATTTTTTGAAGGTCAAAAAATGGCCTTGAAAACGATGGTATGGTGATAAAAACACCATTTTTCGACGTTTCTCATCAAGCACTATCCATTGGCATCAAAAAATTGCGAAAAAAGCGAAAAAAATTCTTCAAAAATTGAATTCTGGGGAGGGGGTATTTTGATTTCTGGGGGGGTATTTTGGTTTCTGGGGGTGCATACCCCCCAACCCCCACCCACGCCCAGGTGTGGTCCCAGCCACACGTGGGCTACATACATGGACAGAGAAAGGCCGGTCTTCCCATTGATACCGGCTGCCCAATTATTTGGTTGGTTGTCCTTGAACTAAATAGTTGCTTGCTTGGTTGATTGGTTGCTTAGTGGTTAATTGATTAATTACTGATTGTTTGACAGATTATTGGTTAGTTAGTCATTGATTGATTGGTTGATTAGCTGATGTTCAAATGGTTTTCACGTATTTTCCTGCATCCATATTCCATTTTCTAGTTTATTGACTGATTTTGGAGTCATTTTGTGAATTTCCATCATTTTTCTCCAATTTGTTCAGAATTTCTAAATTTTCCATTGATACCGGCAGTTCTTCCCATTGATACCGACCCGGTTCCCATTGATACAGGGTTGAATGAAGTTGCACGGTTTGTCCATGTATGGTGGGCTAAGAGAGTTCTGTAAGCCCCAAAATCAGTGGCAGAATCTTTCCACACCGCCATATACCTACATGTTGTGACCTTATTTGTGCAGCATTCATGCGAGAATAAAAAAGAGGCCCTCTGACGTGTATACCGCAGACAATATGTTGCTTGCCTTGCCATGCATTATAAATATTCAAATAGGTCCGTTTATCTTTTCCTTCTAATAAGACATTTTTGAGTTACGGTAGAAATTGTTATGGCATCTGGTCATACGGAATTTGAAAAATATATGTAGAAACGCCGAAACTTCTACAATTTAAACTAAAACTTTCACGAAACGATGATTTCCATAAATAAATCTAAAAATGAAAAATTTTCAATTTTCTGGTCTCTTTTACCCATTTTCCATTTCCATTTTCCGGCTGGCTTTTACCCATTTTTCCATTATCCATTTCCGGCTTTTAACCATTTTTCATTTTTCGGCGTTTACCTACTTTTCTATTTTCCATTTTCCAGCGTTCACCCACTTTTCCATTTCCGGCCTTTACCCATTTTTCCATTTCCGGATTTTACCCACGCCCCGTATACATAGGCATAAAACCAGGCCCATTTACATGGGGATAGGGGCACGTGCCCCTCCCCTCCAAAAAAGGAATATGAGAATGATTTTTTACTTTACTCCACTTTGCTTTTCTAACCAAAAATCGCAGAAAATATTCAGCGCTTCGAGCCGAATTTCACAATTATATGTAGTTTATTTAGTCCAAGGCGCGCGGTTTGAGCACTCTATTTTTAGTCTTTTGACAAACCAAAGCGTATTTTGCATCTAAGTCTACTGTTCTGCACAGGTTCATGCGGAAAATGAGATTTGTTCAAGAGGATGCCCATTGATTTCTCACCATATTCAAGGCATCTGGGTAGCAAAATTTGCAAAGTGTACAGCTCTAGTGGTCAGGGTTGGCACGGGCTGGGTTTTGGGTTTTTGGCTTTTGTGGGTTTTTGTGGCTGCAAAAGACCGGAATTTACGAGTTTTTCGAGCACAAAAATCTCGAAAAAATTTCGCACTTAGATCGATTTCGTCATTTTTATACATGTTATAGCATCAAAAGCATATGAAATTTTCGCATTACGTGCAAATTAACACCTTTTTAAGACATCTTTTTGCACGGAAAAAAGCTAAAAATATTTTGAAAAATTTTTTTGGCTGGATAAGATGCGGCATTATGAGAAATGCATAAAAATGAGGCTAAAATAGAGCATTCAAAAAATATTTTTACTACAAAAATTTTTCTTATGGTTCCCGCCTCTTTTTCATCATTCAAGTTAAAGTTTTCGGTACTTGTGCATTATCCCCCCGTCGAATTTTTTCATCTTTTTTAACATTAGGGTATATACAGGGTGAATTTTTTCCATCTTTTTTTAACTCCAGGGTTCTCACACGAATTTTTCACGAGACAGAAAATAACTTTCAGGTGACAATCGCTCCACAGCGCAGCAAGTTACCAATCGGCTAAGCCACATTCTCGTTAGAAATAAAAACGAAGTAATGAGGGAATGGTATTAGCATCTATACATCGACCTAAGCATCTATACATCGACCTAAGCATCTATACATCGACCTAAGCATCTATACATCGACCTAAGCATCTATACATCGACCTAAGCATCTATACATTGACCTAAGTGGGAGCGATCTCGACCTAAGCAACTTAAAACACCTTTCAGATATACTAAGCAGTGATCGTACGGGGTCAGATTTTCACCCCCGATCGGGGGTCGGGGTCGAGGATGAAAAACCCCGGTTTTCGGGGTCGGGGTCGGGTTGAAGATTAACAATTAACATTGCATGATTACATACCAATTTGAAAAGGATAAAAACGATACCTTCACTTGTTTGTAGAGCATACTAATAAAGCTGGGTATATTCAACATTTTATTTTCATTCCAAGTTCAAGCATGGTTTTAGCAATTTAGCATTACTTTCAATTTTGATCACTAATCGCTCTCGCTTTTTCGTATTCTTCCACAGTTTTTTCATAACGGTTTTCTATGGCGCACTGATTGTAGAGGAGCCAATGGCGCGAAGCGCCGAAAATTTTCGAAATTTTTACCGTTTTCATGTAAATTTACGCCTTTTTATTGACAAACAGTTCGGAAATCATAAGAGGCGCTAAGCATCAAGAAATCCAATCATATTTTACTGCCCTAAGACAATAATTGGCGGTGCTAAGTGCAGGAAAATTTTGACGTTTTTACTCTTTAAACTCAATTTATACCGCTTAAATCATACAGAACAGATAAACTAATTGCGGCGCGAAGCGCCGAAAATTTTTAAAAATTCCTAATCCTTTTACCTTTTCTGTCCTCCTAAAAGTCTCTTCCAATATGTAGAACGAGATTGTACGGCTGAAGGTCTGGGGTGCGCGCTCAAGCGCCACCAGCGAGTCCAGAGCCGAACCCCCGAAAATTTTGTAAGAAAGCACTCCAATTTTTGATTAGTAAAGTTAAAATTTTCGCAAATTGGCAAAATCTCGGTTCTGAATTAAGTCCTAAAAAACTTAAAATTGATTAACACCTACACTGCACAAAACTTTTGAGCTGAAATGCGTTTTTCGACCTCTGCTAAGTATGTAGCGCAGCAACGGGTCGCAACCAATAAGTCATTGAAAGATGAATCAATGAGAATTTTGTTCTTACCATTTTCAGGCCCATTTGTGGCCTTCTTATTAACTAGTTCAGAAAACAGAAAATGTGCAAAAATACAAGAAAATTTGGCCTTTCCTTTCATTTAAAATAGAATTATGTGTCTTTGTAAAGAAAGATAAACAAAGCAGAGAATAGATAAATCGGTACGCAAACATTTTCGCACTTTTACTATTATGTTCAACAAGAATGTGCAGTTTCATTCAATGAACTAATAGTGCATTAAATCACTAAAAGTGCTGCGAAGTGCTGGATTATTTTAACAGATTCAAGCTTTTAAATTCATTGGATCTGTATAACAATAAATAATAATGACTCGGCGCGAAGCGCCGGAAAATTTTGACGTTTGGGCCTTTTTAAACTCAATGTTCTGGACACATTGCGCCAGAAAAATCAACATAATTTCTGGAAAATTCCAGGGCATGTGCCTCCATTCCCCCCGGCTACGCCTGTGATTCCGCAGTAATTTCGGCGCACTTCATAATGGAAAATATGCGAACATGTATGTACGTCTTAACAACTTGGCGACCAGGCGTACTTTTTATGAAATATCGCGAGTGTCGAGTTTAACATATTAATTTTGCTGGTGAATGAATCGTCCTTGTTCCGAATTTATTTACTATTTATACAATTTTTCTATGTACCAACAAATAAAATGCTATATTTCACCCCCGAAAAAAGGTTCAACCCCGACTCCAAAAATCATGACCCCGGTCGGGGGTCAGGGTCGGGGTTTAGGCCGGGGTTTTTCGGGGTCGGGGTCAGGTCGGGGTCCCCGTACGATCACTGATACTAAGCCTAAGCCTAAGTATATTGGAAGCAAAAGCTTAAATTTTCCTATATCTTATCAAGTAAATTATTGCAAAAGTTGATTATGAATCTAGAATGAAAAGAATGGAAAAAAAATTTTTAAAAATAAAAAAAATTAAAAAAAAACTGAAGAAAATCAAGGATTATATCATATGATAGATATATCATAATGGTGTAATGCTGTATATACCATGTTAAAAAAGATAGAAAAAATTCGACGGGGGATAATGCACAAGTACCAAGTTTTCAACTTAAAACATGGTAAAAACGTATTTTTAGTAAAAACTAAAGCTAAATTCCACCCAAAAAATTACGTTACTTTATGCCTCTAAGTCGTTTCTGACGTTACTTTGCACCCTTTAATAAAGGTATGAAAAATCCGGACGCATGCAGGGTTCGAACCTGCGATCTTTGGTGTTCTAGACCAACACTCTAACCAACTGAAGAAGTTTTCGACATTTGAAAAATTTTCAAATTTTGGCTACCCCTCCCAGAATTTTGGCGCAGTCTATGTATGCTCGCTCCCCAGACCTGGTTTAACCCTCCCCACTCTGACCAACTCGATCTGTATGATACGAATTACAAACTATGTCTTGATAATTATAAAAAATTTCTTTCTTATGTTTTGTATATCGATTTGGATGGCGAAAAATGAATATGAAAAGCATTTAGAATATAATAGAATAGAATAGTTTATTGGCTGAATTACATGGACAAGACACGTTACAACAAATACCAATACAATTATGCAAAGAATAATTAGATGAGCAATTTTAAGAAAATAATTGTCAATAAATGCAAAAAATAACGCAAAAAAGTGAGCTGGCCTGGCATTTTTAGTACTAATACTAATACTTTATTCGGAAAAACAAGGATAAAACAAAGTCGCAAGGAAAATAGCATAAGATAAAATGCGAAATGTCCTGGACGCACAGGCAAATAAATTGCGCTCATGTGTGCCCCATCAAAAAATTCCCAAAATCAACCTATTTCAAATTTCTCTTAGATGTCTCAAAATTTGGAGAATTTCGAATATATTGTGAAAAAACTCCTTACACATTCTAGCTGATCTAGTAGCAAAACAATACTTTTACAATCAAATCGAAATTTTTCTAAATAGATCTGATTTGCAAATGCATTTCTAGTACGCGAATGACCATGAAACTTATAAAAATCTTCAGACGGTAAGAGGTTATTCTGAATAATAATATACGTAACAATAAATCAAAATAAATTCTATGGAGTTCAAGCCTCTCTAAATTTAGGGCTTTTAGCCTTTCATCATAAGAAAGTCCCATGTATCCAATTTTTCGCTGTACCCGTTCAACCCAGTTGATATCAGAAAGCAAATAGGGGCTCCAAACAGTTGGAGCATACTCTACTATAGGCCGAATATAATTCTTAAAAGCAAGAACCAGCATTTTTGGATCACGTGATTCAGAACATTTGAAAATCAAAGCACTCATTTTTAAAGCTTTTGCTGATATATTAGTACAATGACAACTAATGATCAAGTATATCTTTGTGACTTAAGTTTGTGGTATTAACAGGGAAACCATTGTCAACTGTAAACACAGATGCAAAGAATTCATTAAAAACATTCGCTTTTTGCAAGCTGAGTTAATAATAGAGTTGTCAACAACTATATCGTCCTATCCTATCGTCCTATTGATCCTATCGTTCCGATAGGATCAATCGAAAAGGTGGAGGTGTTTTTATTCTTTCAAAAAGTACTTTAAAATCCTACTTGCCGAAAGTACCGGAAAATCTTTTCAGTGAAGAAATAGTTATTGTTGATTTCATTGGCGTAAGCTCCAAGATTCGTGTGCTACTTTTTTACAGGGCGCCGGATTATGATTTCTCCCACATGAGAATGCTTTGCCGTGTTATAGAATGGGCACTCTCAGATACAGTATCCTTTTGTCATATTAGGTGATTTAAATTTTCCTAATGTAGACTGGTCTAGTTTTATTCTACCTTCGAGTCCTATTAACCGATCTTTTTGCGAGTGTATGCTTTCTCTATCTTTTAGTCAAAAAGTGTCTGAACCAACACACGGTATGCATATTTTAGATGTTATTTTTGATGCCCATTCTATCGAAAACGTTGAAGTCAACCCACCTTTTTCTACTAGTGATCACTCGGTTGTTACTTTTCTCTTAAATGTTCTATCTTGGAAGAAAAAGTTCAGCTAAACTTAATTTTCGCAGAGCAAATTATGATCAGATTGAATTATTTTTGTCCGCAATTTCGTGGCCTGACATTTTTTCGGATTGCGTTACTTGTGATGATATCTACAACAAATTTTTGTCTGTTATAAATCCTTTAATTTCCCAGCATGTTCCAAAAATTGAAGCTAAACCTGCAACTGTGAAAAGATACCCAATGAACATAAGAAAGCTGGTTGCTAAAAAACTGAGGCTGTGGCATGTTTATAAACAGAGAAAAACGCCTGAATCTAAAGCTGTTTATAATAACTGTGCAAAGTTATTAAAGGCCGAAATCTATAAATTTCACTCTTCCAGAGAGGATAAACTTATTAAATCTGGAAATTTGAATTCTTTTTATAATTTTGTTAATTCTCGTATTAGTGGTGAAAGAACTATTCCAATTTTAACTGATGGCGATCGTGTGATTGCTTCTACTGACAAAGATAAGGCAAACGTTTTTAGCACACTTTTTGCTTCAGTCTTTAGTGTTCCTACGCAAACGAATTATTGGTCTTATTAATGTTTGTGCACAGCCAAAGTTATCAAACATTCGTTTTTCTGATGATGTCGTTTTTTCTGCTATACGGAAAATTAAACCATCATTATCGATTGGCCCTGACGGACTTTGCGCATTTTTGTGAAAAAACTTGCTTTTGTACTTACCCAGCCCTTAACCACTATTTTTGAAATATCTTTCAAAACCCATTGTATTCCTGCACTGTGGCGCACCGCTAATGTTGTTCCTGTGTATAAAAAGGGCGACCGGAGTGATGCTAAAAATTACAGGCTGATATCGTTATGTTGTATTACGTGTAAGATCATGGAATCTATAATTAACAGTACGATGCAAGCACATTTACGTGAGAATAATTTGATCTCCTCCAGTCAGTTTGGTTTCCAAAAGGGTAAATCGTGTGAATTGCAATTACTAAAGTGCAAAAATGAATGGACTAAATTAATTGATGAAAAAACACTGTTGATGTTATCTACATTGATTTTTCTAAAGCTTTCGACACTGTAGTTCACCGTAAATTAATTTATAAACTGGAAACTTTTGGATTTTCTGGAGATTTATTGAGTTAGTTAACTTGTTTTTTGAGCGATAGGACTCAAAGGGTTGTTATTAACGGTCAGTTTTCGAGCGAAAAATCTGTCACTAGCGGTGTTCCTCAGGGCAGTATACTTGGCCCTAGTGATCGACCGGGGCGACTTTTTGGCCGGGGCCAGGGCGGTACCGGGGCTGGAAAAAATCCCGGCCCCGGCCGGGGCCGGGGCTGGGGCCGGGCCGGGGCCGGGGGCGGGGGCCGGGGCCGGGGCTGGCCGGGGTGAGACAAAAAAATATTATTGCATGACACATACTTGGGGTGGGCATAGGAAAAGAAATAATGAGCGACTGCTCCATTCAGTAGTAAATGGCAAGCGCAAAGGTAGGTGCGCCTTTTCATATCAAGTTTTATTACTATTTATGTCACAAGAAACAAATTTAGTCCAGTTTTTCATTGTCTGAATCATCAATAAAGTCTGTGTCGCTGCTATTAGCACACTCTATATCATTTGAATCTTCGCTACTGCTACTGCTGCTGTAGCAATTTGATGCATTAGGTATTGGATGTAATAAATGAGACATCACATATTCCCATGAGAAGGGAGGGTATTACCCCCTCAGGGTCCAAGACACAAATCACTGTCAGACGATTTTTGGTGAAAACCTTTTGAATTTTTTGAACTTAATTTTTTAGTAGGGCAAAAGTGTATATACCTACCTAACTGTTAGAATTTCACGAAGTGATACATTATTTTAGAATGTGAGCTAGAGTAAATAGATGAACTATCACTATAAAACATGCATGTAATCGCTTAAAATTTTATGAGGGTCCCTCGGTATACATATAACGGCTAGAAATCTAGGGTAGGGGTCCCTCGCCATTTTTGTAAGGAAGGGGTTAGCGAATAGATCAGAAAGTGGTAAAAACACATAAAAATAGCCAAAAAAAGTGCAGGTTTTCGCCAAAAAATGGGGGAGGGTGGTCAAATATTTTCTGACTTTCAAGGAAGTTCGAGGCTTCAAAGCGTGGGTGAGGAGATGGCCCAAATACCCTGTCACATGTATATTTCTCAGCCATTTCCAGGGGAAAGGGGTAAGCGGCTCCATTTTTGCAGCCGCTTACCCCTGAAAATCTTTGAAATGGTAGAATTCGCAATAAGAAATTCTACACCTTTTTACAGTTTTTGTTCTGCGAAAATCTTTGTACATCTACAAAGACGGTCCTGAAACATCTTTGTACATCAGCAAAAATCTTCGCCGAATACGAAAAGACCGTGCTTCTAAATGTGATAATTCGGCCTGAATTCAGTTGATAATATTAGTTCGGACGCGAAGTGCCGAAATTTGTATGAGCTTTTGATGGAATTGACACATAAAACTCGACTGAGAAAGCTAAAACAAGTTGTACTACAAAATCAGAAATATTACAAAAATTGTAATATGCGAATTAAATCTTGTAATAAACAACACTGCGCTTAGAATGGGAAAATGGAAAAACGTCAAATATTCAGAAACCCAAAAACTAGCCAAATATACTGCTAAAGGTCGAAAAATTATGTTCTACCACACTGAAATCGTTATGGTACCGTATTAAAGTATGCAAAAATTTTCATGTATAAAACAGTGTTTTTGTATTCGCCAAAGATTTTTCCCGATGTACGAAGACTTTTCAGAACTATCTTTGTACATGTACAAAGATTTTTGGGAAGATAAAAACTGTAAAAAGGTGTAAAATTCCACAAAATTTTCGGCGATTCGCTCCGATATGAAAAATTGTCTGTCCTATATATTTTAAAATGGCAAAATTTGTATTTAGAATGGAAAAATGTCAAATTTTTAGGCGCTTCGCGCCGTTTTAGAGACAATTTTAGTAATTTTTGGCGTTAGAAACCCAGAAATTAGCTAAAATATACAATCAAAAGTCAAAATACCCTGTTTTACCACACTAAAATCGCTACTGTACCATATTATAGTAAGCAAAAATTTGTGGTACAAAATGTACAAAGACTTTTGGGTACCATCTTTGTACATGCACAAACGGACCGTGTACAAAAAATCACTGGTACAAAATGTACAAAGACTTTTGGGTACCATCTTTGTTCATGTATATACAAAGGTACGTTGTACAAAAAAACACTGTCACATACTGATAGTAGGTATGCGAAAATGTGTATGTATAAAAATATATTTGAATAATATTGCTACAAAAATTTGTTAGCTCATACAAAAAACCTTTTCGAGGAGATCTCTGTACAAGCACAAGAAGCTCGTACATTAAAATAGAGTCAGCTAATAATAGTCCACCACTTAATTTGCTGGTCCTCCAATTTGGGATTTCACCCTCCCTCAACTCTGGACCTTAGGAAACTATAGGAGACATATTTAGTTTATCGGATCGGACGCAATTCTGCAGCGAAGTTTACATTCGCCTATAATTAACCTCCGTCCTAATAACTTATTACACAAGAAACGCGTTTTAAAGCACGCGGTTCCCATTCAATTAAATGTAAGTGTGTTTTTGTAAAAATAGGTTGTTCAAAACATACAATTCAACTAGAAATAGAACGTATTTGTCAACTCTAAATCTTTTAGCCATAGCCATGAATGAATGAGTTAAAAGTAGCATTTAGTTTAAGTAAGTTAAGTGGAGGAATCGAAAACATGCTAATTTTCCAGAACATTTATTCAGTAAAAGCTCATTTATACACAGTAGCAAAGTTATAACAAGGATTAAGTAAGTATACATATGGTCTAATCAGTACAGCTCTCAAAATTAACACTTGCTCATTGATAAATAAGTGCTAGTATCAAAGCCTGTACAAAATACGAATTACACTAAATTTTTCCCGGGCCCCGGCCATTTTTCGACCTTGCCCCGGCCGGGGCCGGGATGCAAAAACGGCCAGGGATTGCCAGGGCCGGGTCGATCACTACTTGGCCCGATTCTTTTTGTTTTATTCATAAATGACATTAGCGACCGCTTAAATAGCAAAGTTTGCCTTTTTGCCGATGACGTCAAGCTTTATAATTTATCTAGCAATCACACCCAACTTCAAGATGATATCGCTAAACTCGTAGTCTGGTCCAAGGATTGGCAGTTAAAAATTTCTACTGAAAATGCTACGCGTTATATCTAGGTTTTGGAAATCCCAAGCATTCTTATAGAATTTCTGACCTGACTGTAGAACAGAGTGTAAATTCTGTAAAGGATTTGGGTGTTTACGTATCAAGTAAACTTGATTTTAATTTCCACTATAATGATATAACGCGTAGAGCTATGCTAGGGCTATGCTAATATCGAAATCATTTGCTTCTAAAAATAAACTAAATATGTCTAGGGCTTTTACTGTTTACGTCAGACCGCTTCTTGAGTATTGTAGCACTGTTTGGAATCCATACCGTAAATTTACACGTAAAATTATTGGATTTCGGGGACTTTCTTATGCTGAAAGACTCAGTTCCTTAGAATTGGATAGCCTGGAGATTCGCAGATTGCGTAGTGATCTGTGTATGATGTATCAGATATTGAGTGGTAGATGCGTTTTGCAGCAAGCCGACTTTTTTACTTTTTGTGAAAACAACACGCCTGCTCAAAAATTCAATGAAATGTGAATGCACTCCTTTTCGGCTTGATGTTCGTGGGTATGATTTATCCAATAGGTGGATTCACGTATGGAATTCTCTCCCTGAAGCTGTTGTAAGATCTCCTACTGTTGCTTCCCTCCGTGAAAAGTTGAAAAAAGTTGATCTAACGGGGTATTTGCTAGGGGGCGTGTTCTAAGTGCATAATTTATTTAGCCTGCGCGCCTACCTTCGTCTTTTGCACTAATCTCGTATAAATGTACTTTAATTAATAATTTCTTGCTTTTAGAATATGTGATTTTGTATGATGATTTATGTCGAATGTTTATTTATAATTGTATTTCATTGTATATTAATGTTTCTTTTCTTATTGTGTTCTTTTTTTGTGCGACGAAAATAAAATATTTGTATTTGTATTTGTATTATTTATGTCGGGCATATTATTTAACGGATTTCTATTAGTAATAAAACGATAAAAATGCTTAGGATACTGGTTGAATAAAGTTGTTTTCTAAACTAAACATTTTTTACCATTGAGATTGTGAAATATTTCGCTCAAAACATCACTCCCAAGTACTTTGTTAAAGGTTAACTCGTTGTAGGCCTACTGTAAGTAGGTATCAAAAACCCACCAAAAACCCGTAAAAAACCCACCAAAAACCGGCAAAAACCCACCGAAAACCCACGGAAAACCAAAAACCCAAAATTCAAAATTTTGAACTTTGGGTTTTTGCAGAACCCAGCTAGTGGTCGTAAACGTCTTTTTTAATTCATCCTTTGGTCCCACCCCACCTAAGAATTTCAAAAAAATGTTGGTCGTGCGCCCCCTGAAACGAAATCGTGGAAAAAAATGTAACTAACATTTAAAACGCTTTCTTCACCAAGAACGATATGGTCCTCCATGAATACGCGCCAATTTGAGACTCAGCGCTATTATACCACTGTAAAAAGCAAGCAAGCCAGTTCGGTACATTGATGAATACAGTAAACTTCGAGCTGGTTGATTTTAATAACGCATAAATTGTAACTCGCGTAAAAATTTGCAATATTATTTTTTCGTAACGTTTAACCCTTGCATTTATCTACAGTCTGTTTCACGAAACCTTGTGCATCGATCACAATTCATGAGTCAATGTAAATCAATTACTAAAAATTACGACATTGTGCAGAGCAGTGAATAAGCATTTGAAGCTTCACTGTGCGAAATTATCCTACAGTAAGCAAGCTTTAATTATCTGTTCAGTTAATCGCTGAAAATTGATTTCCATGCACAAGGTTTCGAGAAATAGATTATAAATAAAGTATTATTATCATTATTATTATTAATCCGCTATATTGGTGCAGACCTCGATGAGAAACTCAAAAGATACTGGGATCCTGCCTTTATTATCAGAACTATAGAAATTGTTGTGATCAAGACTTATCTCCGACATAAGGCCCCTCACGCAATATCTTTAGCTTGAGATATCTACTGTTGTTTTTCATGTATTTTTCTAATTTTTCCAGAAAGTCATATAAGTGCTCTTTATAGGCCTAGATTCTGTATTACTGTATTTTTCAAGCCTCATGATATGACTGCAATTATTCGAATGTTGCAAGAACCGTTTTTTCCACTTTTTGGTCTATTTGTTAGTGATCGACCGGGGCGACTTTTGTGGCCGGGGCCGGGGCAGTACCGGGGCTGAAAAAAATCTCCGGCCGGGGTCAGACAAGGAAAATATTATTGCATGACACAAACTTGGGGTGGGCATAGGAAAAGAAATAATGAGCGACTGCTCCATTCAGTAGTAAATGACAAGCGCAAAGTTAGGTGCGCCTTTCTCATATCAAGTTTTATTACTATTTATGTCACAAGAAACAAATTTAGTCCAGTTGATGTTAAGGTAGATCTTAGTTTTGAATCTGTGCTAAATTCCATTCAAAATCTTAAGCAAACTTTCTCTATTGGGCCTGATGGTATTTGTTCATATTTTATCAAAAGATTATGTCCATTTCTTGTTGATCCACTTAGTTCTATTTCGAAGTTTCTTATAGAAGTGGTGAAGTACCTTTTGTTGCAAAAGGCGATTGTAGTACCTATCTTTAAGAAGGGTGATTATTCTTCGGTTGGAAAATTAGGCACTTGTTTACTTTAGTCCCTATCGAATTTTTTCTATCTTTTTTAACATTATGGTATATACAGCATTACACCATTATGATATATCTATCATATGATATAATCCTTGATTTTCTTCAGTTTTTTTAAAATTTTTTTAGATTTTTTTAAAATTTTTTTATTATTTTTAATTTTTTTTCATTTTTTTCATTCTTTTCAGATTCATAATCAACTTTTGCAATAATTTACTTGATAAGATTAGGAAAATGTAAGTTTTTGCTTCCAATATACTTAGGCTTAGGCTTAGTATATCTGAAAAGGTGTTTTAAGCTGCTTAGGTCGAGGTCGCTCCCGCTTAGGTCAATGTATAGATGCTTAGGTCGATGTATAGATGCTTAGGTCGAGTAGATGCTTAGGTCGATGTATAGATGCTTAGGTCGATGTATAGATGCTTAGGTCGATGTATAGATGCTAAGTACCATTCCCTCATTACTTCGTTTTTATTTCTTACGAGAAGGTAGCTTAGCCGATTGGTAACATGTTGCGCTGTAGAGCGATAGGTCGGAGGGTCAAAACCTGTCACCTGAAAGTTATTTTCTGTCTCGGGAAAACTCGTGTGAGAACCCTGTGTTAAAAAAGATGGAAAAATTCACCCTGTATATACCCTAACGTTAAAAAAGAAAGAAAAAATTCGATAGGGACTAAAGTAAATAAGTACCGAAAATTATCGTCCAATATCTCTTTGTTGCGTCACTTGTAAAATTATGGAGTATATTATAGACAGAGCTTTAATTGCTTCTTTAAAGTCGAAAACTAATTTCTTTTCACGGCAGTTTGGTTTTCAAAAGGGAAAGTCATGTGGAACTCAGCTTTTGAAGTGTACAAACATGTGGGTTAAATCACTTGACGCATCTATTCCTATTGATGTTGTTTATGTTGATTTTAGTAAAGCCTTCGACTCTGTCGTTTATTCTAAATTGATAGAGAAGTTGAAACATTATGGGATAAATGGAATGCTATTAAAATGGTTAACTTTCTTTCTTGACAAATCGTACACAAAAGGTCGAAATTTTCGACGCTCTTTCTGATAGAAAACCAGTTATTAGTGGCGTACCTCAAGGTAGCGTCTTAGGACCCTCTTTGTTTCTGTTGTTTGTAAACGATTTTGTTCAAGCTATTGAGCAAAGTGAAGTCTTTTTCTTTGCTTATGATTTGAAGCTCTTTAATTTTTCCCAAAATTATACTTTGTTGCAAAAAGATTTAGATAAGCTGGTTTCCTGGTCTGAAGAAAATCAGTTAAGCATATCTCTCCCTAAATGTTCTGTGTTATATCTAGGGTACGCTAATCCTAAAGTTACATATCACATAAACCATTCTTTGTTATCTGACGCAGGTTTCTCAATTCGAGATTTAGGTGTTTCCTTAACAACAAACTTATCATCTAGTTGTCATTGTACTAATATATCAGCAAAGGCTTTGAAAATGAGTGCTTTGATTTTCAAATGTTTTGAATCACGTGATCCTAAAATGTTGGTTCTTGCTTTTAAAAATTATATTCGGCCTTTAGTAGAGTATGCTCCAACTGTATGGAGCCCCTATCTGCTTTCTGATATCAACAGGGTTGAACGGGTACAGCGAAAATTTACTAAAATGTTAATTGGATATATGGGACTTTCTTATGATGAAAGGTTAAAAGCCTTAAATTTAGAGAGGCTTGAACTCCGTAGAATTTATTTTGATTTAATTGTTACCTATAATATTATTCACAATAATCTCTTGCCTTCTGAAGATTTTTATAAGTTTTATGGTCATCCGCGTACTAGAAATGCATTTGCAAAATCAGATCTATTTAGAAAAATTTCGACTTGATTGTAAAAAGTAGTGTTTTGCTACTAGATCAGCTAGAATTTGGAACGATCTTCCACAATATATTCGAAGTTCTCCGAATGTTGAGACATTTAAGAGAAATTTGAAAAAGGTTGATTTCGGGAATTTTTTGATGGGGCACACGTGAGCGCAATCTATTTGCCTGTGTGTCCAGGACATTTCGCATTTTATTTTATTTTCCTTGCGACTTTTGTTTTACCCTTGTGTTTTTTCCGAATAAAGTATTAGTATATTATTAGTATTAGTATAATAAAGTCTATGTTGCTGCCATTAGCACACTCTATATCATTTGAATCTTCACTACTGCTACTGCTGCTGTAGCGATTGGATGCAATAGGTATTGGATGTAATAAATGAGACATCACACATTCCCATAAGGGGAGGGTACTTATTACCCCCTCAGGGTCCAAGACACAAGTCACTGTCAGACGATTTTTGGTGAAAACCTTTTGAATTTTTTGAACTTAATTTTTTAGTATGTCAAAAGTGTGTCTAACTATTAGAATTTCACGAAGTGATACATTATTTTAGAATGTGAGCTAGAGTAAATAGATAAACTATCACTATAAAACATGCATGTAATCGCTTAAAATTTTATGAGGGTCCTCAGTATACATGTAACGGCTGGAAATCTAGGGTAGGGGTCCCTCGCCATTTTTAGAAGGAGGGGGTTAGCGACTAGATCAAAAATGGTAAAAACACATAAAAATAGCCAAAAAAAGCGCAGGTTTTCGGCAAAAAATGGGGAGGGTGGTCAAATATTTTCTGACTTTCAAGGAAGTTCGGGGCTTCAAAGCGTGGATGGGAGATGGCCCAAACCCCCTGTCACATGCATATTTCTCGGCCATTTACAGGGGAAGGGGGTAAACGGCTACATTTTTGCAGCCGCTTACCCCCCTGAAAATCTTTAAAATGGTAGAATTTGCAATAAGGAATTCTACACCTTTTTACAGTTTTTGTTCTTCAAAAATCTTTGTACATGTACAAAGACGGTCCTGAAACGTCCTTGCACATCAGCAAAAATCTTCGCCGAATACAAAAAGACCGTGCTTCTAGATGTGATAATTCGGCCTGAATTTAGTTGATAATATTAGTTCGGCGCGTAGTGCCGTAATTTTTATGAGCTTTTGATGGAATTCACAAATAAAACTCGACTGAGAAAGCTAAAACAACTTGTACTACAAAATCAGAAATATAACAAAAATTGTAATATGCAAATTAAATCTTGTAATAAGCAACACTGCGCTTAGAATGGGAAAATGGAAAAATGTCAAATATTCAGAAACCCAAAAATTAGCCAAATACACTACTAAAGGTCGAAAAACCATGTTCTACCACACTGAAATCGTTACTGTACCATATTGAAGTAAACAAAAATTTGCATGTACAAAACAGTGATTTTTTGTATTCGCCAAAGATTTTTCCCGATGTACAAAGACTTTTCAGGACTATCTTTGTACATGTACAAAGATTTTTGGGAAGATAAAAACTGTAAAAAGGTGTGAAATTCCAAAAAATTTTCGGCGCTTCGCTCTGATATGAAAAATTGTCTGTCTTATATATCTTCAAAATTGCAAAATTTGTATTTAGAATAGAAAAATGTCAAATTTTTAGGCGCTTCACGCCGTTTTGAGACAATTTTAGAAATTTTTTGGCGTTAGAAACCCAGAAATGAGCAAAATATACAATCAGAAGTCAAAAGACTCTGTTTTACCACACTAAAATCGCTACTCTACCATATTATAGTAACCAAAAATTTGTGTGTACAAAATGTACAAAGACTTTTGGGGACCATCTTTGTACATGCACAAACGGACCGTGTACAAAAAAACACTGGTACAAAATGTACAAAGACTTTTTGGGTACCATCTTTGTTCATATATATACAAAGGTACATTGTACAAAAAACACGCGAAAATGTGTATGTTTAAAAATATATTTAAATAATATAGCTACAAAAATGTGTTAGCTCATACAAAGACCTTTTCGGAGATCTTTGTACAAGCACAAGAAGCTCGTACAACAAAATAGGGTCGGCTAATAGTCCACCACTTAATTTTCTGGTCCTCCAATTAGGGATTTCACCCCTCCCTCAAGTCTGGACCTTAGGAAACTATTTGAGACATATTTAGTTTATCGGATCGGACGCAATTCTGCAGCGTAGTTTACATTCGCCTATAATTAACCTCCGTCCTAATAACTATTACACAAGAAACGCGATTTAAAGCACGCGGTTCCCACTTCCCATTCAATTGAATGTAAAAGTGTTTTTTGTAAAAATAGTCTGTTGAAAACGTACAATTTCCAACTAGAAATAGAACGAATTGGTCAACTCTAAATCTTTTAGCCATAGCTATGAATGAATGAGTTAAAAGTAGCATTTAGTTTAAATAAGTTAAGTGGAGGAATCGAAAACATGCAGATTTTCCTGAACATTTATTCGGTAAAAGCTCATTTATACACAGTAGCAAAGTTATAACAAGGACTAAGTAAGAATACATATGGTCTAATCAGTACAGTTCTTAAAAATTAACACTTGCTCATGGATAAATAAGTGCCAGTATCACAGCCTGTACAAAATACGAATTATACTAAATTTTTCCCGGCCCCGGCCATTTTTTGACCTTGCATTGGCCGGGGCCGGGGATGCTGAAAAATGGCCGGGGATTGCCGGGGCCCCGGTCGATCACTACTATTTGTCAACCAAAATCTTGGGGTAGTGATCGACCAGGGCGACTTTTTTGACCGGGGCGGTGCCGGGGCTGGAAAAATTCCCGGCCGGGGGCTGGGGGCCGGAGTCAGACAAGGAAAATATTATTGCATGACACATAATTGGGATGGGCATAGGACGAGAAATAATGAGCGACTGCTCCATTCAGTAGTAAATGGCAAGCGCAAAGTCAGGTGCGCCTTTTCAAATCATGTTTTATTACTATTTATATCACAAGAAACATTTAGTCCAATGTCTCATTTTCTGAATCATCAATAAATTCTATGTCGCTGCTATTATCACACTCAATATTATTCGAATCTTCACTACTTTTACTGCTGCTGCTTGCGCCGCATTCTACATGTTCATCTACGCCTAAGTGCTTGGGAGCTTCCACGTATTGAATCCAATTGCTCGCAAATTATGCTTTAGAAATAAGCGACTCGCTCATTAGGTATCCGCGCCCCAAGATTATTTAAAATTTCAATGTTTTTATGCTAATGCTCGAAGTCTTTTGAACAAAACTTAGCAACTTACATTTTTGCTGAATGAAGAAAGTTTTGATGCTTCTATTTTTTCTGAAACATGGTTCCATATTGATATTTCCGATGGATTATTGTGTCCAGGCAAAAATTATTGCATTTTCTGCAGTGATCGAAACGGTAAACGTGGTGGGGGTGTAGCTTTATTTCTTAAAACTTCTTTAATGCTATTCAAATAAATCCGCCACCCGCTTTTTAAAGCTCCCGAAATTCTGATAACTGATATTGTTGATTCTGATAGAAAGATCAGATTTATTTTGGTTTACCGACCCCCTGATTTTGATCCAGCTTATGCTGAAATTTTATGTAAATGTATTGAATGGGCTTGTTCTGTTCCTTTCCCTTTTGTAATCTTAGGAGATTTTAATTCTGCCAAAAATCAATTGGTGGATAAGTTCGGTTCCTACTGATAATCTTAATAACCCTATTTTTCGACACACTTTCGGGCACTGATTTACATCAATTAAACAGAAAATACTCATGATTATAATATATTAGATCTTCTCTTGCATCTGATCAAATTTCTAACGTAAAAGTATCAAATTTCGTGTATTTTTCTGACAATAAACTTTTTCTTGTCTTGTCTTGAGCTTCTGAAGATTTTCCGGCTTCAATCGAATTCATGAACCATTAGCTAAATCACGAGCTGACTTGAATTCGCCTTCGCTGTACACAGATTTTATTGGCGGGCTGAGGTATTTTTTTGAGAGCTAACTTATAGAAGCAAGCATATATGATCATGGGGGGTTTGGGAGGTTTTCACCCCCCCCAATTTTTACTATCCGCAAAAAATTTTTCACCCCCTCAGAATTCACACTTTTAGAAAAATCATAGAAGTGTCTAGATTTAAGCGTTTTTAGCGTTCAAATGGCTCAAAATTGTCAGATTTCTGGTGATTCGCGCCTAATTGGCATTAAATAGTCACTTTTTGACTATATTTTTGCCTCAAACTTTAAATAACTTGGGCTGACATGTGGCAGCTGAAGATATCATTAGATAAATGTTTTGTTTTGCAGATGGGAAGGTCTAACCCTGAATATTGTTACAAAATCGAAGATTTTCAAATACCAAAAGATGCGACTGACGCGAAAGATCTTGGTGTTATGATATCAAAAAATTTGAAATCTAGATTCCATTGTGAATATATTGTAAAAAATGGATGAGAGTCTCGAACCTGATTTTTCGAACTTTTGTTTCGAAACAAAACAATGCTGATGAAGGCTTTATGTTAGGCCCATTCTTGAGTACAGCACTGTAGTTTGGAATGCCTACCTCATTAAGGACATAAATTTAGTGGAAAATGTACAACGAAGGTTCACAAAGCGATTATTCAATGATAAAACTCTATCTTATGATTTTAGATTGAAGGAATTGTGTCTCGAACGCCTAGAACTGGATGGCTCTATTTTGATTTAAACATGGCCTATTCTATCATAAAATTTCAAGCACTGCCTTTTGAAGACTTTTTTGTTCTCAATATGGGGTCAAATCGTGCCACAAACTCTCGGAAATTAATTGTAAACGAATCAAATCTGAACATTAGAAAATATGAATTTTGTAATCGAATTGTTTCTGTATGGAACTCTTTGCCTGAGCATGTTATACAAGCTCCTAACTCGAAAGCGTTTATGATGAAATTGAAAACCCTTGATTTTGTTGCTTTTCTTCAGGGCCGTAAGTAAGCGCATTTCTAATTGGCCTTTACATGTCCTTGTCTATCAAACTTTTTGGTCCAGATTTAATATTACTCGTAGTTCGCATTAATAAAACCGTAATTTATGCACGCAGGTATATAGTTGTTTGGGTATCGTTTGGAATTATATAATGTATGTATCAAAAATTTTCTCGTGCAATTGAAAAATAATACGCGTGTTTCGATGTCGATTTACTCAAATTATTTGCCAATTTTTCGCTTGATGACAAATAAACTTTTGATTTTGATTTGATAATATAAATGAGAAAGCTTCGATGAAAAACAGAAGTAATAATCGTTATTAAAAAACCAGAAACAGAAGTAGTAGAATCACAGAGATATAGCAAATTGGGTGGAATAGGTATTGGACGTAATAAATGAGACATATAGTTTATCGGATCGAACACAATTCTGCAGCGCATTTTACTTTCGCTTATAATTAACTTCTGTCCTAATAGCTATTACACAAGAAACGCGTTTTAAAGCAGGCAATTCCCATTCAATTAAATGTAAAAGTGTTGTTTGTAAAAACAGTTTTTGGAAAATGCGTCAATTTCCACCTAGAAATAGAACGTATTTGTCAACTCTAAATCTTTTAGCCACTAGCTATGAATAAATGAGATAAAAGTAGAATTTGGTTTGATTAGTTAAGTGAAGGAATCGAAAACATACAGATTGTCCAGAACATTTATTCGGTAAAAGCTCATTTATACACAGTAGCAAAGATAGAACAAGGACTAAGTATACATATGGTCGAATCAAAATTAACACTTGCCCATTGATAAATAACTGGCAGTATCACATCCTGTACAAAATACGAATTACACTAAATTTTCCCCCGGCCCTGGCCATTTTTTGACCTTGCCTCGGCCGGGGATAGCCGGGGCCGGGGCCCCGGTCGATCACTATCTATAATGTCAACTAAATCGCTGGAAAAAAACCGTGGTTGCAAGCACCGTTTTTTCCACTTTTGGATTATTTGTCGACCAAAATTTTGGGGAATGGAAAAAAATTTTTGGGCTTGGTTGTCTTTTTGGAAAATTTTAGTATTGCAAAATTGCGTTTTAGAGAGGTAAAATGTCATTATTTTCCGGCGCTTCGTGTCGGCCGGATACATTTAATTTTATAGGTACCTACTTTTTTAAGGCTGTGCCTCGCCGATGCAGCAGCTTTATCGACAACTTGGTTTAGATGTTTACTAAGATTTAAAACCCTCATCTTCTGCACGGATTCGGATAGTTTTTTCAAATCAAATCAAAGCATTTATTGCAACGTCCGGAAAAAACACAAATGCAAAAAGGATGCAACTTTCAATAAAAAGTTTTTGTAATGCAAAAATGCGTTTCTGAGCTGAAATTTCAAAATTGATTGATTTAATTCTATTGGCTTGGCAGTAATTATTTCCAGTCAACTGCAAATAATTTAACATATGGTAAAATATTTGCAGTCAAAAACCAACGGCCCAGACTGCAGGACACAGTGTAATATTATTTGCAGTCAAAAACCAGCAACATAGACTGCAAATAATATCACAAAAAGTTTAAAATTATCTGCAGTCAAAAGCCAGTGGCCTAGACCGCAAAAAATATCACACACGGTCTAATATTATTTGCAGTCAAAAGCCAGCAGACTTGCGACATTTTATCCTTGCGTTTATTCTGAATAAACTATTAGTATTAGTAATATTATTAAACTGCAAATAATATCGCGCACAGTGTAATATTATTTGCAGTTAAAAACCAACTATCTAGACTGCAAATAGTATGACACAGTACTCTAAATTATTCGCGGTCTAGGCCACTGGTTGATGACTGCAAATAATTTTAAACTGTGCGTGTGTTTGTATTATTTGCAGTCTAGGCCGCTGATATTTGACTGCAAATAATATTACACTGTGCCTTATCTTACTTGCAGTCTAGGCCGCTAGTTTTTGACTGCAAATAATATTTCAGTGTATGCTAAATTATTTGCAGTTGACTGCAAATAATTACTGCCACTTTAGTGGGTAATTTGTTATCGATATTTAAGCCGCACCGAATCGACTGCAGCACTTTTATCTACAACTTGCTCTAAAACTTTCCTGGGATATAGAAGTCTCTTCTTCTGCACGGTTTTATAGGTAATGCAAAAATGCGCTTTAGAGAGGTAAAATCGGTTTATTTTGCAGAAATTTCAATGTTACGATTCGAAATTGTAGAGCTCTTTTTACAAAATTTTCCGGGGTTCTGCCCCGGTTCCCGCTGGGGAGGCACTTGAGCGCGCCACTCTACCAACATTTTTTGATCACCATAGCTGGGCAATGCCCATTGCCCCAGCTGATACCCAAGCCCAATTTTTTTGGTTGGTCGCTTAGTCGTAAAAGTGTTTGACCATAAAGCTTGTTTAAAATTGTACACTAGATTTTGAGTGATGGTTCTATAAGAGTGCATTAGCCTACATAAATAGCCCATTTAATCATTCGTCAGTGTTTTCATATCATTTGATTTGGTTTTATTACCAATCATTTACTCCAGCATTATCGTGCAGTGCACATGGAATTTTCGTGCTCATATCAGGTGGAATTGGCAGACCCCCTGGCTGGTACCGGACCTGCTCTAGCTGGTACCGAGTTGAACCTATTGCCCAGGTTTTTTGATCACGTGATTCAAAACATTTGAAAGTCAAAGCACTCATTCTCAAAGCTTTTGGTGATGTATTAGTATCATGACAAATAGGAGATAAATTTGTAGTAAATGAAACACCTAGATCTCGAAATGAATTTAGATAAGATTTAGGTAAGCTTGTTTCCTGGTCTGAAGAAAATCAATTAAGTATATCTCTCCTTAAATGCTCTGTCCTATACATATCTAGGGTGCGCTAATCCTTAAGTTACATATCACATTAACCGTTTTTTGTTATCTGACGCAGGTTCTTCAATACGAGATCTAGGTTTTTCGTTAACAACAAACTTATCATCTAGTTGTCATCAGTGTTTTTTTGTATTTGGCAAAGATTTTTCCAGATGTACAAAGACTTTTGAGGACCGTCTTTGTACATGTACAAAGATTTTCGGGAAGACTAAAACTGCAAAAAAGGTTTGAAATTCGCAAAAATTTTCGGCGCTTCGCATGAAAATGAGTAATTTAGTGTTCTATATATCTTTATAATGTCAGTAATTGCATTTTGTAAGGAAAAATGTGAAATTTTTCGGCGCTTTGCTTCGTTTTCAGACGATTATTAATGAGTTCTGCTCTCAGAAACCCAGAAATTAGCCAAAATGCACTACCAAAGGTCGAACAACACTGTTTTTGCCACACTAAAATCGTTACTGTACCATATTATAGTACCCGAAAATTTGTGTGTACAAAATGTACGACGACTTTTAGGGACCATTTTTGTACATAAACAAATGGACCTTGTACAAAAAAACACTGCTTTCATTGCATTATTCTTGCTTTTATAAAAAATTTTGACAGAAGCTTAAGCAGCACAACCTCACACAATACACCGGACTTTCTTATGACGAAAGGCTGAAAAAGCCTTAAATTTAGAGAGGCTTGAACTCAGTGGAATTTATTTTGATTTAATCGTTATTCATTATAATCGCTTACCTTCTGAAGATTTTTATCAGTTTTATGGTCATTCGCGTGCTGGGAATGCATTTGCAAATCAGATCTATTTAGGTAAATTTCGACTTGATTGTAAAAAGTATTATTTTGCTATTAGATCAGCTAGAATTTGGAACGATCTTCCACAATATATTCGAAATTCTCTAAACATCGAGACATTTAAGAGAAATTTTAAAAAAGTTGATTATTGATGGGGCACACGTGAGCACGATTAACTAGTTGTCTGTGTATCCAGGACATTCGCATTTTATATTTTGCTATCTTATTTTCCTTGCGTTTATTCCGAATAAAATGGTATTAGAATTAGTAGCAATTGAAATAGTTTCATTTTCTATAATGCGGTGGCCTCTACTATTTAACAGCCGACAATGCTTAAATATTCAATGCCACCAAGCTAAGCCTAAGCCTAAGGATAAAATTGAAGCAGATTATCATTGATTATTTTAACAACGTATGTTACTATTCTGTAGAAGTGCCCTTAATTGTAGCCAAAAACGAAATTTAGCAACTTGAGCTAAGGAACGCATTCTCAAATCAGATATGCTAAGGTAAATCTATACTTGATTGTTAAAAGTATTTTTCGCTACTAGATCAGCTATAATCTGAACCGTTTTCTACAATACATAAATTTTTTGAATGTTGAGACATTAATGTGAAATTTGAGAAAAAATTGATTCAAGTAATTTTTTGATGGGGGGAGGCATACGGGAGCTTAAATTTGATATTTGTCTTTGTATCCGTGATTTTGCATTTATGCAGCTTTTTTTCGCACGACTCCCATTAGCACTGGTGCTAATGACATTTTTTCCATTAGCATAGAATGGCTTACATTAACACGCTAGTTTTTAAACTATGGCGTCAATATTGAATCTCCTTCTCTTTTTTAAAATAGCTGTTTGAGAATGCCATGATATTCTGCGTATCAATTTTTTTAATGAACGTTTTTTTAAATAGATTTAGGTAAATCAAGAAATTTATGCTAAATCAGAATTATTGGCTTCTCAATGCCCAATAAACTCATAAAGCTGACGACGCCTTTCTAATATCACAACATCAGAAATGATAATACGATTGAATAATTTAATATGACAACAGACGCCATTGCGCTTATGAATTGACTGATCGATAACACGAAAGAATTTATTTTGTTCTCACCAGCAGAAAATAGTGCGGCATTTTCAAAATAATTATTTTGTGCTCAAAATTGTCTGACAAATAGACGAGATGAATGCATAATCTTTTAGATTGCACGACGATAGATTTTAGAGTTCGAAAATCGCGCGCTTGGAGATAAATGAAGAGTAAGTACGACACTCACCGATAATTTTTTCGGGATTTTCGCTTAGAAATTTGCTAAAAAGCGTTAAAATTACTATGCTTCAGATAGAAAGGTCTTCGTATCCATTAACACGTCGTTCTTGTGGCCAAAATTTTCATTAGCACGGTGCAACTCTCATTAGCATGGTGCTAAAGAACCGTGATTCATAGTCGTTGTATTGTCTTTCTTTGTTACATTTTAGCATTGCGTGTTTCATCTGCATGAAGTATTATATATTATTGTATTGACAATGGTCATGTTTTTGCTTTTACGAATTTCCTCACCGAATTCGTTGCATACATGCCACTTAATTGGTGCCCTTTATCAAGAATGAACTTGCACTTATTTCTTCAAATTCCTTGTTCTTGCAAACGCAACACACGATTATATATAATATACTGATTTGACTTAATTTTTAGGAATAATAAACGAGTCGTATTGTTTTGTGTAGAGCGATTGTATTTTGTTGGAATTCGGAAGACACTCCTTTCTTTTTACTGCCGACAGCAGTAAAACGCCTGAATATGGTAAGAACGCATGACCTAATTTTCATTTAAATTGTATTACACGTCGTACAATCACATGGTGCCTATCACACATGGGCATAGGGGGTAAGGGGGTATAACCCCTATCTAAGGTTTTGGAAAATCAGGTACTGTCAGGCGATTTTGAGAAAATAGAAGGTGCTGTCAGATAATTTTGAGCTTAGTGTGGTAAAAATGTCGCAAAGTCCACTTGAAAACGGTAAAATTATCAAAATTTTCTGACGCTTCGCGCTGTACTAATAATCTCTTTAATCTTTTATAGTTAATAGAGATGCATAAATTGACGAAGGTCCACTAGTAAAGATTACAAAGGCAGTTTAAGGACACAAAACATAATGACCGCAATTTACTGTATGACCATTTCGGATTTCACCCCCTCTGGCCACCTCTATCTTGCCCATATATGGTACACCTACCTACTGTGAAATGTTAAATGCCAGTGGTTCTTGTACCTACTAAAATATTAACACGCTGTCTGTCATTTTGAATAAGATTGCTGTAAAGAATGTGTTATCGATCCATATTTAATTAGTCACTTTGTATGAGGTCATGACTAGGGAATTCTAAATTTGGCGTCTTATTCTGGAAGTTTTATTGAAACTTTTTCTTGCTCAAACTTTTCGTGGTTACTTCTTGTTTTTTTAGATTCGCTTTATTTTAATTCAAAATCGTGCTGGAAAAACTCGGCTTGCTAAGTGGTATATGCACTTCGACGATGATGAAAAACAAAAGTTAATTGAAGAAGTTCATGCTTGTGTGACGGTTCGCGATGCTAAGCATACAAATTTTGTCGAAGTTAGTGATAATTGAAATCATGAACTCATAATCATTCAATTTATAATGATTTATGATTGAGTTTCTTTTTTCTGGTAACAAATTTTGTTGAAAATTAATTTATTTTGAATTCGTTTTATTAAGCTGTTTTTTTATCCGACGCAGTACATTACACGTGCGATTGATTATTTATCTCTAATTTTACTCGGGTATTTTGGTCTAAGTCATTAGAGCAAGCGTGTCAGGTTTTTCAATTTCAAGCGACAGCTTTGAAAAAGGAGTATCTGTACCATGCATGGGCATACGGGTCGAGGGGGGGGGCATAGATGCACAAGGTCAGGGTCGGCGAGGAGGGGGTAAAATCTCTGAAATCCAAAATAGTAAATTTAAGGTTCACCATTTTTTGTTGTTTTAACGACCAAAATGATCAAGATAGCCTAAAAAACGGATTTTGTCTTAATACCGCATTTTTAGTCCATTTTGTCTGCTTTAAATCATTTGTCTTTTAATACTAAAAATACAGAAATTCATCAATTTTTGGCGCTTTCTGAGTAAAAAGTACATAAAAGTACTGATCCGGTGCGACATTTTTACATTTTTAAATTCTGACATTTTTACCGCTTTTACCTCAAAAATGATGCAAAAATGTGGTTAATATTACACCCCTTCAATCCCCTATATGCATTTATGGAGAGGGTGTTATTACCCCCTGACTAAACTTTTGAAAAATCAGATACTGTCAGATGATTTTAAGTAAATGAAAGGTGCGGCAAGACAAATTTTGAGATTACTGCAGGGAAAGGCCGAACATTTTACCTGAATACGATAAAAATGTAAACGTTTTCCAGCGCTTCGCGCCGTATTGATAAATTCTTGTACTTTTCATCGCTAGAAGCCCATAGATTGGCTAAACTTTACTATTTAAGTCACTAACCTTTACATCGTTTCTCACACTCGTTTCTGTTTTTTTACAAAATATGAATTTATAGATATTTTTTAACAGTTTAATTTGCTTCACTGATTTTGTATCTTTTATTGTCATTTTGCTTATAATTTTCAACGTGATGAAGACATTATATTATATAAGCATAACATGTTGCAGTTCAAGCAGACTTGTACCTGCTCAAAATTTTGGGAGAGGCAGGGCTATAATATAATGCAGTGATCGTACGGGGTCAGACTTTCACCCCCGGTCGGGGTCGTGGATGAAAAATCCCGGTTTTCGGGGTCGGGGTCGGGGTTGAAGATTAACACCTAACATTGCATGATTACATACCAATTTAAAAAGGATAAAAATGACACCTTCACTTGTTTGTAGAGCATACTAATAAAGATGGTTATGTTCAACATTTTATTTTCATTCCAAGTTCAAACATGGTTTTAGCAATTTAGCATTCCTTTTAATTTTAATCGCTAATCGCTCTCGCTTTTTCGTATTCTTCCACAGTTTTTTCTAAACGGTACTCTATGGTGCGCTGATTGCAGTGGAGCCAAATTAGCTTTTCAGCATTTTTGGACAGCAACCTTTTCCGTGTATTAGTAATGACGCGTTTTCCAACTTTGAATTATCTTTCATATAAATTAATTTAAGCTGGCAGACAGAACTAAGTTATTCTAAGAATCAAATGGAGGCTTACGTGCAGATAGATGGAGGCTATGCATAATACAATAAATCCAAAGTGTATTTTTACGAAAGACCAAATGCAGAGCGTTTTGGCGCACTTTATGGTGATAAATATGCGAACACTTATGTACGCAGGGGCGTAGCCAGCCGAGGGGCGGGGGCCGCCCCTCCCCGAAATTAAAAAATATTTTTATTTTCCACAAGGGTCTCCCGAAGGAAAAAATTAAAAATTCTCAAAGTCAACTAAAAGGTCAGCCAAAATGCATTTTTAGCACACTTTTTAACCTCTAAACTCAAAATTTTTGAGGCGCTTCGCGCCGGATTTCTCATTTTTTAAATGTTTCCTTACCTTAGAAGCCCGAATTTGACTTAAAAATAGTCAATATGTCAAAAAATTTCGGCGCTTTGCGCCATTTATTATTTTCTGCATTAGTTTTCGTTGCAAAACCGCAAAATTAAATGCAAAGAAAAGAATTTCGAAATGTTTTGGAGTCAAGCTTTAACTTGATATTGAGAAATTAGTCATACCGGTAGGTTTTAAGATAGATTTTTGTTATCCAAGTTTGAAATCAAGCAAGAAAATTTTTGAATTTTTTTTAATTTTCTACTTTACCATGGCATAGATCACGTGGAGAAACACTCAAAAATGCTGCTATTTTCGCGTATCTCCTAATGGTTTCCGAGAGACAGGACTTCAGAAATTTTGGGCCCCTCCCCGAAAAAAAATCCTGGTCACGCCCCTGTATGTACTTGTTAACAACATGACGACTAGGCGTACATTTTATGAAATATTGCGAGTGTCGAGTTTTACATATTCATTTTGCTCGTGAATGAATCATCCTTGTTTGGTGTTTGCCGAATTTATTTGCTATTTATTCGATTCTGTACCAAAAAATTAAATGCTATATTTCACCCCCGAAAAAAATTTCAACCCCGACTCGAAAAATCTTGCCCCCGGTCGGGGGTCAGGGTTTAGGCCGGGGTTTTCCGGGGTCGGGGTCCCCGTACGATTAATGATATAATGTATTTTTATGTTTATTGTTTTTCAACAAGCTTTTACTTATCTATTAATAAAAAACTTTGAATTTTTTCAAGAAAGAAATTTATGTCTCTTCTGCCAAAATATAAATGTTTCGAAATATTATGTTGTCCAAGTAAATCGATTATCTTGTGCTTTTATGTTGCCTATTTTTTAGCAATAAATGACAAATTAAAAAAATTTTCATTCGTGCAATTTAGGTAAAATCTGCATCTTTCAACATTTTTTGGGACCGTTGTAATTAGTAATTTTTTCGTCAATTTTGCGACAAGAAATGCCAAACGGATGTATAAAATTAGATAAATAAATAAATAAGCTTATTCGTGTTTATTCTTCTTCTTATTTCATCATAATACAAACTTTCTATGTTGTGCTTTTGACTTCTTTGTTTTCTCATTTGTTCCAGTTCCGCAATTTCAAAATTGTCTATCGACGCTATGCCGGTCTATACTTTTGTATTTGTGTCGACATCGGGGATAACAACTTATATTATTTGGAAGCCATTCATAATTTTGTGGAAGTGCTCAATGAATACTTCCATAATGTTTGTGAACTGGATCTAGTTTTCAACTTTTACAAGGTGCATGCTTTTTTAGATAGCGTTTTATGCTGACTCAGTTTCAGCCATTCATGGGCAGCGCAGCAGCCGAAATCTGGAGGGTGGCCAAAAATTCAATTCTGGGGTCTATCGAGTTTTAGGGAGTCTATTGGGATTCTCAGGGGTTCAGCCAGACCATAGGTGGGCATGGAATGGGTCTGAACCATAGATGCACAGCATGGCCGATCTGTGGGGGGGGCGGTCAGCCGATCTGGGGGTCCGAAATTGATCCTTGTTGTAGGGCTATTATACCCTCACATAAGTTCGGTCATAAATTTTAAAACTAATCTCCGACAATAAGCTGACTGATTGCGATTACAGCATTGATCGGATATTTAATTATCGTAAGTCTCGGCTTAGTATTTAGAAAATTTAATAATTTAAAACGAATTTGAAAACTTAGAAAATTCTTAGAATTTATGCGCGAAGTTACATATGTGATGACTATAGAGACCGGATTTTTATGTGCTGCACATAATTTTTTTAAGCTTTAGTAAAACGTGAAAAGGCTTGAAAAGCCGAAAAACATGTTTGTGAAACATTAGAACCATGTTATTTGCACATAATTGCGTATATTTGGCTTCCTTTGCACATAATTCCTCATTTAAAAAAATCGCACATAATTCTGCGTTTCAACCAATTAGAAATGTATACAACATCGAGTAAGTGTGGTTTCGTCATGCACTTTTGTTACTCATTTACTGCATTTTAAGTATGTGAATTAATTATAAATGTTTGATCGTTTTTTTGTACCTTAAGGATGCCCGAAATTCCTTACTCTTAACTTAAAGCGTTGGCAAAGGAATTTGCATCTGATTAAATATTAACATATGGAATCATTTTAAAGTGTGATTTATGCGACTAGTTAAATTGATGAAAAGCACCAAGATTGATCAATCAACGTCTTAAAAGTTCGCGCCACCAAATTTTCTTCCAAATTCAATTAATAGCACCAAACAATCTTTTATTGAGGATGCTATTCGTAATCAGAGAGAGCTTCAAACTCATATTCAAATTTATCCTGTCGGACCGTAGACAGAATTTAACTTTGGAAAATATCGAAATGTTAAACGTTCAACAAATTTTTGTTTTGATTGAAATGTCTGTTCTAACATGCTTTATAGCTCGATGTATGTTTTTGGTGATTAAAAAGGCTCAATTTGATGAATAAAGCAAACCTTTTTGCATATAAAAAAATTCAGTCTCTATTCATTCCACAGTTTCTGGTCTGTTTAGAGCATTTCCGAAGATTTATTTCCGATTTTTATTTATTTTTGGCCTTTATTTGCATCATTTTGCTCAGAAAATTTCCCATTTTACGTGCATGTCTGGTAAGAACCCCCTCCCCGAGTATCTGGCGGATCCCGTTCATTGGATTTTATTTTTGGCGATTTTGCCCTATCGAACCCCCAGAATTTGGCCACTGCCCATCTGTGGTCCAGGCATCCACCCCCCCCCTTTGCCTACATGTGATTCTAAGCATACAGGCGTATAGGGGCGTGAGAGGGGTATTATATTAGAGCTGTGCCGGGGCCGCCTTTTTTGCTGGGGCCGGGGCCGGGGCCAATAATAGCGTGCTTTCCCATGCTCATAGTACGACCCTGCCCTACCCCTTATATGTACCTATGCATATATTCTTGCTTGTAGATATGCACGTCAAGCGTTAATATTTGTTGGGATTACAAGATATAACAGAACATGGGCATTGGGGGATCTAGACCCCCATAATTCACATTTCCCCCCAGAAAAAATCCGCTAGACCCCCCAGAAATTGATTTTCATAATTTTTTCTGTTTTTCTGCGGTTTTTTTATGCTAATGGATAGCTCTCATTGAGAAACGCGAGAAAAGGGTGTTTTTTTCGCTCTACCATATATTATCAGGCACTTTTTGAATTTTGGACTCCCTAGAATTTTTGAGCTGCCCATGTATGGATTTAACTCCTCTGACTTGGATGCGTTTTTAAATGTGCTTTACTTTGCACTTTTGAAGGCTTACTATTCTATTTGTTCTGATAGACGTAGCTGTCTGCAACCAAGCAAGCTGGAATTGCTCGTCTATATCAATTGCAATTTAAAATATGTCAATTTTGATTATTAATTAGAAATTTGCACCAATCTGACATAGTGAAATAAAGATTTGAATTAGCAAGATCTGTGGTTTGCTTGAAATTGAGTTTGAAGGTAAATCTGCCCAAAACATTATCAATTTTCTCTATTATAATCAACTCTAACATTGGCCCCGGCCCCGGTGCCGGGGCCAGCCTGGCCCCGGCCCGGGGCCGGGGCCTAGGCCCCGGCGCGCCGGGGCCGGGCGCCTGGCACAGCTCTATATTATATACCCTCCTGAAGGGTCAGCCAGACACGTACTGTCTGACGATTTTGAGCTGATTGAAAGCTTTTTGGATCATTTTGAGGTTTAAAATAGTAAAACTGTCGAAAGTTTTCAAGCGCTTCGCGCCAGATTAGTACTTTTAAGTACTTTTTACTCAAAAAGCGCCCAAAGTTGATAAATTTTTTCATTTTTAGTGTTTAAAGTGATATAATGAAGTCAAAATGGACTAAAAATGCTTGTTAAATGCGATATTACCACTAAAACACGTTTTATAGGCTATTTTGATCATTTTAATCGATTGAACAGCATAAAATCGTTAAGGTTAAATAAACTGTTCTGGATTTTTTGGATTTCACCCCTCTCTGCTGACCCTGACTTTTTGCACCTATGGTTCTATCCCAAAGTCTAGTCACTCACTAAGTCCATGATGCATCTTGTTTCAGATATTGATTCGGCAAAGGACATGAGCTGTTCTTCGGTCTAAAGTTTGTTATAGATGAGTCGTAAATACGATAGTAGCTCTATAATCGGATCTTAGATGCACAAAATCAGAGTTAGGAGGGGAGATAAATCTCAGAATTTGAGACCAGTGAATTAGGTGTCCACGCTTTTTTGTAAGTTAAATGACGAATATCATCATAATAGCCTATATAAAACGCTTTTATTTCGTATTACCGCACGGTTTAGCCTTCTCCTGTCCATTCTGACTGCACTTATGTCATTTTTTCCTATAAAGATATCGAAATTCATCAATCCTGTCGGTTTTGATTTTTCAGATTATTTTTGTAAAAGTTTAACCCCAAAAATCATAAAGAAAATCTTACGCATATACGGGGTGGCCCATAAAAAATGGATACACTCTTATGTAACGGGTTATAACTTCGGTTTATATGAAAGTTAAACTTTAAGACTGGTTGCATTAGATGGATAAAATGTCTTCTTTTAAAACAAGTAAAAATTTTGGCACTTATCAAGGATTGGAGCGCCACTACGTGCTAGTTTTTTTATTACATGTGTTGTCAAAAAAGGATACATACTTACGCATTAATGTGATACAATGCAGAATTCTAGGGGTTTAAGCAATCTTAAAGGAGGTGTAAACAAATTACCATAGCGCACAAACCGCTGGCCAAAATTTTTAACCCCTTTTTAAACAAAGTCATGTTCATCAATACGAGTATAATGAGCTTTTCTTGAAGTTCCATGTTAATAATTTCCCAAGTTATGATGTAACATTGGTGTGTAGCCTTTTTTGGATGACTGTATGCAGCGACCACATTCTAGGGATATGGGTGGTGTAAACTGGCAAAACTTCCAAGAAATATGCCATAAATTCAATGTTTGGCCGTAATCCGCCGAGCTGTAGAGGTCTCTAACCCCCACGCCCACTGTTGGGAATACCTCCTCATCCCTATGTACATGTATTTATGAATTGGATATTTGAATAAACGAAGCAAAAGCTACAAAACTGCATGCAGGTTGAAAGTAAATAATAATATCCAAAATTATTTTAAAAACGAAGTCTATTCAATAATTACGTATGCTTCATGAGATGATAAAGTTTTAGTCGGCATTGCACTCATCTACTGTTAATTTGCACTTGCACCTTTTCGGGCAGCATTCCTGACCAGACCAGATGACACCTGAATGCTACTAATTTTTGATGGACTATTTTTAGACTATATATATATGTAGGTTTAACAATACGCATAATAGCTTAAAGGCACGAAACTTGTTTAAATGATTTTTCATGTGTTTCTTCGCGTATTTTTTCTGCATATGCTCCTGCTTTCTTATCATTTCACTTAGACTCTTGCGGCTCATAAAATCCGTAATATCTCATAATATAATTCTTATGTACATTTGTACTAAGCAAGAAAAAATGCTCCTATGGAGCGAAAAAGGTGAATATATGTAGTTCAGTTTCTTAATTATTAAGGATGTAAAAGGAGGGGAGTAGAGAAAATTTGCCTAAACGCGCACAACGCAAAAATCGAAGTATATTTTGCGGCCGATGCCTGTTTTTGTAGACTGAATTGAGTTAGCCTGGAGGTGTAAAGTTTACTCCGATAATCTTGTTTTCCATCAGAGCATTGTGGAAGGTAAGGTTTCGTGAAATAATTTATAAATCATTTTTTTAACAATCATGAACGCTTTTCAATTGTTCTTTGCTAAACAGTGAAAAATGTTTTGTAATTAAAACTTGATTTTTCAGAGGCCGCAGAATATACTTCGATTTTTGCGTTGTTTAGACAAAGTCTAACTGTTTAGCACATTCTTATGGCTTTTTCGCGTTTAGGGAAATTTTCCCTAGTCCCCTCCATACGTGGGCAGCAAGAAAATTCTGGGGGTGCAAGATGTTTCGAAGGTCAAAAAATAGCCTTAAAAATGGTGGTATGGCGAAAAAACGCCATTTTTCGACGTTTCTCATCGAGCACTGTCCATTGGCATTAAAAATTGCAGAAAAAAACGGAGAAAAATTCAAAAATTGAATTCTGGGGGTATTTTGGTTTCTCGGGGGATGCATACCCCCAAACCCCCCCACGCCCAGGTGTGGTCCCCTCCTTTTACGTCCATAAGAATAAAGAAATCCAAGTATATTCACCTTTTTTGCCCCATCGGAGCATTTTTTCTTTCTAGTATTCTAAATAACCTTAATCAGAAAAAAACCCTACGATTTAAAAATTAGCGTGAATATTTTCTTGATGTATTTAAAACCAGAAATGCTCGAGGAAAGTTAAATATAGAGCTTGCATAAGCAAAGATTACCAGCTACTGTACAGTTTTCAACAGTTTATAGCTTCAATATCAAGTGTTGACATTGAAAGAAAGATAACAACGGTAGTCAGAAAATTTATTGAATCAAAATTTAGGTCAATGACGTTACTTATCTAATCACAGTAAAATCCTGCATCGACAGAAATAGCAAGCGAAAGCCAGACAGGGCAACAAGCAGATCAGTGTGTAAAACCAACGCAATGATGTGTCGACCGCCAAAAATCGCATCCAATTGAACAATGCACGAGAAAGCAACGAAAATTAGTAGTCGAGCAAGACAACATGAACGATTCCGGCCACAAATAAACAATCTGGTCGACGCGTCAGCAAATGCAAACAATTCAAGAAAATTTATAAGCCGCATACATTCTGAAAATAAACATACATAAATCTGCATGGATTTTAACATGAAAAATATTGAAATCGGTTTGATAAAGACAGCGCGTAAGAATTATTATCATTATGAAGTAATTTGCTGGTAGTATTTTGAAAAATGTTTCTAATTCCAGTTAACTTTCAAAACAGTGCATGTTTGCGAATAAAAATGATTAAAGATAAATCAAAAATCTTTGAAATAAAAAACTGATCAAAAAAATATGCAATACGGAGTTAAATATTGGCATTAGCAAACGAGTGCATAACTTAAACTTCACCTCTTCACAGCTCAACAACCACCGGCTGTAGAAAAGTTTGTAGGTCAGATTCATTATTCTGACGTTGCGGAGATCATCTTTAAAAAAAGAATGACCATACACAATGCTCTGGGTGGAAAAATGCTTCTCAGTGCAAACTTTACACTTACGCTAATAACGTAAAATTTGGTATATATATAAACAAAATAAAGTCGGATGTGTAACGCTTAGGTCAGGGCACATTTTAAGCAAATTCAACAAGGGGTACGCGTCACAGCGAATTGCGTTTGTTTACATCATTATTTAGCTTTTTCGGGAAGTGTAAAGTCAAAAAATGGGGCAGCATGTTCCGCCTACTTAGCGGAGTAGCTGAAGAAATTTCTTTTTTCATCTCTAACTCTTTACACTAAAACGATCATAGATCAAGAAATATTGCGTTAAAAGAGAAAAAAATTTAGGTTTCGAGATTTTGTAACCCTTCACATTATAAAACCGATTGGACTGCACAGAAACCAAAATTGAGTTTGGTAAGCATTAGGACACGCAAACAGTAAAAAAACCGTATACTTCACGCTTTTGTGCAACAATCATTGAGTGTAAAGAAATTTCAAGGTCAGATTCGTAATCTACAAACCAGGGGCAATATTTAAAATAAGAGATCGGCCCTCCACAAATTATTTCATTTTTCGGTTTACACTTCACACACTCATTACTTACTCGGTAATTAGTATAAACAAAAATTTTAAAAAGCAACATCGAGTTTTTTAATCATCTATCGATTAAAAAAAGCGCATCTCCCAGGTATGTGCCGTTGTTGCTGTGAGGGTAGGCACAAAATTCGCACTCGCTGTGATAAATATATAAGAAAAAGGGTGGCCAAGAATATTATAGGTAGTGCTATCGCGCTATCTATGATTTCTTGCGTCTTTTTGTTTCTTCAATACCAACAGCATGCCTCACTTCTTCCTTTGTTATATTTATTCATCTTTTTTTATTTTTTCTTGATTTATTTTTTATTTTTTCTTCTATAATATCCTTTTTTCTTTTTTGTCATTTTGATGACTTTCTATTATATTAATCAAAATCTTTGAGACAGTTTAGCTTGAAATAGTATAGAGTGCTTAAAAATTGCTGGTAAAATTTAATTTTCGTCCGAATTTCAGGGGGTGTAAAATTGTTATATTTTGAGAAGGTATTAAGACGTTTAAAATTGAATAGAGATCCTCAGGCCAGCAATCAGTATTATCGGCAAATGCCAACAAGCTTTATAGATAATGAGTTCCGAACTTAATGTTTCTATAATTTTTATATGTACTCGTATTTTTACATTATCTCTACGTGCACATACTAACTCGTCAAAATTTAAAATATCAGAATTTACTAATTGCATTTCATGACTTAATTTTTATGAAATTCTGTAATTTAAAGTGTTTAGGTAAGGGAATGTGTAATTCTTAATGCACGCTGGTTTTCAGCACAATGTTGTAATAAATCGAAGTTGAACATTTATTTGCTCGATTTAGGTCTACGCCGTGGTTGATGAAATGTTCTTGGCTGGCGAAATTAGAGAAACGAGTCAGACGAAGGTTTTAAAGCAATTATTAATGCTGAATTCTTTGGAATAAAGCGTTCATCACTCCGTGTTGCATCTTAAACATTTTTATGGTTTAGTAAATTTTGTAAAAACTGGATAGTAATATCGGATCAATTTTTGGAGTCTTATAATAAAAATCTGATAATAATCCACGCATACGTTATGGGCATATCGCATTGTAGTTTGACTATCATGTACTATTTATTCCATTCGTTTTAATATTTGTACTGTTTCATTACTCCTCATCACATGCTTTTGTACAAACATCGTTATGCTTTGTACTTTGTCTCTTTCTGTATGGAGTTGTTTTGCTGCGTTGCTATTGTGCTATTCTTGCTGATTTAAAAGAATTTTCAAGTTGATAATGCGTATAATTACGTACTCGTATGTACGTGTAAATTAAATTTCGCTAAATCGGTTTATACTGCGTCTTCATATTAAAACACTGTGTATTGAGTAGGTATGTAGGCAATGTCGATTTTTCGGTGTGAAATGGCATTTCTGCGTGTTTTCCGAAGGCAGAATAAAAGGGTATTTCAGTACGGTTTGAACTAGTTTTAGCAATTGAGAAAAGACACGTTATTTTTATGTTTGCCTTTGTAACGATAACTTTGCATTGTAGTTTGCTTCACCTTTTTTTATAGGCTTGCGACTTTTCACGTTTTTTAGCTACCTATCTAAGGGAGTTTTTAGGAACTGCATTGAGAGATGCATCGGCCAGTACATTCGCAGGCGGATATGAAATTTGGAATTGATTGGTGAAATCTATAGTGTTTCACAAAACCTTGTGCATGGAAATCAATTTTTAGCGATGAACCGAACAGCTACAAAAGTGGTTTAAAGTTTGCTTTGCTGTAACAGTGTTGTATAGTGAAACCTCATATGCTTATTCATTGCTATGCACGATGTTGTAATTGCAGCTTCAGTTTAAGCCTCCGTTTACCGTGCACTATGCCGGAGGCATAATGAATCGCTTTATTGGAATTTTTCAGTTCTTCCTTATCCATGTGTCCAAAACTTTGTCTAGCCTCGTTTTGGCTTCAGTTACATCGTTTTTAATGGTTTAGCTTGATGAGAAGTTATGGAGTAGTAAAAATAAGCATTTTTTGACCTATTTACAGTGATATCACAAAAACTAAAAATGGGAAATAAGGTTCTAATAAAAAATTAGTGGTTTATTCCTTTCCAGCTTTTCAAATGCAGCCCCTGTTTGTGTTTAACGCTACAGAAATCTATTTTTTCTTGTTTTTGCTTGGATATCCACCAGGCGCTTATCCTTATGCATTGTAATATTTTTTTAGTTGTCCCTCTTTCAAAAATAATTTTCACAGAAAATAATATACATGTTTAAAAAGAGCATAAAAAATTGCACTATGAAAGTAATAACTCTCACAGCATGTAAATAAGTTGTAGCTTAATATGAACTAGGAGTTTTTGCTATGATGGTGCACTTTCGACTGCAAAAACATGATGGTAAATGGAGGGTTAAGCTACTTTTGTGACTGATACATACGAGTACGTTGACTCATAAATCGTGATTCATGCACAAGGTTTCGTGAAACAGACTGTGAGAAACAGGGATGAAAGTCCCTGAACGGGATTAGGACATGTCAGTATAAACATCTCAAACCCTGTTTCCGGTAGAATACCTCCCACATAAGTTAAGTTTTAAGGTTCGAAATTGGTGCATCCAATAATAAACGTTATAGGTACGCTGTTGTCAATCCGCATAGCTTCCCTTGGGAGCTAATCTCCCTTTGGGTGGATTCGAAGTCAAGGGATGGAGGTTCACATCCATCAAGGTGAACGCCCCATTTCCGGAAAAATTTCTCTCGGTTATTTTTATAGCCCGAAAACGAAGTACCCCATCATCAGTTCATGGTATTTGTTTGGTAGATATGTAGGTGCATACCTACAGCTGGGAATCTTCAATATCAATGCAAGTGTCCATTCCAAACGGCCCATTTTCTCTTTACGGCTTATTACTGTAAAATAATATTTTAGATATAAGTTGTTGCGTCAGTTGTTAGACGCATCACATAATACATGATAAGCAAGCGCATTAACAGCGACTGCAGATAAGGGTCGGACGACTCGGGCCGATCGATGGTCACCGATTTCGCTCAAATTTTCACCGAAGGTAGCACTCCAGTTGGTAATGAAAAAATGTAAAGGGAATTTTATAATATCGCGCCTTCGTGAGATATAGCGCCGTTATACCTACAGTATGCCCAAAATCAGACAATTGACTGCTCGAACATTTTAAAATATTTTCTGCAATACTCTACATGTTTTTCAAAAATTGTTTTGTTCAACGTATAAATAAATAACCTATGCAATAAACGTGTAAATACAGAGCCGCCTTATGTCTACAAAGAATCGACATAGGACGGGTGTATTTGCCACTCAAGATTTACCTAGGTACGTAGGCACTGTTTTTTTTAGCGCGGCGCAAAGGAAACCCGCCCTGCGCTAATGGGACATTTCGTTCATTAGCGCCATGCGCAAAGGCTTTTTTGGGCAAAAATTGAAATTTAAACATTTTATATTGCATTTTTGATTTAAAAATTTTTAAAATTTTTTCGGCGCTTGGCGCCGACTTCTTAAGAATGAATTAATTGTGTTTGCCAACCACCGCTTTCCTGTTTCATCATAAGCGAATCCCTGCTTTAGCATCTTTGCAGTAATGAATCCTTGTTTTTGTGGTGCATGGTGCCAAATTAATTGTTTTCATTTTAAATTTATCTTTGAAATAGCCCAGCCTTGAGATACACATTGAGAAGATGCCAAAATTTCGGGCGCTTTGCATCTAATTATTGGTTTCTGTATAGCGGTTGCATTTTGCAATACACGAAAATTGAGTGCAAACTGCAAGAGACAGCTTGAAGAAATCGCTCAGTCTAGTATAGGCAAGGCAATGAGAAATCAGGTATCAAATTGATATTTTTACCATTAGATTTCTTGTTCGAGTTGGAACCAGTAGTAAGAATTTTTTAAATTTCTTGCCAGAATTTATTGTCAGTCAGCAGTACATGGAGCGCATCAGAAGTTCAAAAATGCCCTTATTTTTGCCTATCGCCAAGCATTTAAAGGTTTTGGTGCGCTAATGAGAAGCTCCGCGCGCAAACGCTCTATCCTGGCCATTAGCGGCTGCGCAGATAGGGGTGGCGCTAAAAAAAAATCCTGTACGTAGGTACTTAAGTCTACGCTTAGTGCTGGCCCCGATCGCGCGGCTCTGAATGGCTTTCGATCTTTGGACCCTTACAGACCTTACGGCTTCGATCCCCTCAGCCCTAATATTGCTGGCCGCTTTTATGTCGGGTGATCTCAGCAGCTACGCCCTAAGACCTAAGGCTACCTACCTAGTCTCGGAATTTGCCGCGGAGGTCAGTTGACCTATCTCAAGCTCAAGTTGTATATTTAACTTATTTTCAATCAGTGCCTGATCAGAAATGTTTTTGGTTCCTAATTTGTGTAGCACGCTGAACAATGAAAACAACAACAACGAGCTCTACGCTGATCAATCATCCTTAAAAATTAAATAATATTTTTGATCAATTTTTGGCTTGAGAAATAAATTATGATTTCCGAATAAAATAAACTATCATACGAAATTTACCTATCAGTCCACTAGATGGGTGGAAGTCCTCGACGTAGGGATGGTGGCCGACCTAACCCTCGGTATAACCAAAAACCACTGGGTAGGTTTTCTCTATTTTAATTCGACGCAGAATTCACGGCCTATAGCCGGACAACAAAATACGCAAAAGAAAAACGACAATGTACAGATTATACAGTCGAAACAACCGGCCAACGAAAAAACCAAAAAACGCCAGACTCTAAACTACAACGTTACGTACACTGGCCTCAAGGACCATTACAGTAAATTAAACAAAGATCAATTTAACGTAATACTGAATAAGCTTTTATCTCAGATCGAATATTCTCGATTGCACGTAAGCGGTATGCATGAAACAATTACTATTATCATACACTTAACTCTATGCTACCGGACAAGTATCTAAATGTTTTTTATTATTGAAAATTTGGGGAAATAATGGGAAGACCGAAGGCATAGCCCACAGTGCACTATCATAGATAGCTACTAGTATTGGCTATGTGATGGCTATCGCGAACTGCTAAGGCAAGTTCGCCTACACGTGTAACTCTCGCAGTTACACTCCCCCACGTATAGAAAAAAAATTTGAAACGTAGTGGAGAATTTTTCGGGGGTACACACAACACCACTAGCGTCGGCGACGCTCTACAACTCGGCTCTCTGGCGTTCGCAACGCCTCAACTCCGGCGTCCGCAACGCCTCATCCTGAGCAAACGTGAAAAACGAAAATAAAAAGAACAAAAAAATAACAAATATCGATAACCGGTAACGGTCAACGCATGACCTCGTTCGCACTCAGGAAAACTCTCGAGCAACACTCACAATGGCGCTAGGGATAACTATATTGTTGCCCGAGTAATGATGAACTCCGGTCTTGGACAGCATTGCATAATATTCGATTACGCTGTCTCATCAGCCTCCTTCAGTCCCCGGGTAATGAGAAAAATTTTGAAGTTGAAAAAATTTGTAGATTGGGTATAAATTAACCCCTTGTCCGTTAAAGAGTTAAGGTACCATAATAGTAACACCGCTAATTGAGCAAAAGACAAATTAAAATACGGAATGATAAGGCAAAATTATGCTGAGCAAAAAATTAAAGACACTGACGAGTTAAAACATGAGGTAACGATAAAAACGAGAAAAAATGGCAAATTATGCGAGATAACGAGGAAAAATACGAGCACCGTCAAAGAAAAATTTTTACAGCAAGAGAAAAAATGACAAGAGAAAAAAATACACATGAAATAAACGATACACGAAGTCCTGGAATCCACATCAGGACAAAAAACGAAAAAAATTGACAAAAAGCTGCTGGTCAAAGTCGACGCCGTCGCAGAGTTCCAAAAGTTCAGTACGTCGAACTTTGTAAATTAATATCGATCGCGGTAATTGGCCTTCGAGCCATACGATTTTCCGCGACGTCGTTGCCGTTGAAAATATTCTTGATCCGATTCCGGTTCGCGACGCGTATTCGAACGGTCACGATACTGATATGGCAATTGCCTACGCCCGTACATATGCTGGCGTAAGCGTCGATGTGGATCGACGGGTCGATCATCGTCCTCAAAATCGTCGTCGTCCTCGTAGTCATCCGCGTAACGACGCAGGTATGGGTGGCGTCGGAGTAAATAATTGCTCCGGCGTAAAACCGTAAGTTCGTTCGCGAGAAGGTTCGCGTGGACGCTGTTGTTGTTGAGTAACAGGCCACGGTTTGGGCAAAAGTGGACCGGGTCGAGGTTGTGGCTGATAGCCCCCGGTGGCTGGTTGACTTTGTTCCAACGGTGAGCGATACGACTGGTCCCATTGTTGACGTTGACGGGATTGTGACCGGCCCCGATGAGTTCCGCGGTTTGACTGTGGCGGACGGCGGTATTCATAAGGCTGCTGCTGTCGCGAGCGCAACAGATGACCAGCATCGGCCTGAGAATATGCCTCGGAACGCTCACGCGATTCCGTGAATTGCCGCGGTTGGGTCTGCGGTCTTGTGTATTGCTGTACATGTGGTTTTACTTGTGTCTGCGGTTGTGCTTGTGACTGTGAACGATGGTGCGTTTGCGCATAGCGCTGCCGGGATGACTGCAGGTCTTGTCGCCTCGATCCCCTTTGGCCTAAACGCGCTTTTAACTTAGCTGCAACTTCAGCTTGAGCGAGTCTTCTGACTCGTTGTTTTTCCAAATTCTTTAACCGACGCAAAGTGTGCTCGGATTTGGTATCGTAAAAACGATTCAATTTTGCCTTGTGTTCGTCTTCTGACATGTGACGAACTTCTAGAGTCTCAGCAAGAGAACCGGCGGCGCATAACTCGTCGCACGCCGTGGCATTTCCATAGCCAAATTCTCACAATCACGCTGCTCGATTGTCATGCGTGTTCGACGCATTGCAATTTGTGCTTCCAAAGAAAGATCGACTTTGGGCATATCAAGGCTCGCTGCAGATCCGCTTGGGTCCTGCGAGGATGCCTGTTGCCTTTCTTTACGATTTTTTTCTAATTAGCCTTGTATTCGATGTGCCTGATCAGAAATGTTTTCGGTTCCTAATTTGTGTAGCACGCTGAACAATGAAAACAACAGCAACGAGCTCTACGCTGATCAATCATCCTTAAAGATTAAATAATATTTTGATCAATTTTTGGCTTGAGAGGTAAATTATGATTTTTGAATAAAATAAACTATCATTCGGAATTTACCTATCAGTCCACTAAGAAGGTGGAAGTCCTCGACGTAGGGATGGGGGCCGACCTAACCTCGGTATAACCAAAACCACTGGGTTGGTTTTCTATGCTTTTATTCGACGAAGAACGCACGGCCTATAGCCGGGAAACAAAATACGCAAAAGAGAAACAATAATGTACAGTCGAAATAACCGGCCAACGAAAAACCAAAAACGCCAGACTAAACTACAACGCTACGTTCACTGGCCTCAAGGGCCATTACAGTAAATTAAAGAACAATCAATTTAACGTTATACTGAATCACTTTTATCTCAGATCGAAAGTTCTCGATTCACGTGAGCGGTATGCATTAAACAATTACTATTATCATACACTTAGCTCTATGCTACCGGACAAGTATCTAAATGTTTTTTATTATTGAAAATTTGGGGAAATAATGGAAGACCGAAGGCATAGCCCACAGTGCACTATCATAGATAGCTACTAGTATTGGCTATGTTATGGCTATCGCGAACTGCTAAGGCAGGTTCGCCTACACGTGTAACTCTCGCAGTTACAGACCGTATCTACTCTCCAATGATCGAGTTGCAGAAGATTAAGCCATGTACAGATGAAGTTGGTAGGTCATGGTCACACATTGACAGCAAACAAATTCTGGGGGAGTCTGGATGAAGTCAAATGCCAAAAAGATCAAAAGTAATAATTCTGGTTTTTTAATTTTATTTTTCATATTTTAATTTAGGTGCGTTTTGCAAAGCATTTTTACCGCATGGAAGCACATATAACCAGTACAGGTCAAAACAGACATGTACACATCAGTTCTGGGGGGTTGATACCATAAAAGACAATGTAACCGCGAAAAATTTGTAAAATTTGGGCTAATGACCACTGAAATTAAAGTTTTCTCCAAAAGCACCTTGAATTAACTATAAACTGTAAACACTTTTACAGTATCTTAGTTTTTGTTAGTTTTTGGCCCAAATACTGATTTCTTGACTCCCATCCCAGACCGACCCAGCTGACTCCTACATTAGCCATGTTCAGCACCTGTGGTTACAAGAACATTAGGTACACGGGCACCTAAATTAAATAATTATTCTTAGCTATGATCAATTTTCGGTCTAAAATATTTTATGTCTTCCTTGCTGTTAGAAAAATTCATAATGCATACTGAAGTTTTCACCTATACCATCTAACAAATTGTTATCCAGCATTTCTCATTTTATTTTACTAAAAAGTCGTCTAATAATCGAGTTGTTCAGTTTTTTTAGTTTATACTCGTATGTATCCAGGCGTGGATTCAGGTGGGCGAGGGGTGGAAGGCTATCGCCCCCAGAACCCTTTTGGAAATTTTTTGAGCAGCGGATATACATTGGAAAGCGCTTGAAATTGAGCTGAGAACGCAAAAACGTCAAAAATTTCGACGCTTTGCACCGAATTTACTGTTTTTCTACGTGTCTTGTCTTTTAGCCTGCTTAAAACAGCTCAAATTTGAGCTTGACTTCCAGAATATGTCAAAATTTTCTTGGCGCTCCGCGACGGATTTGTTTTTCTGTTACTTGTCTTCTAGCCCGCCCAAACCACTAAAATTCGAGCTTGACTTTCAGAATATGTCAAAGAGTTATGTATATATAACTTTTTCTGCAAAGCACAAAGTAAAAAAGTCAGGAGATTAGGAATTACTCATGAATTGAGTTTTGAGAAATCGGATTGTGCAGACAAGTTAAATGATAAATTTTCTGCATTTCAATATTGAATAGAATGAAAACTTTATTAAAATTTTATTTTGAAACCTTTTCTTCACCATCTTATAGAGCTCATTAAGATATGCTCAAAACTGCCTTTGTTTTCGCATATCTCCTAATTGTTCTCGAGATATTTGTCTTCAAATTTTCGTATTGCGCCCCCCCCCAAAATTTTTTTCTCCGGAATCCGCTAGTGTATGTATCAAACCCCTTTATAACTTCTGTTCCACATGTTTTTTATTGTAGCTTACCTCTTGTTAATATTTTTTAGCTTCCACAGTTGATCGAAAACGGTCGAAAAAGATATTACTACGGTCAAAGACAAGTGACTTTTATCGTTTCGATTTGTTCTGCCGACAGATTTACGTCTTAGAGAATTTTGCATACCTGCAACCAGACATGATCTTGGGGACTTTGGTGGGTTTTCATACCCACAGTGTGGGCTTCATTCATGCAATAGGCAGCAAGAAGACTCTAGGGGTCTCGATGGGATAAAATTGTCAAAAAGTATCAAAAATAGCAATTTTATGGGTCAAGCGGCAATTATCGATTTCTGGCTGGGGTCCGCCACATTCTCGGGGGGGCGGTTTAGCCAGACCCCCTGACTCCCCCACGCCCACAACAGAAATATTTCCCCCTTAAATCCGCGATTTTCCGCAAAAATTCAAGTTTTGATTTAAGCTGATTTAACGATCTTTCATGCCAAAAGTTACAATTTTCCGGCGCTTCGAGCCAAATAGTCATTTTTCATTATTTTGTATTAAATTTCATTAATTTTTTTGTTTTTAAAATTTTTTAGTTTTCATCCTCTACAAAGAAAGCGCATCGTCGGAATGCTACGTATAAAACGATGTTTTCAACACCTATTGATCGATTTTGCTCATAAAGACAAATTAGAAAAAAAATTTTGGTTTCCCCAGAATTCTCATGCTGTGCATGTACGATGCCTAGGTACTCGTCCTTAAAATCAAATTTGTGGCTTTGATATTATCGTAGTTGTAGTATGCTAAATTCTCGGCTCACCAGATAGATGTACATATGTAGGCAGCAAGGAAATTCTGGGGATGTACCTACTTGGGTAAAATTGCCAAAAATAATCCAAAAAAAGTTGCTATAAAATTGGATTCTAGGGGTCGTTCAGTAACTGCAGGGTGTTTCAAGTTCTCGGGAGTGTGCATAACAGACATCAGCAAGAAAACTCTGGGGGTCCGGTTGGGGTCCAAACTCCAAAGCCCAAAAAGTGTCAAAACCAGCAATTCTGCCAGCTTCTTGTGACAATTATCGATTTTTGATGGCGGGAATCCGCCACATTCTAGGAGGTCCAGATCCCCCTGACCATAGGTGGGCAGCACCGAAATTCTGGGGGTGAAAAAATTTCTGGGGGGGGGGTAAAAAAAATTTCAAAGGTCAAAAAATGGTCTTAAAAGTGGTCGTATGGCGAAAAAAAGACCATTTTTCGACGTTTCTCATCAGGCACTATCCAATGGCATCAAAAAATTGCTAAAAAGACAAAAAAAATTTCTGGGGGGATATTTCGATTTCTGGGGGGGGGTATTTCAACTTCTGGGGGTTGCATACCCCCCAAACCCCCCACGCCCATGTGAGCCCCTGACGCCACGCCCACGTGTGGTGCATACGCCCTAAACCCCCACGCCCACGTATGGAGAGAGTGAAGTAGACAAGTATGTATATATCCTACCTATATATGCTCTTTATATAATTAGGATGCGCAAAACACGCAGCGACTTACCTTTGAATGACAATCTCTAGTTCTCTAACCGAAATCCGGGCAAGTTTGCCCGTTTGCTAACTTATAGACGAAGAGAAGTTCTTTTTAATGGTATACGTGAAATATTCAATATCGAGTCCAATCCTTCCGATATTCTGCGTCAAAGTCACATATCAAAAATTTGTACTTTTTGGCATACTGTAGCCTATATTCGCAACGTACGTAGAAAATTTTACGTTTATTGCATAGGTTATCTATTTATACGTTAAACGAAAAAAAAATTCGAAAAAATGTTGAGTATTGCAGAAGATATTTTAAAAAAGGTTCGAGCAGTCAATTGTCGGATTTTGGGCATACTGTAGGTATAAACGGCGCTATATCTCACGAAGCGCGCGATATATATGAAAATTCCCTTTACATTTTTTCATTATCAACTGAGTGCTACCTTCGGTGCAAATTTGAGCGAAATCGGTGACTATCGATCGGCCCGAGTCGGTCGACCCTTATCTGCAGTCGCTGATAAACATCAATAAGAACAGTTTAAAGCAACCAGCTGCTGAGAGAAGATAATTGAGGAAGCCATTCATGTTGCCAAAAACTAAAACAGTAGGTAATAAGGCTAGCGTGAATAGGCTGTTTGGAATGGAACAGACTATAGTTATCATCATACGTGGGCAGCAAGAAAATTCTAGGGGGGGGGTGCAAGATTTTTTTGAAGGTCGAAAAATGGCCTTAAAAAGGGTGGTATGGCGATAAAAACACCAATTTTCGACGTTTCTCATCAAGCACTATCCATTGGCATCAAAAAATTGCGAAAAAACGGAAAAATATTTCAAAAATTGAATTCTGGGGGGTATTTTGATTTCTGGGGGGTATTTTGGTTCCTGGGTGGTGCATACTTCCCCCCAAACCCCCCACGCCCAGGTGTGGTTATCATACCTACTGTCCTTTATTGTTTACAGTCTACTCCGTAATACCTACATATGTACCTATATGCACATACCCCTTCTAAACCCGACCGTGTGACCTTTGATCACACAATTATTACGGAAAGCCAGGAGGCTCAAATGATTAAAAACGTTAAACAATAGGAGAACAACGTCATTTTTCAAATTAGAGAAAGTTAACAACGTATTTTTTCAAACTTGAATCTTCATCAACGTATTTTTTCAAAGAAAGATCAACGTAATTTTTCAAAAAATGAGCCTCCTGGTTTGAAAAAAGCGTTAAACAACTTCCAGTATATTCGCTTTACTCAGCAGATAATTGTCGATAACGACGTAAAAATTCAAATATTTGTGTATCTTAAGAGTAAAATTCTTGAAAAAGAAAAGCTAAAAATTTCAATATAGTGATCCTCTTGGTTTGAAATTTTGGGTCGTTATACTCAATTGTTTGAATTTTTACGTTAAACAAACGTATGAAAAAGAACATCGTTCTTTACAATGCATAACGTTTTTAATCATTTGAGCCCCGACAGTAACAACAATTCAAACAACATTAACGTAATTTTTCAAAACTCGTTGATTAACATAAGTTTTCAAAACTCGTTGATTAACGTAATTTTTCAAAACTCGTTGATTAACGTAATTTTTCAAAACTCGTTGATTAACGTAATTTTTCAAAACTCGTTGATTAACGTAATTTTTCAAAACTCGTTGATTAACGTAATTTTTCAAAACTCGTTGATTAACGTAATTTTTCAAAACTCGTTGATTAACGTAATTTTTCAAAGGACTTTGAAGCGAAAACACTGTTGTAGACACCAATATAACCTGCTTTCCGATTGTATTATATACTGTAGCTGCTCAAAAAAGCGCAATCAATGAAAACATAAGCGCTACACTTATGCAGATTTTGCAGCGCTGTATAGGGCACTACGCAACACTAAACGGCATGCAGTGGGCTTAGAGAAATGCAGATTTAGGGTAACGGTACCTTTGGTGAGACAGGGGTGACCCTGAATGGGGTGGGTGATCCAGTTATGCAACTAAAACTAAAATATCTTAGGAACCAGCGGACCGATTGAGTTGAAAAGTTTGGGTATGGAACGGATATGTATTAGCCACACACGTATGGTACCTGTATATCTCTAGGATGATTGACTCTAGATGGGTGCTTCCTGAGAAGGGGTGACCCTGAATAAACTAAAAATCAAAATGTTTTACGAAACCAGTGTTTGTACCAACTGAGCGAAAATTCCGGATTTAGAACGAATATTTTCCAGCCATACGGTAGGTAGAGACTCAATTAGGAGTCCCTTTGAGCTGAGCAGCTTCTTTTAATTCTGTTTCGCCGACCAGACCATGCCCCAGCACCAACCGACCGTGTCATCTGGCCGACTAGAATGATTGAAGAAGCCATTTGTGCAGTGAAAACCTGATACAGTAATAAGACTTTTATCGAAAATGGGTCGTTTGGAAAGGAATAGACTATAGTAGGAATCCTTTTAAGCTGACCAGATTTTCGAAATATTTTTAGACTAAAATCACCGCATCGCCGACCGTCCCAGCTGGCCGACTAGATCCAAATTTTTGTAACAGAAGATTTATGAGCAGTAGGAATCCCTCTAAGCTGACCAGATTTTCGAAATTTTTTTGAATGACATTGTCGCATCGCCGACCGTCCCGCCTGGCCGACTAGATCCAATTTTATATAACGGAAAGCCTATAACTGGTATAGTCCCCTTTTAGCCAGCCAGCTTTTTAAAATTTTGTTTGACCGACCGTACCACATCAACGACTGTCCCACCTGGCAGACTAGACCTAATTTTATATAACAGAAAGCCTATAACTGGTATAGTCCCCTTTTAGCTAACCAGATTTTTGAAATTATGTTCGACCGACCGTACTACATCAACGACTGTCCCACCTGGCCGACCAGACCTAATTTTATATAACAGAAAGCCTATAACTGGTATAGTCCCCTTTTAGCCAACCAGATTTTTGAAATTTTGTTTGACCGACCGTACTACATCACCGACCGTCCCATCTGGCCGACTAGATTCAAATTTTTCTAATAAAAAATTAATGAGCAGTGGGAATCCCTCTAAGCCGACCAGATTTCTTAAATTTTGTTTGATGGAGTTTACCACATCACCGACCGTCCCATCTTGCCGACTAGAGTCAAATTTTTTTAATTAGAAAATTCATTAGGAGTGGGAATCACTCTAAGCTGACCAGTTCCTTTAAGCCGACCTTGGGTGTCAGCCTAGCTCAATGCATACAACATACATATATCATGTGTGTAATTCATTCTGGAAACGCGGGCATCCCTCAATGTTGGGAATGTAGCCCTTCTTTGCAAGTATCCCGGAGCCTGAGAATGGCCTCTTATGTTCCTTATACACAAGGCAAGTTCTATATAGTTAATGTTATTATTTTGTTCATAGTAGATTGAAAGCATAGGTTTTTATTTGACAAATATGACTTAAAGCCTGAGTTGATCCCAATTGTTTCTGATCTTCATTTACAGTTTGAGTCACTTTGGCTCTGTACGTCGCAATTAGAGAAAAGTTGTTTGTTTTCAATTGATAGGAATTTCGGGGGAATAAAAAAAGTGGAATAAGACGTGCTTTAAACAACGGTACATAAAATTGCATGCCAAATCTTAATGTCAAAATTAAGAAATATATCTAAAGACTTATGAGCACAAAATTTCATAATTATTTATAAAAACATTGCCAATCACTTAAAAATCGAGCTTTGAAGAAAAGCATTTAAGAATCTGGTCGGCTTAAAGGGCTTTCTTATAAAAATTTAGGTCTAGTCGGACAGATGGTACGGTCAGTGATGTGGTGTTGTCGGTCCAAAAACAAATTTAGAAATATGATATTTGGCATGGCCGGTCAAACAAAATTTTAAAAATCTGGACGGCTTCAAAGGGATGATCACTGCTCATAAATTTTCTGTTGCAAAAATTTGAATTTAGTCAACCAGATGGGACGGTCAGTGATGTGGTATGGTCGGTTAAACAAAATTTCAAAAATCTAGTTGGCTAAAAGGGGATTATACCAGTTATAGGCTTTCTGTTATATAAAATTGGGTCTAGTCGGCCAGGCGGGACGGTCGGTGATGTGTTTATGTCATTCTAGAAAAATTTCGAAAATCTGATCAGCTTAGAGGGATTCCTACTGCTCATAAATTTTGTGTTACAAAAATTTGGATCTAGTCGGCTAGATGGGACGGTCGGTGATGTAGTAGGCTTCATCCAACAAAATTTCGGATATCTGGTCGGCTTAAAGGGATTCCCACTACTCATGTGTTTTCTGTTGCAAAAATTTGAATTTAGTCGACCAGATGGGACGGTCAGTGATGTGGTATGGTCGGTTAAACAAAATTTCAAAAATCTGGTTGGCTAAAAGGGGACTATACCAGTTATAGGCTTTCTGTTATATAACATTGGGTCTAGTCGGCCAGGCGGGACGGTCGGCGATGCGGCGATGTCATTCTCAAAAAATTTCGAAAATCTGGTCTGCTTAGAGGGATTCCTACTGCTCATAAATCTTCCGTTACTAAGATTTGGATCTAGTCGGCCAGGTGAGACGGTCGGCGATGTGGTGATTTTAGTCTAAAAATATTTCGAAAATCTGGTCGGCTTAAGAGGATTCCTACTATAGTCTATTCCTTTCCAAACGGCCCATTTTCGATAAAAGTCTTATTACTGTATCAGGTTTTCACTGCACAAATGGCTTCTTCAATGATTCTAGTCGGCCAGATGACACGGTTGGTCGGTGCTGGGGCATGGTCTGGTCGGCCAAACAGAATTAAAAGAAGCTGCCCCGCTCAAAGGGACTCCTAATTGAGTCTCTACCTACCGTTCCGGAATTTTCCCTCAGTTGGTACAAACACTGGTTTCGTAAAACATTTTTGATTTTTAGTTTATCCAGGGTCACCCCTTCTCAGGAAGCACCCATCTGGAGTCAATCATCCTAGAGATATACAGGTACCATACGCGTGTGGCTAGTACATATCCGTTCCATACCCAAATTTTTCAACTCAATCGGTCCGCTGGTTCCTAAGATATTTTAGTTTTAGTTGCATAACTGGATCACCCCCACATTCAGGGTCACCCCTGTCTCACCAAAGGTACCGTTACCCTAAATCAGCATTTCCCTGAGCCCACTGCATGCCGTTTAGTGTTGCGTAGTGCCCTATACAGCGCTGCAAAATCTGTATAAGTGTAGCGCTTATGTTTTCATTGATTGCGCTTGTTTGAGCAGCTACAGTATATAATACAATCGGAAAGCAGGTTATATTGGTGTCTACAACAGTGTTTTCGCTTCAAAGTCCTTTGAAAAATTACGTTAATCAACGAGTTTTGAAAAATTACGTTAATCAACGAGTTTTGAAAAATTACGTTAATCAACGAGTTTTGAAAAATTACGTTAATGTTGTTTGAATTGTTGTTACTGTCGGGGCTCAAATGATTAAAAACGTTATGCATTGTAAAGAACGATGTTCTTTTTCATACGTTTGTTTAACGTAAAAATTCAAACAATTGAGTATAACGACCCAAAATTTCAAACTAAGAGGATCACTACATTGAAATTTTTAGCTTTTCTTTTTCAAGAATTTTACTGTTAAGATACACAAATATTTGAATTTTTACGTCGTTATCGACAATTATCTGCTGAGTAAAGCGAATATACTGGAAGTTGTTTAACGCTTTTTTCAAACCAGGAGGCTCATTTTTTGAAAAATTACGTTGATCTTTCTTTGAAAAAATACGTTGATGAAGATTCAAGTTTGAAAAAATACGTTGTTAACTTTCTTTAATTTGAAAAATTACGTTGTTCTCCTATTGTTTAACGTTTTTAATCATTTGAGCCTCCTGGCTTTCCGTAAATTATAGTCTGTTTCATTTATTCGAGAGCTTTTTAGTCAATTCTTTTAAGGGCTACAGTAAGCGAAACAAGACGAATTACTGTAATTCGGCAGATCAGCTCAGTGAGGGCGAGTGGCTGGAATTCTTCCATTTTTAATGCACTAATCCGCCTATATAAATTTAATTTAGGCATTTAATCAGTACTGGGACATACTACAGTAAGTGCGCTAAATAAAAGCTATCGGGTGGAATCGAAACCAGTTGCTTCGACACGACATGCAGACGTTTTACCACTGAGCTATGAGGGAGTTCGCGGCGTTTCTTAACATTTTAGTCTATTGTGTATAAAGTGTCAACAAAGGATAAGCTGAATGCGTGATTTATATCTGTGAGTTGATTAATTTGCTGGAAGACAAGAATAAATTATGTCGCAAAAATGTTATTGAAAAACCCTTCTTTGTTACGTATGTAACTACAGTGAGATCTAGTTAAATACAGTACATAAGAAAGAAGGGGTTACTGTAGCCTCCGAAAACATTTACTGAAAAAGCTCTCGGATAAATGAAACAGACTAGACTATAGGTTTTTTTGCAGATGTCTCTTTCTATAGTCCGTTCCATTCCAAACGGTCCATGTTCGCCGAATGCGTATTACTTTTTAAATTTTTCACTGCACAAATGGCTTCCTCAATAACGCTCTGATAGCGGCCGGTTGGTTTAAACTCTTCATTTTGATGTTTAATGTGCTTTGCTTAACGTTTGGCGCATCTAACAAAGTGATGCAGTAACGTAATCGCAAATTATTTTCTTACAATCATAAGCTGTAAAGCGAATATGAGCCATTTAGAATGAAGAAGACTATAGCTATTTTTTATGGATTACATGATTTGGCAAGTCAGTTATAACCAAGAATGTTTCCTAATTGAGAACTCCAATTTTCGCTTCAAGACCCACTTATGCTTCAAGGATAGTTAGTTGCATTGCATGGGCAGCAAAAAAATTCTGGGAGGTCTGGTTGGGTGAAATCGCCAAAAATAATACTAAAATAGTATTCTGGGATCTACAGCAAGCTGTGGGATTTTTAACTTCTAAGGAGCGCAACCCTACCCCTCCAACGTGCGGTTGGCAGTCAGATGCAGTTTTACAAAAAAATGTGATGTGACTTTTCAACAACCCAGCCGGACAGCAAATTTACACTATAAATACCTTGGCACACTGTTAAAATTGACAATACAGCTTTGTTCATGTGACCGTGTCTGAATCACAATGATCCAAGCTCTAATCAAAATCCAAATAATCCCCGTAATCAATGTTCTGTTTTTCGCGATGTCTTGCTTGGATAAAGTTCGTTCGACGAAAAATGTTTTAAAATTGTTTTTTCGTTGCGTCCTTTTGACCTGTCAAATTTTTCGGATTTCATCAGAACCCATCTCCTTTGGCCTCCTACTTCTTTGTTAATGGTTACAGACTATTCTTTAAAAGTTATTTATTTTGTTGAATTTTAACAAAAATTGATGCAAATGCTCGCAGTAAATTAGTTTGTTTGAATCGCACTTTTCATTACCATCCATAAGGGATGATAAGTAGCCTGTTTCACTCACTAGCCTGTTGATTTTACGGGCCGAATTAAATCACAGCCGAAAACTGTTAAACTGCTATGCAGCAAAAAGTTCACGAAAGCACATGCAAAAAGCGGTATTTTACGTATACACAACACATATTGATACAGAAATAAAAGCAGATCAGTATCCAATTTGATTCATGTCTGCTTCTGATTCGAATTGTAGAATTGGCGCCTGGTTGTTTGACGAATTGCTTATAATCACCGCTGCATTGTTTGTATCTGAAATTACAAAAAAATCTGTCATGGTTCTCGTACTTGTCCAAATTGGCAAAGGATGCAGTGAAAGCTATAGATAGGTACCGCATATCAAGACGATCGACTAGAGGGCACACCTGGGCGTGGGGGGTTTGGGGTATGCACCCCCCAGAAACCAAAATACCCCCCCCCAGAAATCAAAATACCCCCCCCAGAATTCAATTTTTGAAAATTTTTTTCGTTTTTTTCGCAATTTTTTGATGCCAATGGATAGTGCTTGATGAGAAACGTCGAAAAATGGTGTTTTTATCGCCATACCACCATTTTTAAGGCCATTTTTCGACCTTCAAAAAATCTTGCACCCCCCAGAATTTTCTTGCTGCCCACGTATGCTAGAGGGACGGGGTGGATGAAATTCGGAAACGGATATAACGGGTAAGATCCGGAAACGGAAACAATGAGTAAAACGCAAACTGGAGCAACTGCTGGCTCAAAAAGAAGCTAAAATTGGTTTTCAGGACCTGAGCTTATAGTCTGTTTCACAGAACTTCGGTCGTAAATTTTAAAAGTAAGGCAATGAACTGACAGATTGCGATTATAGCATTGATCTGATATTTAAATATCGTAACCCTCGGCCTACTGTCGACGAAAATTCTTAGAATTAATGCACGAAGTTATGTGATACTGACTATAACTAATATCATAACAGCCTCAAGGCGATCCGGGTATAAACGCTATAAATTCACAAAAAAATCACTCTTGCTTTTGAGTCATTCGCATACAACGTACAGTTCCAGATTTTGTCATTTAAATTTCTCGTGAATGTCGACCTAGGCAATCATACGAGATTGTATTTCAAGATTAGTGTAATTATGTTTCTGAATCGCACAAATAGTGAATTTGTTAGACGGCGCGAAATTTATGTGCAAAGATATTTTTCCGACTAATTTTTCAGTTAACGCTAGACGCATTCTGGACATTTTGCGGTCTTCAATGGCTTAGAAACGACAGGGAAAGATTTCAAGTATTCTTTAATCTGGTTAATCATAGACGTTTTGACGAAAAGCGATTATGCTAGGTTGATCCAAAATATGTCAGGCGACTTGAGAACAACTTTTCTCGCGTAAGTGAATGCCTTAGTTTTGCTTCGACTTTCTTACGACAAAATTTGCTCTCGCCCTTCCCTAATTGCATAAAATATTATTGTCTTGTTCCAAGCGTCAGTCATCTACATCATATATTTTATAATTTTCCGCCATATTTATTTACTATTTTAGTCTGGAAAATTTAATTATAAGTTCCGAAATAAATAGGTTTTCTAAAATCAGCACAATATTGACGGTTATGAATTTTAATGTACAGAGGGATCATGCAATAAAAGGACCTTTTCTAGAAGATCCCCACCGTTTTTAACTCGCTTCGAATGAATTGTTTGAAGGAACTTCTAGAAAAGGTCCCTGCGATTATTTACAAAGTCTATTTAAAACTTTAAATATAACTTTGAATTGTTTACGGCAATAAATCATTCATACTTTAAACGTGTGTCTATCACGGAAAAGCGGTGGGGGATCTTCTAGAAAAAATCCCAATAAAAAATGATGAAGACATGAAATTTGTCCCTTCATCAACATTAACATAAACAGAACCAGGGTTGTATTTAAGGGGGCGGGGGATGCAGCCAACCCCTTGGCTGGAAAAAATTTTTAAAGGTAAGAAAATGGATGGAAAGACTGAACAAACGAATATCTGTGTCGTAAACTCTTAAAATTTTCGATGCTTCGCGCCGGATTGAAGTATTTTCCTCATTTAGTCCAAGCACGACCAGAAAATGACACTTTATAGCCGAATTTAATGATTGTAATGGATAGAGCATGTCGAAAAACGTCGAAAAATGCGTTTTTGCGAGCTATTCCGACGAATTCTCCGAGATAGTAGACCAATTTATGTTGGGTCCGCCCCCTGGCCGATTCCTGAATATGGTACTGTTACAGGATCATAACTGGGATTCGTCCAAGAGTGGATTCGTGATAAGGTGATTATGGAAAACACTTCGTATATGGCGCCGAGAACCGGAAATTTGAAGCTTTTCTATCAGATAGATGCAATTTTTTCCATTTTCCCATAATTTCTCGCTTTCTTAAAAAAATCTGCTTCGGTCGAAGAAAGGAGCAACCGCCCATGTATACGTATTTCGCAGCATTATTTTTGTTACCGAAATTCTTACATCATCGTAATCATCAACCTGACTGATTTGACGCTTTAGCTGAGCCAGCGAATTGTAACCAAAATGAGGCAATTGCGCAAAATAGAGTCTTTCATGATAGTCATACTCGCATAATATTTTGTTATTGTCCGTATCCAGATAGAAAGTATCACCGACACAGAACCTAAAACATTGCGTATCCGTGAAATAAGAGATAAAATATCGGACTTCGCTTTACAATTAGACGAAAGTCGTGATTACGAATATCAATTCTTTATCATCCTAAATTATCACGATTTCTTTGTTCAACGACTATTGAATAAGAAATGATTGCCAGAAAAGATATTACACAGGTGTTGCCAATTCAAGTCACGTGTCAATTACTGATACATGCTCACGAAATCGCATATTTCTAAAATTTAAAAATCATTCCACGTACCTACTTCGTTTTCTAGAGTCAGATAGGATAGAGAAAAAACCGGCAAATTTTTTTTTGCATTTTACATTTTCCATTTATGCAATGAAAGGCTGCAGATGATTCTTACATGGTCGCAAGAAAATTTAAAGGTAGGTACTAAAAATTGAAACGTTAATCTCCAGCTGTCATTATTTAATAGAAACTCGCGTTGAAAATTTCTTCCTCTATTTTCGATTGACTTACGCATTTCTGAAAAAGTATATTTCTCATTTTAAGAAACCAGTTAGATGACTGTGTTGTTGACCAAGTACGGAAAAATAATAAACATATTTATGTATCCTCCTACAACCTCCCAATTCTCTCTCTGCTAACAATACCAAAAAAGTCTGAAAACGCATTTTCGTAAGTCGAAGCACCTCACCGTAGATTGCACTCTTGACAACCAAAACATTCCAAATGGTAGACATTTGAGTTAGCTCGCATGACGAGTTCAAAGGCCGGGATGATCCTATTGCATGCAGAGCAGGTTCCTTTGGCGCCAAAAAGACGTGCGTAATCACGGCGGCAATAAATTTTGCCACATTTGACAAAAAATGATGTGCTAACTTCGGCTAAGCGGCATCCGCAAGCATCACACTAATATTTATGAGAAAATAAAGAATAAGTGCATATTCGAGGTCTCAATATCAAGGGCGGATTTGTTGGGGAGCGAGCGGGGGTCAAACGATCACTTAAATGACACAGAATTGTTGGGGTTAATATTTGTCACAATTTCTCAAATTTCTCCAGTTAGCACTTGTTAATGGCATTTACTGGCTTTGATGACGTAGGTTCGGTTCCACAAAAAATGAAAAGTGACAGGTGACTAAATAGTGACAAGACTTGTCATGACAAGTCGTTAAAACTAGGGTTCCACCATTTACTTGACAAAATCGGTAATTTTTGACAAGTTCTTGACAAAATCGAAAACATGTCACGTAGTATTACGAGTAGAGCCCCAAAATTTGTTGCAAAAAATCACTGATTTAGTGCAAAATTTGGTGCAGACATTTACACGATTTGGTGTTAAATTTGGTAAAATAGAGTAATTTGGTTTTTACTCGAACAAAAACTTATTAAACGTGATTACACTGTGCATCTTGATATTTTCGGACTCCATTTCAAACACTTGGTTAGTTTTCGATGGTTCTTCCGTACTCTTAAAAGAATATTTAATAAAAAGTTGATTCAGCGCATCAGAATTCCTTGAAGATAATTCAAGGTGCCGGCCGACTGTTTTTTGCGTGCGAACTAATCCGTGCTTTTTGATGCTTGTCATAAACTTTAACAACTAGGTCGCATAAGACACTCTTTAGTTTCTTTGCATCTATGACAATTTAATCTCCACATCGTAGCGTAGTTGAGGAAACAGCAACCATATTTTACAAATATAGGGTAAACTATGCACAAGCAAGCTACGCTTTGGGTAGACCAACTGCAGTACAAGCACTCGTTTTCTCAATCATTTGTGAGACTTTCAACTTGATTTCCCTTCATTTTGGTGCAAACTTTGACAAATGTACTAATTTGGTGCATATGGTGCAAATTAGTCAGATTTGATGCAAGTTGGTGTAGAAAAAAGTGTTAGTTGAGTGCTGAAAATGTGTTTTTTCGACGTTTCTCAACATCCTGAATCTCATGAAATGTTTAAAAAAATTTGGTGCAGCACCAAATTTTTGGGGGCTTTAATTATGAGCGCTCTCTCTCTCTCTCTCTCTCGATAATGTCAAGTTTTATTTTGTTTATGTTCAGCGTTTAAATCATTAATTTACATGGAATAAAACTCGTGAGTTGATATAAAAGAGTGGGAAGAATTTCATGAATAAGCGCTGATTATGGGATTTTTACACTTTTCCACGTATAATATGATGTCCGCATCATCAATACTGAATTGTTCTGTATCCATAATTGTATATTTTTTCGTACAAAAACAGCAGGGTAACAATGATCAAGGCAAGACTAGCCTAATTTCGACTTGTCAAAATTTATTTTTGACAAGTACATAAATTTTTACTTGTCATTTGGTGGAACGGCTTACTAGTATACCAGTAAATTTTTCAATAAAAACGTATTTTTTTACTAGTTTTGACAAGTGACAAGTCCTTGTCCGACAAGTTTCCGGTGGAACCCGAAAACTTGTCGGACTAGCATAGCCGTGCCTAGGGGGGTGCGAACTGTGCGGCCGCACAGGGCCGCTAAAATTATGGGCCGCTAAAAAAGTTGTAGTGCATGCCGTATAGAATTCATTTTTTGGCGGCCCTCTTACAATAATTCGATACATACGTTCAAAAGGATCGATTTTTCGACGTTCTAATGCAAACTCAGTCAGTTAAAAATCTTTACTTGCATTTTTAAGAGAACGCTGACTGAGCTATACTTGTATTCATTTTTCAGACATATTGTTGATTTTTCTGTTGCAATAATGTGTGTCCAGAAAATTGAGTTCGAAAAGGCTAAAATGTCAAAATTTTCCGGCGCTTTGCACCGGGCCATAGATCAAATGAATTTAAAAGCTTGAATCAGCTGAAATAATCTAGCACTTCACATCACTAGTAATTTAATGCACTATTTGTTCATTGAATGAAAGTGCGCATGCTTGTTGAGCATAAAACTAAAAGTGCGAAAATGATTGTGTACCAGTTTGTCTATTCTTTGCTTTTTTGTCTTTCTTTACAAGGACACAATCCTATTTTAAATGAAAGAAATGGCTAAATTTTCTTATGTTTTTGTGCATTTCCTGTTTTCTGAACTGCATCTTCTTAATAAGAAGGTCACAAATGGGCCTGAAAAGGGTTAGAACAAAAACTTCAATTTATACATCTTTCTATATCTTATTAGCAGCGACCCGTTGCTGCGCTATGTAATTAGCAGAGGTCGAAAAACGCATTTCAGCTCAGAAGTTTTGTGAGATGTAAGAGTTCATCAATTTTGAGTGTTTTTTGGGCTCCATTCAGGGCCGAAATTCGGCCGTTTTTGCGAAAATTTTAACGTTATTATTTGACATTAAAATGCTTTTTTACAAAATTTGTAGGGACTCTGTCCCGGACCCCGCAGGGAACGCTTGACCGCACCACATAAGACTCCCGCAGCATATGTGAGGCAGCAACAAAATCCCGGGAGGGTAGGTGCAAGGTTTTTAAGAGGTCGAAAAAATGGTCTTAAAACATGATGGTATGGCTAAGAAATACCGTTTTCAAGGTTTCTCATTGAGCACTACCCACGAATACCAGCTTTAAAAAACATGGGAAGATGATGAATCGCTCAAGTCATGCACATGGACCAGACATGTACACTGAGCTAAACGCTCTTGCTCGATCAAGTCCAAATGAATTAACTTCGCCACTAGCTACTCTTAAATATCCCTCAAATGACTTCCAGGATGTTTTCCCGAACCTTATAATTGATTTCAGAATTTTACTTACAATACCTATTGCTGTAGCCTCAGCAATAGGTATTATTAGATATATTTAGACATATTTGCGGTCAACTATGACTGATTCTCATCTAAGTGCACTAGCGTTTATTTCAATTGAAAAGGATTTATCATCTTCGTTAGATTTTTTGCAATTGATTGACCAGTTTGCCGCTCAGAAAGCTAGGCAAGTTATTTTGTAATAAAGCACGTCATCATTCACGGAATAGGTAAATTATTTGAGAAAAAACATACGATACCTACTAAAAATAATATATTTTGTTAGTAAATTTACAGTAAGATGCTAACTGCGAACATATAGGTACATATGTAAAGGATATACATAAGTGATAATTATGATGCCTATAATACCAGTTTTAAAAATTATGGGGGCCGCCAAAATAAGTTTCGCCCAGGGCCGCTAAACCTCTAAGCACGGCTCTGCGACTAGTACTTGTCAAGGTTTGGTGGATAAACCGAGCTCTGGTGAACATTTTTTGGGCCAAAAAATGCAACGAAGATCTTGTGGCTCTCGCTCGAATTTTTGGAGCGAAAAGATATTACATGCAGTATTTTTCAGCTGAAAAACAGGGAAATTGGATTTTTTACTCAGATACATTTTTAATCAAGTTTTGAGGGCATTAACACTTCTTTCAAATAAAATAATTGATAATTTAGAATCTGGGAAAATCGCTGCACCAAAAATTCTGAATAAAAGATTAGGAAAATTTTAAAACATTATTTCAGTGCCATATAATTTATAGTTCATTCATAAAAAAGGCAGGAGCTATGGTCCGATATGATAACTAAATAGCGCACATAAACTGCATAAAAGATGCGAAGATTCTAATAGCATCTACGAAATACATGCACCATCTCTTATTTATGTCTGATTAAAAATTTCGAAATTGTTTGAAGTCACAACAAAGTCCTCTATACAACTCAGAGCGATAAGTGACACTGAATGTTAAATATTTAATATTAAATATTCCTTTTCGAGTTACTTTCGCATACCAACAATAAATAAAACGGAGGGCAGTGACGAACGAAATCCGAGAATCAGCGAACCAATTTCCCAAAATTTGGCAGTTTTTAGAATTGCATTTCCAAAAGATCGATTTTCCAAAATAAAGCACCGACGAATGACCGTTTGGGCATTTTCATTCACTTGGCGAAATTCCACACTGTTGAAAAAACGAAACCGCTTCTTTTTCAGTGCTCGGAAAATCCCAAATTTTCACGGTGAATCGCCACCGTTTAATAACAGAAAAAGTCCGAACAATAAGCGGTAGCCATGCAAACCGAGTTTTTTCTTAACAGTGGAGCAAACATTGCATAAGGTCAGGTCACAGTAACCGAATATCACAAACCCCTTACAACAATTAGTTGATGGAAGTGGTCGGGATGGTACATTTTGAGGTAGTCGGGGATAAAGCAAAAGTACCCTTTTTAATGTTTCTTCAGTCTCGATTTCTTAATTTTTTAAATGTCTATCGCTTTGTGGTAGATGCGAATGCGCGTGTGTAATTATCATTTGACGAATTTGTGACAGCATTTTTCGTAATATGCTGAAATTTTTAAAATTTATGGAAACACTCTCGCCTTAAAATGATTTTGATTACATTCGGCACAATACTGAAACAATGCTGTTTTTGCATAAATAATGTTTAGAGGACAACTTTTATCTTTTTCCAAAATAATTTAATTACTTCCCCGCATCTCAAAATCCTGGATCCGACTCTAGAAGACCGAATCAATTTTGCACAATCAGCGCATGCTTTTGTAACAAAAACTATTTATGTTTACTTTTAAACAATCCTCGTGCCACAATTTGTCAACAGCACTCAATAAATAACGATCGACGATCTTGCGATTGCAACCAGCGCAAATGAAAGGCTCTGTTCCTGATATACTGGACGAAGAACTGGGACCAAGACCTAAAAAATGGATATGAACTATCGGTTCCTATTTTCGTTTGCTAGAAAATAAAATTGTATAATATTGAATTCCTCCACACATAGTTATTTGTATTACTAGCAAAGAAAAATGCCCCGATGGAACAAAAACGATAAATGTACTTAGGACAGCGGATTATTAAAGACATAAAAAAGAGGACTAGGAAAAAGTCACCCATGCGCGAAAAAAATCATAAGAATCTTCTAAAAATCAGACTTTCTCTAGTAACACACAAAATCAAAGTATATTCTGCGGCTTCAATTTGAGAAATAAATAATGCAACAATTTATCCCTTAAAAGAAGTGATCAATAACGATAAATCATTTTGTTTACTTACCTCAACTGAACGCAAGTCCGAACGACCGCTTGTTATGGTAAAGTGCGTTACGGCACTAAACATGCGCAAACAGGTTAGCATCAAAGAATTGAAGAATTCAGGACACGGCTGAAATGAGCGAGATAACAGCGCAAATAAAATGCAATTATAGTGCATAATTATAGAACGGAAATTTTAACAGCTCATGTATGTAAGTAGAATGCCAAAGCAGGAGGAAATGTACAAATCTATATCATCTCATCACGCTAGTATAGCGCGTGTAACTGTAGAGCCATAACAAACAGCATGATGCGAGTGTCATAATTCATCTATTGGGCCATTTAACTGAATATCCATTATATATTGTCACCAAAATGCGATTCTGATATCCGACTGATTCGGCTATCTAGCACAAGCCAAAGTTTCCTTCTAAACTCTTCGGCAAACAAGTGTGAAATCTTTTGAGAGGGCACGTTTCTTTCAGAGGCCGCAGAATATACTTCAATTTTTGGGTTGCTTGGAAAAGTCTAATTTTTAGAAGATTCTTATGATTTTTTGCGCGTATACTTTTCCTAGTTCCCTCCTTTTCTGTCTTTAATAATCCACTATTCCAAGTATATTTGTCCTTTTTGTTCCATCGGAATATTTTCCTTTGTTAGTACCCTACTTTTAATTAGAATGATTTGAGTGAATTGATCAACAAACTCATAGGTAGCTTGCCAAATGAAATATAACAGTTGAAAACACAGGAAACAACATTGTTCTTTCACATCAACAAGTACATTGCAAACAAGATTCCTTTCCTAATTCGTAATCATGATGTTATTGACAACAGTTTTAGAAAGTTGCCTTCTACAACGTTTTAAATTGAACTTGATTTTTAGTTCAAACTTTACACCGCCGTTGAGTCACAAGAAACAAAGTCAGATTCAAAATCTCGATTTCACGGGAAACAGTTTGTAAAAAACATAGCTTGTACAACCTACGGAATTAGCATAATCTTCAAGATATTTTAGCATTGATAACAGTCATTCAGGTCATCTTGGTCCGAAAAAGCTCATAAACTGACCCCCTACCATCTATCAGGTCATGACTTGAAGTTAAGCTGAAGTGTAAAGTTTATACACTGGAGAATGTAAAGAAATTGGCATAGAAGTTCCTAATCCTGAGAGAATAAAGAAATCCTTGTGTCTCAGAGAACTTTAGAAAAAACTTTACTTTCGGCAATACTCTGTGGCTAAGATTAATTTCAGTGTAAACTTCACACAACCGCTGAGTCTAAAGAATTTCTGAAATCTGATTCGTTATCCTGATGTTTCTAATAAGATTTTACAAAAACTTGACCCTCCACAACACTCTGAGAGCAAAGTAAGCCTTTAATGTAAACTACTTTACGCCTTCATCGAGTGCGAACTGATTCGTTCAGTAGAATGTGTGACCCTTAACCGCAAAGCATTCTTACAGTTAAGATCATGCCCCTACCGATAACGGAAGAAGATCGTGAACAAAACTGACGCAGAAACTTGTTTTTCACCCGAGACTTAGAACTTTACACCTACAGGACTAACTCAATATTAAGTGTAAAGAAATGCATCTCACTGCGATGTATAGTCCTCCAGACGTTCTTTCTTTTTTACATTAGTGCGGAAGCTGTCGTACGTTTGTGCGTGAAAAACTTTTGTTCCGCATCCTAAAGGAGATATTGACAAATCAAAAAAGAGAAGAAAATATTTTTTTCACCTCAAGTTACACCCATGATTTCAAACTTTACACCTTCAGAAATAACTTTTGTAAACGCAGTTTGCTCCAACGTGTAGTTCTTGGAACGTACTTTATTTTTTTCCTTTTGAACTTGTTCCAACTTATAATCGAAGAAGTTGGCGGAGAAATCTGGGACAAAACCTGTTTTTTTACACCGTACACTAGATTGTAAACCTTGAACCCCTGGATCTAACTCCGCATTGAGTGTGAAAAAGGCAAGCAGAACGTAACCCTTGGATCCTAGTGAATTTCTGTCAGAAAAATTTTTTTGTGACTCATGACGGGAGTTGTTGGCAGACAGAAAGAAGAAAAAACGCGACCAAAATCAGTCTTTAAAGCCGCATTTTTTTGCACTCTTTACGCTCCCCCTGAGAACTAATGCGAAAATCAAAAACAAAAGATGGGGTCTTAGATAATTTGATTCTCTACAAGTCTGTACTATCAAATTCTATGAGGCATTCACACTGAGTTGTGTACGCGCTGGCTAAAAAACCGTCAAAAGTTCCTATAAGTTAACTTTACGCAAAAACTTTACACACTCATTACAAGCTGAATAATGAGTGCAAAGAAAAAAGATCAGAAGCGAATTTTTTCGTTATCTGTCTTTTAAAAAAATCGCACCTCCCAAAAGTGTCCCATTGTTACTGTAGGTGGGGGCCCGCATATATTTGGGTTACCAAAGTATATTATAGGTACGCGCTATAGCGCTACCTATGTTCTAAGAGTGTCAGCAATATGAACGTTTAAAATCTCTTCTGTTAAAGCAAACGGGGATTAAACCAGCTATGAGATGTCAACCAAAATTCATCGGTTAATTTAATACACTTCTCATGTATGCGCTAAAGTTCAACTTGATGACTGTTTGATAAAAAAGTCAGGAAACAAACAATACCAATTCCATCTTCACTTTCGATAATAAGAAAATCGCATGAGAATATAGAGTTATAGAAGAAAGCTCATCTTACGGATTTGAAGCGAAACAGTCATACCTGAACGTGGCGGGGTTTGGGGGTATGCAACCTCTAGAATTCAATTTTTGAATTTTTTTGTTTTTTTCGTAATTTTTTGATGCCAATGGATAGTGCTCGATGAAAAAGGTTGAAAATGGTGTTTTTTCGCCATACACAATTTTTAAGGCCATTTTTTGACCTTTGAAAAAATCTTGCACCCCCCCCCGCCAGAACTTTGGTACCGCGCCGCCCACCTATGGAAACAATGCTTCATTTCTGAAAACATCTATGCTCAGGGAAATTTCAATTAAATACTTACTTTTACTTGTCTATTTCTCTATTAGGTTTCCAGCGTAATCAAAGAAAAACTATGTCGATTGTTCTGACAGATTTTGAATCTTATCGTTCGGAAATCTTGCGCGCAGTGTAAAACCTTTCGAAGACTTAAATTTTCAAGCTGTAAAGATTCCTCTGCAATATCAAGCAGCAGAAATCGTGCTTTCTATCGCGTTTTCTACTAAAATTCAGATTTATGAAAAGAGGCCTGATAAGGAAGAATAGCATAATACGGATCCGTGTGCACTCAAACAATATAAAGACACACAAAAGGCTAATCTAAAAACACAGAAATACCCAGAATCGGTCGTAGAATTTCGGACATTTTGCCCTTTTTCCAAGCCTTTTTGTTCTGTAGTGGCGAAGTTGGCCTCCTGATTTTGGAGAGGAACGGAAATTTTGGATAGGCAAAAAATTTGAGCTTTCCTCAACGAGACCTACACATTGGAGAAGACAAAAATTTGAAAAAATAAAATTTGTTTTCAATCAAATTAAACAAATATGTTGTATGTTAATAAATAAGGCGCGAAGCGCCCAAATATTTTGGGCTTATTAGCTCAAAAAGTGTGCTGAAATCTATTCTAGCGTTATATAAAATATTTTCAAAAATTTCCAATTTTTTTCTTTGTGGGAACCTCGTGAAAAATATTTATAGCTCTAAAATTTGGCGGGGGACTAGTGCCCCCAGCCCCCTATAGCTACGCTACTGTTGTTCATACCATCCAGATATTGTAAATAAGTGTGTGTTGTGCTTCTGAAAGGCCATTTCAAGACTGTGAGATGATTAAAGTTCGAAGTAAGTAGAAAGAATAAAATTTAACCTATTCGGTCGTTGCTCGGTGACTTTTCAAACTTAGTAGTAATTTTGGTCACGCTTCCTGTGCTATGCGACTGCTGATTAGGCGACATGGTAATGGTACCCGGAGGAGTGGGCGCGTTGTTACTGATCGAATCGACGAAACAACGATCAGCTACTAATTTCGAGCTCGTATAGCTGGAATTCAAATAAGACTGTTGATTCTTGGCTGACACGTGATCTATTAAATTGCTGCTAGTCGATGGCGACGTTTCCATCGCTGAGGGTATCAGACTTTGACAATCTGAAAACGACTTTGCTTTGATTCAATGAGATAATTTGACTCTTGAAATTAGGAAAGTACGTAGGTAGCATGTAGCGTTGTTAAACGTTAGCGTTTATCGTTAATTTTTAAAACACATTTTTCAGCATAACATTCTTCATAAATTTTTGTATTCTTTACATATTCTGGTAGAAAATTTCGTGCTTAAGCTAAAAATGCAGTTTTAAATTCACTGGCATTAATATTGACGTCAAAAAACGAAATCTACCTTTTTTCTAATTTTTCGCTTCGACGGGAAACATCAAAACATTCTTTTACTGTGAAAAGTATTCGAACAAAGTTTCAAGAGGAACGCTTCATTATCCAGCAACTAACGTTATTATAACGACTAACGACTCCTAGTAGCATGGCATTCGATAAACAACAAAGGGCAGAGTGAGAGCGCAAAAGTTTCCATTAATTCCGAAATTCTTTCTAAATTCTTGCAGAAAAACCCTCGCTTATTGTTAAAAGTTGAAAACTCAGACAATTTTTTAATTTTGTTCAATTTGTTCAAATTTTGAAATTTTTGGAGAAAAATAAGGTAAAATAAAGGACAACAAGAATAGATTGAAATCAAAATTTTTCGGCAAAAATGTTTGAAACTAACCAAAAATTGCAGATTAACATAGTTTTTACGCTATCAGCATTTGAACCAATTTTTGAGGCGATTTCGGCTCAAAAAGCTCTATCGCTGACCCCCCTCCCCGATGGTCATGCTGTGCATCAATGGTTATATAATCTGACCGTGAGCGCCAGAAAATCTGAAAATGCAGCCTGATAGGTGAATATTCCTGTTGGCAACAGACCTACTTCGCTAATCGTCTTATCAAAGGATGGTTGTCCTACCAGATTCTGGGGGCGGTCGTCCTGCCACTCTACTGATTTGTATTTTAATATTTTACGGCGCCTCACATTAATGTTCCTCTTGTGTTGTAATTAAAACGAAGATTTTTGAGAATGAGGAAGGTATATTTTAGGTAAACAAAATCTACTTTTACGAGTGTGTGACTAATTATCCAACGTAAATCATATATTCCCCTATAAGCAAAATCTTAGTGACAGCGAAAGAAAAGATATCGCTTTCAGAATAAACAATCGAAGCATCTACCTAATTAAAGATAAAAATTTTGATTAAAAGGAGTCTCTTGTCTATCCAACATCCTACCGGCGTATAGTTTTCATCATTTGAACGGATTTTAAGAAAATTGGCCATTTTGTATTTTTAGCGTCTACTTCTTGAACAACGTGAGAACAAACTGACAAAAAAACGGATATTATGTATGATAACGTTGATTTCAATAAATTTAAACCGCTACCTTTTTACTGGAAGAACATCTCTATTGATAGAAACAAGTGCAAGATTTTCTATTAATGACTTTTCTCTGAATGCTTACCGGTTTATAAAATTTTTTACACTAAATATAATATCGAGCTGGTATTAGTTTTAAGCAATAAATTTTGTCTTAAAGAAAGGTAAAAATATGGAGCAAGCATATGATTAGAATCCCGGAATATACTGAGAAAAGTCAAAGTAACAAAAATAACACCAGAATACTCAAGTAATCAAACGAAATCTTCACATTCGGGGTTACTATGAAAGTGATATTTCAATGCTTCCTCTGATTCTTAGGCTAGTTGAGCTGCGAAAATAAATGTCTCGCTTCAAACTATTTCAAATGGAATTAACCTTTTTTCACTCTCTAAAACTTACACATACACCACTAATGTGCCATAAAAAACGAAAAACTGACCTTTAAGGATATGTGCCACAAAAGAACGAAATAATGATTCCAAACGCTGTTATATTTCTCCTATTTGATTTGCATAATTTACTGATCAACTTTTACTCATCGGACAGCGAAAAATCATGAAGCACCAATGACATAACGGAGAGTTCGTTGAACCGAATTTTTTTGCCAATGTCGGTAAAATCGTGCAAAAAAATCCCGAGACTAGTAAGTAACGGACACATTGAAGTTTTTTAGTTGAATTAATTTCAGAACGTTCGTCTTTAGCACGTATGTTTTATCGTTATAATCTAGGTATAAATAACTGCCGCACAACATGTTACATAGCCGTGAGTTTCACTTGTATAACTCAGGAGCAAAAGAGTAATTCATACCGACCGTAGTCGCATGATTAATATTGGCGGCAAATTAGACGTCTCATTCGAATGCGATAAATTAGAAAATAGACATAGAAATAAGTAGAAAATGACGGGCGGTTATCTGTTTTTCGCACATTACGGAAAAATACCCATTTACAAGCCTCGACTACATACAAAATCGTCGTGAATTCCTCCACGTGAGGTCTCGCATGAGTTAAAATTTGAAAATATGCCTTGCTGCTCTATTCTGAAAATTATATGCCCGGTTTTCGTATCTTAGGCTAAGTCAGCCCAAGACTTGAACTAATTCCGCAGTTTCTGGTCAATTTTAATCACTTCAAATAAAATTTTACGCTTATAATTTTTTGTCCTTCATTTTGCCTGATTTTTTACAGAAAATTCCTCATTCATCCATTCTGGGGGTCTGGACCCCAAAGCCCCCACGTGCTTGTCTGGCTGGGACTCGAACCCAGGCTTCCTGGTTACCATCCAAGCGTACTTCCAACTAGCTGTATCTGTGTTGTTGGATGGATCGACATAAGCAAAGGAAGACAGAAAGAGTGCATTTGTTTTTCAATCAGCATGTATCACAAAATTGCAAAGAAACGGAGTGGAGTGAAAATACAGCTTCTCGACTTTGTTTTATTTTATTTTTGATATTTATGTTTTTTATAAGTCTAATTTTAAATTTGTGTGATGCGCCAAAATTTGTTCAAAACAAAAACAGGCTTCGCGTTTAAATATGTAGGTACCTACATATGAGAAACGTTGAAAAATGGTATTTTTTCGCTATACCACCATTTTTTGACCTTTAAAAAATCTCGCACCCGCTGAGCTTTAAATCAACGATAATTTAAAAAAATGAACGCGATAAGCTTATAAGAATAGCGTAAACTCGCTTTTGTTTACAAGATGGAGTTGATCTAACACAACGACATTTATGGCGGTCAGGCGATGAGTTTAGGAAGTCGTTTGTACGCGAATATGAAAACTTATATGATAAAATATGTGAATAGACTAGGAAAAAATCCAAAATGCACCTTACTTCAAAAAACGTTTCAAGTAGATTAAAATATTCGACAAAAAAAGAACGAGTGATTATTATACGCGCGATGCGCCAGATATTACTCACAGATATCCATGATCGCGGTCGTCGCGCGTGCAACGTTCGCATACTGAAATTAATGATAGTAATAATGCTAAAATTCGATTAAACAAAAATCTCATCACCAGAAAGTGCAGCTGGCTAAGCATGAAAATTTATTATAACGAGCGAAAATGCATTTTAATACGATGAAGTGGCTTCAAATAAAAAAGAGCAATGTTCATGGGTATGCACGTATTTAAGCACCGAGGGCACTGATACATAGGGGAGCGCCAGTTTTAATCTCAGCCGCTCGCTATTCAAAACTCCAATTAGAGGATAGTGATAGCTAACAACGTCAATCTTTCAGACCAGTCAAGTTAAATCGCATAAATTTTATAATGCTCAAGAATATTATTTAGAGCTGAAATTGATTGGTAGATAACGGAAAAGCAAGTGCTAATGTTGACGTGTGTGTTGGCCGGGTGTTGATTTGTTAAATACGGCTAACTGGTATAAAGTGAAGAAAAATCCGTCATTTCCAGACACCTGACGATCGGAAGTATTAATCATTTTCCGCTTTTTACTGCAAGCGAAAGGTAGTATGTACAGCACAATAACAAACAATGTTTTCCATCAGTTCCCTCGGAACAAAATTCAACCATTTAACTCGGCTTAATTTAGTATTTGCCTCAAAGTGCCAAGAAATTCAGGATCAAGAAGAATAAGGGAGTTAATGAACATTCAAAGCTTTAGATTAGTTAGAAATTCGATTTCGAGCGTATGAGTGAAACCCCATTTTCCGATTTCCTCATCAAATTCCATTAGGCGATTAAAGAAATAGAGGCAATAAAATGGGCGCTCAAAAAAAGTAGAGGGGAAAGAAAATAATTTAGCAATAGTCTGAAAACATGCGTTACGATAATATGTTATCAGGCTTAGGGTGCAAAATCCAAAAAGCTGTGTCTGCGATGTTGGATGTACCGACTTAGGCAAAGGAAGGCAGAAAGAGTGCCTCTGTGTTTTTCAATCAGCAGTTATCACGAAATTTCAAAGACACAGAGTGGAAGTTATCACATAGCTACTCGACTTCGAAGAAAAGAGCCTTGAAAAAGAAGTGATTTCACTTTCATCAAGCAGACTATCCCAATTTTCAATACCCATATATATGTCCAAAAATAAATTAAAATAGAATAATGAGCAGTACAAACGGTACTTCAGCTTTTAGTGAAAACACGTCGATGTAGTTAGTTATCGAATAACGTATAGAATTTCCGGTACTTGCCTGATTTGCCATTCGATCCCTGCTACATCATCATTGACGCTTCTCTGGGCACCATAATCAAGCGAGATTTTCTGATTTTTTTAAATCAAAGCGTTTTTATGTACAATATTGTTGTAGTTACGTGCAGTATTTAGTCTCAATCGTTAACTAATTGCCCCAAAAGGGTATCTATCACTAATTAGCATGTAGACTCCGCGAGGAGAAACATAATTATTTATTGTATTCGTTGACAAAACTCTAATTGGACCGAGCATAGTTTGTGCGCCGTACGCAAAATGTAATTTTGATTGGAACCAAACTTTTAATGAGGCTTCCTGTATTCACGGTTCGTACACGTAATCTTCGCTTTAACCTGTATTAACTTATTTTAATTAGATGCCTACTCGTATAAAGCGTATCGCAGATTGTGTATCTAACTGGAGTTATCATCGGGGTGCCTAATCAAATAGATAAGGTGCTCAGAAGCTAATTAAGCAGCGGATAAATATTTTGGCTGAAGACGATTTGTTAAAATATATACCAACTAGCAAAGAAAAATGCTCCGATGGAACAAAAAAGGTAAATATACTTGAATTTCTTCATTGCTAAGGATGTAAAAGGAGGGGACTAGGGAAAATTTACGTATATGCGCAGAAGCCATAGGAATGTGTTAAACAGTTGGACTTTCCATAAACAACGCAAAAATCGAAGTATATTCTGCGGCCTCTCCGCGTTCTGCAGATTTCCCGTAGTAATTTCGATTATGATGGCGATTATTTTGATTACTTTATTTTGGAAAATTTAAAAAATTTTTTTGTGGTTTTTCAAAAAAACTATTGAGTTGGCCATGTAGGTGTAAAGTTTACACTGTTATCTTTTACTCCAGAGCATTGTTGAAGGTCAAGATTTCATTAAATAAGTGATACATTGATTATTTAATAGTCATGAAAGTGTCTTCAATGCTCTTTTGCGAAACATTTAAACACGCTTTGTGACTACACCCTCTTTTTTCAAAGGCCGCAGAATATACTTCGATTTTTGCATTGTTTAGGGGAAGTCTAGCTGTTTAGCACATTCCTATGGCTTCTGCGCATATAGGGAAATTTTCCCTAGTCCCCTCATTTTACATCCTTAGCAATAAAGAAATTCAAGTATATTTACCTTTTTTGTTCCATCGGAGCATTTTTCTTTGCTAGTCCCCTTCTTTTATTTAATAATTCAGGCCATATATTCATAGGTGGGTAGCGCCTAAATTCTGGGGGGGTGCAAGTAGCTGAAGAAATTTCTTTTTTCGTCTCGAAGCCTTTCACACTAAAATGATCACAGATCAAGAAATATTGCGTTAGCAGAGAAAAAAATTTTACATTTTGAGATATTATAGCCCTCTACATTATAAAACCAATTGGACTGCACGGAAACCAAAATTGAGTTAGATAAGTTTTAGGACACGCTAAGAGTGAAAAATTCGTTTACTTCACACTTTTGTGCAACAACCATTGAATGTAAAGAAATTTACAGATTCATAATCTACAACTCAAGGGCAATATTTTTAAAAAAATGGCCCTCCTCAAATTGTTTGATACCCAATGCTCTGGGCGGAAAAGTGCTTCTCAGTGTAAACTTTACACTTGTGCATATAACGCAATATTGGGTGTATAAAAACAAAATAAACTAGGATCTGTAAAACTAGGGTCAGGGCACATTTTAAGCCTAATTAGCATATTCCACTACTTAGCGAAGTTGCTGAAGGAATTTCATTTTCGTCTCGAACCCTTTACACTAAAACGATCAGAGATCGATAAATATTGCTTTAAAAAGAAAAATTTACATTTTTGAGATATTGTAACCCTCTACATTATAAAACCAATTGGACTGCACAGAAACCAAAATTGAGTTAGATAAGCTTTAGGATACGCTAACAGTAAAAAACCCGTATACTTTACCCTTTTGTGCAACAACCATTGAGTGTAAAGAAATTTTAAGGTCAGATTCGTAATCTACAACTGAGGGGCAACATTTAAAAAAATCGGCCCTCCGCAAATTGTTTGATACCCAATGCTCTGAGCGGAAAAATGCTTCGCGGTGTAAACTTTACACTTGTGCTTATACCGCAATATTGGATGTATAGAAACAAAATAAAGTAGGATCTGTAACGCTAAGGTCAGGGCACATTTTACGCATAATTACCATGTTCCACCTACTTAGCGGAGTAGTTGGAGAAATTTCGTTTTTCGTCTCGAACCCTTTACACTAAAACGATCACAGATCAAGAAATATTGCGTTAAAAGAGAAAAATACGGTTTTGAGATATTGCAACCCTCTACATTATAAAACTAATTGGACTGCGCAGAAATTAAAATTGATCTAGATAAGCTGAAGGACACGCAAAGAGTAAAAAACACGTATAATTTACACTTTTCTGTAACAACTACTGAGTGTAAAGAAATTTTTAGTTCAGATTCGTAATCTACAACTCGGGGGCTACATTTGAAAGAAAAAATTGGCCCTCCACAAATTATTTGATTTTTCGGTTTATACTTTACACACTCATTGCTAACTCGGTATTGAGTGTACACAAAAAAAGACGGACATCGAATTTTTTAATTATCCATCGATTAATAACCGCATCTCCTATGTGTGTGCCGTTGTAGCTGTGAGGGGGGCACAAATTTCGCACTCGCTGTGATAAACATAAGAAAAAGGATGGCCAAGTATATTATAGGTAGCGCTATCGCACCTATGATCTTCGGCGACGCTCAGCGAGAACAACAGCGAGGTTGGCCGAGTAGGGATAGATGGCACCACACCTGGGCGTGGGGGGTTGGGGTATGCACCCCCCCAGAAACCAAAATACCCCCCAGAGTTCAATTTTTAAAATTTTTTTCGTTTTTTTCGCAATTTTTTGATGCCAATGGATAGTGCTCAATGAGAAACGTCGAAAAATAGTGTTTTTTCGCCATACCATCATTTTTAAGGCAATTTTTGACCTTTGAAAAATCTTGCACCCCCCCAGAATTTTCTTGCTGCCCACGTATGGGTGGCACTACCGCTAAAGCGGGCACAACGGCTAACTGCGAGTAGTGCACAACCGCTAACTGCGAGTAGTGCACAACCGCTAACTAGTACATTACCGCTAACTAATGCACAACCGCTAACGTAATCATAATATCAATCGAAAGCTAAGTAATGAATGCCATCAAAGTTGCAAAAAAGGAATGGTTTATTAGATTAAATTTAAGAATTAGGTACTTAGTTTGAAAACGACCTTAAATTATAAAATTACTGATTTTTACGTAAAGCAAGATAATTCAGGAAACAATCCGTCTCACTCGATAAAATAGAGACCTCAATTTTCGTTCAGCTGGGCTGCAAATTCATTGCAACAAGTTTCGCAAAATTTTATCATGCAGCTCTATTGATCTGCATGCATCATCTTGTGGTTTTAATAACTAAAATAACTAATAATAAATAAATGAATAAATAAATAAATAATGAATAAATAAATAATAATAATAATAATAATATCATAACTAAAGTAAAGCAAACTTTTATGAACGCTTCGTCGTTTTCATAATAAATCATTTCATCACAGTATTCACGCTTTTCTGAACTTGAGCAAACATATTGTAACAATTAAAGATTATTTAGGATATTATTCGGGTCATTTTTAAGAGTTAGCGGTAGTGTGCTAGTTAGCGGTTGTGCATAAGTTAGCGGTTGTACCCACGTTCGGTTGTGCATCCCAATCGCCGAGTAGATGGCACGGGTAGGTGGCACAATCGCTAACATAGGCACCACCGCATATCTGTGAATCGTGCACAACCGCTAACTAGTACACTACCGCTAACTAGTGCACAACCGCTAACAACCGCAATATTAGTCGAAAAGTATGCAACGTTTGCTATCGTTTTGCATATATCTAATTTTGAAAAAAATAAAAATAAACGCATTGGATATCTTTGTAGGGAAGACTTTTTAACGAAGTAGTTCAATTACTTTATTGTCATTTTCGCGTTTAGCAGTTAATAAATTTGTTAAATCTGTCTCAGCTAACACAAAACTCCGCATAAAAAATCTGAGATGCGACATTCATGGAGCGAAACAGATGAGTAAGGTGAATCAGTAGGTTCTAACTGTTTGGTGACCTCTAGATCGAAAATTGGGGAAAAAGTTCGGAAGAATTACTAAGTTTGAAAACATACGAATTTTCCCACAAAGCTAGAAATTTAGGAAACGATCCGTCTACCATTCGGTAAGATGGAGAATACAATTTTTGTTCATTTGAGTATGTAAAGTTCTGTAAAATTTACATATTAGCTCTATTAATCTGTAGGCATTTGGCCGCGTTACAATTGAAATAATTTAAATTTTAATAAATAGCTCATCGTTTTCATAATAAAAACTATTTAAACACATTAATCATGCTCTTTTAAAGTTGAATAAATTATGTCATAACATTCAACGTTATTTTAAATACTATTCAGATCATTTTTAAGAGTTAGTGGTAGTGTACTAGTTAGTGGTTGCGCACTAGTTAGCGGGTTGTTACCACGTTAGCGGTTGTGCACTCCAATCGTTTCCTTTTGTTCTCTTTTTTCTGATATGCGTCGGTCTTCGGCCGACCTCGCTATTGTTCTCACTGAGCGTCGCCAAGTATATACCTTAACGTGGACTATGCTTTTGCATGCCCACCCCCAAAATCGTCTTTAGCCAATATTTTTGTTACTTTCCTCTTTAGCACGTTTTTCCGTTTTGCCATGCTAACTTCATTTTAAATAAGGTAATAAGCGACACAAATACGGCAAATACGGTTTATTACCTTATTCTTTATGTGCAAAATCTTCTCAAATTACGTACCTACCTTGGCTGTTTGCTACCTACCGCAAGCTTTGTATTAGCATGCTTTAAAACCTTAAACGAAAAAGCTGTGTGCTTGTTCTAACGACTCTTTTATCTATCAAAAATTGAAATTTCGGAAATGATATATTGCGTATGTAAGTTAACACCTTCTGATTTTTAGATCACGACACCCATAATGCGCTGTCTGCGGAATCGGATTAAAAAAATTTTTTTCGGCTTTTTTGTATTTTTTGATGTATACATAGGCTAAGAGCAACGTTAAAACAAACAAGATTTCAATCTGATTTTTTTGTTCAGTTCGAAGAATCAACTTTAGAAGAAAACAACAGGCTTACAAAGATTTGTGATTGTAATTTCTCGTACCAATGACTAAACTAGATAATTTGTATATTTAGCTTGAAAATATTAACCACAAAAAATAGAAACATAAACGGAAACAGAATTGTGTTTGGATGTCGACTGTCGACAGAGGATGAACAAGGTTCAATGAACAAGTCACGTAACATACTTTTTTAACTTTTTTATTGTATTGTGTAAAGGGCGCAAAACAGAAAAATATATCTCGGTGAGATTGAAATAAATGTGCAGTTTTGTACCTTTAATCGTATTACTTCGCAATGGTTAATGTGTGATTATTAGGAAATGAAGAAGCATATCTGTTAAAAGTAATAGCAAAAGTTTGTGAGCATTATAAATGCATTTCAAGCTTGTTAAGTGACCCAAAATCGATAATGAAATGAAGAAAATATAGCGGATGAATTTAGAGAGTCGTGTTTCCGGACTAATAAGCCAGATTTTTCACTTTGATGAGCTAGACTAGGAGGCTAGCCGCCGGTTGGCTATTCATTTCAAGAAGACATAAAAACGATCAAAGAGCAAATAGAAAAGCTATTTGCTTAAAATAAAAAACTCAAACTGTTATTACCGAGCTTCGCTCGCATCTCCTGAAATTTTTTGTTGCTCACCTACCGCATCGCAATTGTTGCTGCCTGAAAGTCAAAAAAGAAGCGATGTTGTGCACATAGCATTGAAAGGCAGCCGAATGAATAATGACCCTGGAGGCCGCTTAGACGCGTATTAGTTTATATTAGCTAAACGACGATTGAAAAATGCGATAGATATGGCTGATGGTCGTTAAGTGGCAAATGATCAGCGCGGATGACGCACAAAAAACGCGTCGATTCGATTAAAATAATCGGAAATTGAAATATTGATGTATCGGGTTTCGCGCGCGGTTACTATGCGTAAATTCACTGTTTTAAAATGAGGGAAAAAGAGTACAATAAATTTTAGAAAGTTAGGACACAAACGTGAGGCTCTATCAGAGTAGATGAAAAAATTTTGAATTTATCCTAAGTGCTATCTGAACAAAGTCGTAGTTCATGGGAAAATAGATTTTGGACTTTAAAGGACAACATGAAGATAATTGAAATATGTGTATTATAACTTTTTAATGCATATTCACTTCCTAAAATAAGATAATATTTTTACTAGTCGTGCCTTACATATAAGTCCTTAGAATAAACCTTAATCCGGACGAGAATAGATAAATGGCCAAAAAAGCAAGGAGAAAAGGATGCTTCTTAATGCGAGCATATGGATATTTGGGTTGGCCTGATATTATGCCTGATCGATTAGCTTTGCTTTAATTCTTAGCACAGCGCTTAAAGGTTTCGCTGCTTGGAGAAACGTGCGTTTCATATGATCACACTTCCAGTTCGAATTGTAGAAATCATATATCATCTGAGTAGCTAATATAGACATACGCATTTGCAACACACGTTTAATTAAAAAAGAATAGGCTTCTAGCAAATCAGCTATCCCATATTTGCATAAAGCGCATGATAGAAAAATAAAGCATATCGTGTGAAGTCTAACTTGTCGTTACTTAAGACAATCATGCTTCGAAAATTCCTTATGCTGCACTAGATTCTAGGTTTTACATGTAGCATGAATTGCGTGGCATAAAGTTGCCTATAATGATGAGTCTTGATTAGTTCTAAGCATTAAGTCGATAGCCTCAGGACAGAGCTTGATTTTTTCCCCGGATAAAATCAAACTAGCTTTATCTTAATTAAATCTGCGTTCAGACGTCCCTTCAGATTTCCTTCTAATGATTTACATGAGTCGTAAAAATATAATAGGTTGCTATGAAGTTGATTCAAAATTAATCAGAATAAAACACAATTTACGACTAGTAGATTATGTGCGAAATGGTGGCTTTATTTGCTTTAAGATATGTATATACTGTCCCGGCAAGAAATTTTTCGTTATCAATTACGCTATGAAAAATCCCACTCGACTTGTATTTCACCTTTACAACGCATTTATTTATTATGGAAAAAATCATTTATCTAATATGAAATTTCCAATTTCAAATCATTACGCGCTTTCTAATAAACTTTAATAAGTAATTTTGATCAATTATTTCGTAAATTGAAATAATAATTCATATTAAACAGATTATGACAAAGCTGCATATTTGCCACCGCATTCACATATGCATGAAAATTTTGAATAATGATTTTACTCCATGCTTTCTCAAATCTCGTTCATCAAATCGATCTGTCCCACATATCCGAACATCTCATTTTATCGCACGCCCCACATCGTGCTTTCATTTCATCCGTGCCCAATTTATCGTTAAACTAAAGTATGAACTAAGTTTCTTTATGGTTTTCAGTAGTTTTGCAAGATCGTTGTAATTTTGTTCGTTTTTGATCTCAGTCCGCCATATTTCCCTTAGACATCTTTCTTTTCAACTTCAGAGGAGTCTAGATCCTGAAGAGCCCCGGATTTTCCCCCTACATGCATGTCTGGTCTAGACCCCGAAAAGATAATTATCAGGAAAGTCTGTGCTATTATCAATTTTTTCCAATCCTACCTACCTACTGCTGCAGAAGCTTCCACCTGCACGTACACGTGTTACACCTCTTCATAAATGTTCTTCTGCTGATAAACAAGAAACTTTGTCTCAGTACTAATGAAGCTTACAAATAAAAGTTATGTATATTTCTACGCATTAGGCTCATAGAATTGCATGTTACTTCGTCTTTAGAGTAAATCTCGTCCTCTTTTAGTGTTCATACTTTGCGTAATTTTGGCCAATGCATATTTGACAACGGAGGCAAGAAAAGTTCAGCAATGCTGCAAATGAAAATTGACTCGAATATACGAATGAATACATTAATATTTTTTGGTCTGGCACATGTTTACTCCATGTACTGAATACACGTATGACAGCATTCCTTGCGATTTCTAGTATTAAGATAATCTACAAATGCGCTCTGTCGTCCCGCGGAAGCTCTAGCGCGTAATAATCAGATACGATATGTATGCATATGCTACTTTACAGTAAGCCGGGATGAATGCATATAACGGAAAAATAGCTCATTTGGCGAAGGTGATCAATCAGTTAGATATCAAGCGTGAAAACTGAAACAGATTGAATCTGTTATTCCAAGATCCGATCGGACATTCTAGTGAATAATACTGGCATCAGCAAAAATCAAGCGCACTTACATAGTAAAATAAGTACACGAATTACCTGTAGTAGATTTTAAAAAATTCGCCAGTCAGATTGCTTCTATTTATTCATCATGGTCAATTATTGATAGACTGAAAAAACTAGCGCAGTATTTTATACATACCAGAACACCATCAAATTTTCGCAGAATTTCCTACAGTAAGCCTGAGGGACATGCCGAAATCTAACTTACGATAAGCAAGAAGCATACATTGCTGGGTTTTTGGAATATTACAATTTCACTGTTCAGGTTGGATTGTGAGACCACATGTGGTGATAATCATAGATGGGCGGCACCAAAATTCCGGGGGTTGGGGCAAGATTCTTCAAAGATCAAAAAATGGCCTTAAAAATGGTGGTATAGCGAAAAAACAACATTTTTCAACGTTTCTCATCGAGCACTATCTATTGGCATCAAAAATTGTGGAAAAAAAAATTTCAAAAATTGAATTCTGGGGAGGGGTTGTTTTGGTTTCTGGGGAGTATTTTAGTTTCGCGGGGGGTGCATACCCCCAAACCCCCCACGCCCAGGTGTGGTGATAATTCATCGACAAGCGCACTTTTTGCAGCTTTACCTTTTACGTTTTTATTTTTGTTAATGGCTGAAGGTAAATGAAACTTGAATTATACGTGTATTGAAATAAAATGACTTACAAAAATATGAGCCTCAAAATTTCTTGTAGTCATCTCAAAAATAGCATGAATTCGTTTTATTCGCGTCATGTGACACGGCACGTACCGTCGACGTTTTCGCTTTCACAAGGTTCTCCGGGCGTCGCGTTCAAATTGAATGCCATCAGCGTAACAATATTACCAAAAATGCGCTGGCTAAGTGATCACCAATATAAGAGAACTTCAAACTCAGGCCCCCATAATTCTCACAGAAATGTTAAAATATCTTTTTCGTAGCGAATAAGCGATTTATGCAGGTACATATACCCATTTATCGTTGACAATTTCTTAAAATGTAAATAGAAATTATAATAAGAAAATATGAAAATTTTGTGTTTCAATTGAATTTAATCCAGAAATAAATTTCAAAATTCATAATTTAATTCAAAATTCGAGAAATCAATGAAAATTCATTTAACGGTAGGAAAAGCTCTTTCGCAATGTAATGCTGAACAGAACGGAAATTTGTATGTAATTGAAATACGAAAAGTTTCCTTACGCTTCGAGGCTTTCGCGAGAAATAAAAATATTTCAAGTTTATTGAGTTTGAAACGCTGTTACGATAGCACTTGAAAAAATCTTTACCGATAATAAGTCAACAGTACAATAATTAAGAATCAGAGAAATGCAATTTTGTGACCAATTTCCAAATAAACGTTTTTTGCTGACGATAAGAGAAAATTGTGAGCATATACATACGATACGTGGAGGTTCAGAGGGTTCCCTAAAATAAGATAACGGATAGTTTTTTGAGTATATTAAAGCGAACAGCGGAAATGATCAAAAAGAAACTCTGTTTCGCAAAATTGCTCAAGGTCAACTAAAAAGCGAGTGAATTTATATATTATTTGTATTGTTTTGACAATTAACCAATTTTTACGACTATTTTAGCTCACGGCTGAACATTCAAACCACATATTCTGTGCACATCATGATCGGTATGTAGAAGTGAGAGAACCGGAGCGCTATTTGAGTTAAAGTGGTACCAACTGGTATAAATCTTAAAAAGCATCATCATTCACAGTTTAAGTTGAGGAATATTTTTTTCAGAAAAACTTTCAATTTTGCCCGGTTTTTGCTTCGCTTTGTTTTCCGTTTGCAAATTTTTTCTTTTTTCTTCTTCTACTAGTGTAGGCCTCTGAAGCAGTTATTCGGATTAGTATCTCGACTTTCTCCCTTCTCGACCGTATATTCTGGATATAACTCCTCCCCTACTGCCCTGACTATGTTCTATGCCATGTCCGGCGGCCGCCCGCATATGCACATCATTGCACGCACGGTCTAGGAAAGTCAGTTAGGGGTAAATACCGAAATATCGTAGCAAAACTGAATTCTGGATTACCCTAAAAAGTATGCATAACCGTTGAATTAGAGATTAATTTCAAACACTTCTTAATTATAAGTTCTAATTTTAAACCGTAACTTCCCGAAAGACTTCTTTTCACTTCTCCTTCTGAAGTCTCAGTCAGTCTCCTCAAAGTCTTAAATGGTTGTGGGATCCACGACGAGAAGGCTTTATATAACAAAATATGTATGATGACGGTAGGTACGCGCAAGAAAATTTTTTAACGTGTATTTAGCAACAACTTATCTCTCACTCATAAACATGAGAAATTCAAAATACAGAAAATATGTACCTACTCAGTTTGTTTCGCAACTGAAAAAGTAATACGAATTCAAAGTACAAGGTTATTGCAGAAAACTGGATCATTGTTCGGCTCTTCCGTATGCCCCTTACAGTGGCGGATCTAGGATTCCCCTAGAGAGGAGGTACCCCAACTTTTCCAAAAACAGTCGAAAATATGTCCAAAAATTTGTTCTTCACGTGTGGAGCGTTTTTTTGCCGCTTTGCGTTGTTTACTTTTATTAAAATCGCTTTTGGCACAATATTTTCTCAGAAAATTTTAAAACGACTTTTTTCTCGAAAAAAATCGTTAATGCTCTTTAATTTTAACGAAAAATTCACGAAATTGGAACGGAAGAACGTTTAGAAGTTTGAGTAACCTACTACTCGAACTCTTGCATTTGTAGCATTTGACGCAGAACATCGAAAATTTTGAAAAGTTATGCTTGAAAATAGAAGAAACTATGCTAAAAAAGCTGTTTCTCCTCTTGAAATCATCTAAAAAAAGACAATTCTATTCCCCAAATAAAAATATGGCTTTCGGACCGCCAAGAAAGTAAATAAATGTTATCAGTAGGTATTATTCGGCCGCCGGAAAATTTGAGAAATTCTGATCACTGACGGCCAAAAATCATTCCAAATTACTTATCCTTTCTTTATCTCGTCAATTATTTTTGGCCAACGGGGCCGTCCCCCTGCCCCCTCCCTTAAATCCGTCATGGTCCCTTATGCATTTACATATGAGTACAACAATTTTGTAAAGCATTTAGTAAGCATAATTGGTAAAATTACATTGATGTACTGCACAGAACAAATAACGTTAAACGCCGAATTCACATGAACTTCATACAAAATAGTAGGCAGGCTTTCAAGGTAAGCATTTCAGTGAAAAAATACGTCTACAGATTAGGAGTTTTGAACGAATAACTTAGCGGCTCGGCTACGATGAGAATGATGAAAAACGATTTTCGTTCATCGTACGAATGAACAGAATTGTAAAAAGAGAAGCGATTCCGAATTTAGCATAACGAAATCCGGCGGTATTACGAGAGCGAATATAAAAGTTTCGCTTTTCCGCTTTTCAGCTACCCATCGAAGATTGTGCGTTCAAAAAACCAAGCTTGTATCATCTATTGTGTTGTAATGGTGCCGCAGTGAACGCGCTATTTGTATAATAATCTCTTAAGCGTCTTCTTTGCCTTTAGTGTACATTTTGATGGCATGCTTTTGCTTATATAGCTATAGTTACCTTCGCATTATGATAAGCTCATCATCGTACGATATAGATAGGTGCGCTAAACGTTTTGTTGTCGTTCCGCTTCAAAACTTTTTGCCGTCGCATTCACTCCTATCTTACACAAATAGCATAAAGCTTAATACGTACCTACCTACTATAATAAATGGCTGTGATCGTCCTACTTTTCGCCTTCCATTGGTAAACAATCGACCCAATCAGCACTCTGGCGAAAATCACCCCTGATTTCGCGCTAGTATTTGAATAATAATTGAAATCACCGGTCCATTTTCTAAAGTGGTTTTAAGCGTCAGGGCGAAGCTAAAAATCGGCGAAGTCATACTGTGGCAGTGAATTATGTACATTCGGACAAAAAGCCGCCTAAAAGATTGTGCGCGTACGAAAATCGTAAGTGGTTAAAATTCAAACAGAGTAAAAATGAGTGCAGAAATAGGTACCTACCACCAGCATTAGACTCTAAATATAAGTTATCAAGAGGGTATGCGTTCATGGGCGGATTTAGTGGGGGCGAGGGAGGCGGCTCCCTTGTCATCATGAAATACTTGACGCAATGAAAAATAAAGTATTTTTTCAATAATTCTAACCATTTTTGCCGTAATTTTTCAAATTTTTCCGGCGCTTCGCACCATGGCAGTTCTCATAAATAATATTTACTGACTTTCTTGACGCTCTAAAGGAATCATTTACACGTCAGAAGAGTAGTTTTCGTACAAAACAACGATTTTGTGATGGCCTATAATCGTTTTGAGTTTTTCTCGCTTTCTGTGCCAATTTTAGCACCAATATTGCGCGTTTGTCATATAAAATTTTCAAAAATTTCAGAAATTTTTAAATTTTTTTGTATCAGAACTGATTCTGATTATCAAAAGAGGCAAAAAACGATAATTTACGCATATTAGACAGATTTTTTGGACTATTTCTGACACTATTAGGGAAATTTCGGCTTCCTTCCCCTCGTCAGAAAATCTCGATTCCTCACTGTATGCGTCTGCAAAGTCTCGGGAATTCGAGAATCCTGTCCATAGATGCACAGCACGGTCGGTCTAGAGAGGTCAGTTATAGAGCTTTTTTGGGCCAAAATGACCTCAAAAACTGGTATGAATGCTACAAAGCATTGAAGCAATGTTATCTCGTTTTTTGGTCTATTTCAAGCATTCAAAAATTTCTGTTTTTCATCCACTGCTAGCCTTTATTTTGCCTCTTTCAACTTGGAAGTTTTTCATTTTTCCACTGCGGAAGGTCTAGAGACCCCAAACCCCAACGTGCATATCTGGTCCTGACCCAAATATTACATTCAAGCAAGGACGAAATTAGGTAGCGGCGCCCAACTTCGCTCAGACATTTGTTGAAAAGAAAAAAGTGATATAAATTAAGCTATTCAATGAACAGTAGGTCAGAGCCATTTTAACCTAGGAATTCTTTCATTTTTCAGAATTTTGATGAGAGAAGAAACTGCGGGAGATAAAACAGCGCATGTTTCAGTTATTTGTTTCTGGTAAAATTTCTGAAAAAGTTTTGGTACCTGCTTAATTTTTAATTGCTATTAAGTTGCTTGAAGTGTGCGGATAAAAGTACTGGGATATATAGATTTTACATATTTTCAGCTGTCAATATTTCGAGGATATCTGAGTAGCCAAAATCCTGTATCTGCCAACGAACGAAGGAGAAGTTGACAGGAAAATCGATGAAGAATTTGCATATGAATTACAATTTCTTAAGAAAATTGGGGAAAATAAATATAATGCTTGAATACGACGGCCATACTCGTATATTCACAGCTAAAATTGAATGAGTGCACCAGGAGATTCTTAACGGAGGATCCTTAAATGCCTGAAAATGCGGCTACCTATTATGGATTACGGCAGAATTTAGGTTTTTAAGCAACCTCAACAGGTACTCTCCCTTTCGCTTACAAAAGCTAGGCACCTTTGCAGGAATCTAACGACCATTAGACATGTCCTTTAAGAAAATATAAGGAGGTACATACCTTTAACACATATGTATGCAAGACGCTTTTAGATGTTTCAGAAGAATAACAAGTTGAAATCTTATCCATTCCGCTATAATCTTGCATATGTGTTGCCAGAAATGTTTGGAAATTCGATACGCTTCAGATAGTATGTAAAGGCACACATGTTTGTTTAATAACAAATAACTAAAGCTTTACATACGAAAGTGGAATTTTTATCGAAATCAATGGGATGCACATCCCATTGATTTCGATAAAAAATGTTTCTTGAGCTGGAAAATTCAAGTTTTTATAAAAATGTGACTTATGTTTCTAGCTCTAGAAACATAAGTCACGCTTGCATTCTCGCGAGACCATTTCAATGAATTTTTGAGCGATTTCCATACCAATGTTGCCCATTCTCAAGAAGGTTAAGAGGTTTTATTTTTATGACGTCAATCTTTAGTTTTAAACAGAAATAATATGGACATCATTTTGGAAATTGAAGTTTTGACAAATAGATATTCGTATTTTTTGGAATTCGCAAAAACTTGAATGCGACTATGGCTGAACTTTCAGAATCTAGAAATTTTCAAGTATAAAAAAGCAATAGCCACATACGTATACGTACTACATTCCTAAGCAAGAAATTTATATTAAAACCACGCGCGGCGAAACATTAATAACTCAGGAATGGAACGACAGGCGGTCGCCTTAGCATGTTTTTTATACTTTGTTGATTAATTGACGCCATATATTGTTCTTGAGAAAAAGGTTTTTAAAACTCATTTCCCTCTTATCCAATGGACATTGGTGTGTCAGAGACCACAGCTTCACATCCTCAAAGCAATGCATGAGAAAAATAGGAGATAAGAACATCACTAAAACCGAATTCTAGACCATGTGCACAGTGCTGAAATACTCGAATATCATGATTACTTTTAAATTTTATGCAAATTTAGTGATGAGCTAAAAATAAAATTTAATGCTTTGATAACGTGAATAATGGCGGCGCTCTATTGCATTTTGATCAAAGTTGGGATTACATAGATTCTCAGAAAAGAATAAAAATGAGTTTAGCCAGTCCGGATATTTTGCAAGATGTGCACACAATGCGAAAAGCGAAATTTTTTGCGAAAATCCAGCCGATACTGATGAAGCTACGGGACATGCGATTCTCCAATGCATAAAAAAAGACAGATTTAAAATCTTTCCAGAAGTGGTTTTCTCCCATTGTCTTTCTTAAACTTAAGCTTAGATCAAATACACTTTTAGGCTGTTCGGTTGTATCAATCCTACTTAGTATGTTCCGCAAGTTGGACATCTTAGAATTGACAATAAGCTGAATATTGCGTGAAATGCATCGATCTGATATTGTATAATTATGCAATCAGTCGGCCACGTCATATTAGACTACAGATCGACATACGTATACCTTCAGTCTGCTTACTAAAGACAATGGAACAAAAATTAGCATAAGTTTGCATATTAAGTTTAAAAGATTTTTGAGCAAATTCATTAACACATTCATAATCAGCACATCATAAATGACACGAAAAACCAATTAATGTCGCAAAAATTTCAGAAACCTATGGTTCTTTTTTACTGCCAAATAACGAAAAACACTATCAGATCAATGCTACAATCGCAGTCTGTCAGCTTATTGTCCTACTACACCCAGAGCCATGGGAGAAACGGCGAAACCATGATAAGCATAGGTAACCACACCCGGAGCTTGGGAGAAACGGGAGAAACGGTGAAACCATGATAACCATAGGTAACCACACCCGGAGCTTGGGAGAAACGGGAGAAACGGCGAAACCATGATAAATGTACTTATTTGACGGTGCATATGAATAATTTTAATTTAACGTAAGTCTTCATTGAATCCATAGGTACCTACAGGTATAAGCTAAGACTTAGCTATGGAAGCAAAGTAGGCGGAGCCTACGTTCCATGTACACTTAACTTACTAGCTTAAGCTCACTTTCGCTCGCTTAAGTGCAACTACGGCCTATTTCCCTAGAAATTTCTGAGTTTAGTGCATCAAACTTTTTTTACTCTGTTTTTAGCTTCTTAATCCTTGAATTTCCCACCATCCCCCCTCCCACTGAAAATTCTCAAACTTTTCAGGTCTCCTCGCAAAAGCCAATGCGTCTCTGCGTTCGATCAAGGGCGTAGACCAAAACGATTTGCACAAATTTAATCGCCTTATTTTAAAATCCCACTCTCCCAACACTTTGAAATCATACCTACGAAAATTCCACGCGACGCGGAATTTCACCTCTACCGGCCTATAATAAGCAGCTCGTTTTTTTTCTGGCACAGCTTGTAGACAAAAAATTATCGTCATCGAGCATTTCACAAACATTTTACGCCGTAGCATGGTTTCATAAACTGTGCGGAAAAACTTATCTTCAAAATGACTGACTCTCTGTGACGGCAGTAATCGAAGCATCCCGACGGACTGTTCAACAGTTCCAGAACAGGAAATAACCCATTTCATTAGAACAGGAAAACTGTGGACATTCTCAGCCACAATAAAGACCTTGGCTCTAGTCGAACTTTAGCCCTGATTTTAATAACCTTTGCCGATTGCATGAGAATTTCAGAAACTCTCAGCTTAAGACACAATTTCTGAGAAGTTCGACCATCGATGTGATAAGTGAAAAATAAATTTGCCTGAAAATAAGCTATATTAGGTACTTTTTGATGCTGAGCATGAAATTGATGATCATTTTGCTTGCAAATCAAAATTCATCTAGCTACCGTAACCCAAAGTTTACGGTTTTGTCAATTTTTGCAATATTTTATAGTCATTGCCTTAGGCTGTGCCCTGTCTTCAGTTTTAGTGATAAACTCATGAAATTCTATCCGTTGACCAACCGATAAATGCGGTTTACACTACAGAAGAGAAATCCGGGAAAAATAAATTTTTACACTTTGCACAACTGTTTAAAGTCGTCTTTTTCTTGATGAAAAATATAAAATTTTAAACTAAAAATGGCGTAACGTGCTCAATACATGAGTGCGACAAAAAAATGTTTTCCACAAATATGTGTTTCTATGTAGTACATATAATCATCGAAAATTACGGAAAAAAGTTCCCAGTAGCAGAAGTTACACAGGTTTTACTAATTTCTATTACGAGTAATGCCCTATTCTAATAAAATTGGGCGCAAGAATTGATGCTGCATCATCAATATGAGAACAGAAAATGAGATAGTTTGAGAAAATATGAATTCTTATATCATGTACGTGGCTGTAAAATATCAACAGAAAATCACTTTTGGAGCATGAGTTATACGGGTTTTTATTAATGTCATAATGTAATTTTTAACCAAAATTATACAAAAAAACTAATGCAACATAGGCAATCCGCGGCACAACAAATTCTACTTTCCATGATCCTGCTTGGTTTGATTCGATCCTTAACTCTCGAAAATCGCGGAAAAATCTTGCAAAACTAAATAAAGCTGATTTTCTTAACTTTGGCAGAGACGTTATTTTATCAAAATTCGGCGAAAAAAATTGATGCAGTATCCACAAACTGTGAGCAAATGATAAGGGATTGTTATATTGTATATTGTGAAAAGTTTAACGACAATGTCTTATAAAACATCAATTATGTGGGTTGGGCTATCTTCCTAAGTAAACTTTTTGAACTTTTACACAAAAATTGATGCAGCAGACTTTGACAAACGTATATCTTGGAATGCCAGCTATATTTTTGTAAAAAAATTATTTATTTTAGGATACCAGATCAAGCAGAAGCTTATATGGGTAGTATTAAACAATTATTTTGTTATGAAAATTTTATGCAAACATTAACAGCACCTTCAATTAGACAAATGAAGCAAAAGGTCTTTGCAAACTTCCTACTATATTTTATTTCACGCGCACACTGAAATTTCATATACGAGTAGTAGGCAATTATTTAATCTTCATCTCTATGACTTAATAAAATGAATTAGTTGAAAACCTTTTTCCAGTCGGTGTTTTGGCTCAGAAAATTAGAAAACTGGATGCATGCTTAGCATAGTGTAATGTATACTGATTTCATAGTGTTTTTGCATAGATTGACAATACGAAAAATGCTTTCGATTTTCCTTGCTGTTTTTTGCATGTTGCCGAATCAGTCAAAAAACTGTTTGATTCTCACCTTGAGATGGAGAATGATTTGTTAGATAGTAAATGTTTTGCTGCTAAATAGCTAAGCTACTATGTATGTATTTTGTTTTTTTGATAACTTGAACGTCATTGCATATAGTCTTCTCTGCATGTTGAAATGATACAAAAACAAAAGCAAATGCAAAGAACAAAATTGTTTGGATGCACTGACCAATTTCGATAAATCCGCACCATCTTCAAAATGAAATAACTTTTGGTCTTAGATCTTTTACCACACACTATTTACATGCCACAACATTATTAGTTCATAAATATTAACCAGTATAACTACCATCAGGTTCACACACAGAAAGCAAGAAGGGAGCCTGCCCCACCCAAAATGGAAAATTTTTGATATTCCGAAGGGTGATAAATTCTTGAAGTACTTCTACATATGTATAGTAGCGCCAAAACAGGTTTTTAGCGTATTTAGGTGCTAAAAAGCCAAATTTTTCTGGCGCTTGATGTTGAATTTATTGTTTTTATAGTCAAGTGTTCTAATCCCCCGCGCATTACAAAATTGTTCATTGACTGAATGATAATAAGTCATATTTTGATGGCTTTAGTCAAAGATTTTTGTGCACAAATATGCAATACTCAAATTTTCTTCAAAGTTTTTCTTCATTATTATATAGAGACCGCCAAAAATAGCTCAAAAATTTCTTTTGCCCTTCTCCAACGATTAACAAAATACATAGTTGCTTTCCCAAGTTTTTGTAAATTAAAATGTCTGCCAAAGTTAAGAAAATACGCATTACTTTAGTTTGGCAAGATTTTTCCGCGATTTTTGCGAGTTATGGATCAAATCAAAATAAGCACGATCATGGAAAGTAGAATTTGTTGTGCTCGCAGATTAACTATGTTGCATTAGTTTTTGTGTAAAATTTCGGTTAAAAATTACATAATGACATTAGTAAAAACCCGTATAACTCATGTTCCAAAAGTGATTTTCTGTTAATTTTTTACAGCCATGTACAAAATATAAGAATTCATATTTTCTTGAAACTATCTTATATCCTGCTCCCATACTGATGATGCAGCATCAATTCTTGTGCCCAATTTTATTCAAATAGGGCATCAATAGAAATTAGTAAAACCTGTATAACTTCTGCTGCTGGGATTTTTTTCTGTAATTTTTGCTGATTATATGTACAACATAGAAACACATATTTGTGGAAAAAATTTTTTGTCGCACTCATGTATTGAGCACCTTACGCCATTTTTAGTGTAAAATTTTATCTTTTTCATAAAGGAATAGACGACTTTAAACAGTTGTGTGAAATGAAAAGATTCATTTTTCCCAGATTTCCCTTCTGTAGTTTAAGCCGCATTTATCGGCTGGTCAATGGATAAAATCTCATGAGTTTATCATTAAAACTGAAGGCAGGGCACAGCCTAAGGTAATGACTATAAAATATTGCAAAAATTGACAAACCCGAAAACTTTGGGTTACTGTAGCTACTTGAATTTTGACTTCTAAGCAAAATGATCATCAATTTCGTGCTCAGGGTCAAAAACTACCCTAAATAGCTGATTTTTAGGGAAATCTATTATTCACTTATCACATCATTGTACATAGGAAGGTAGGCAATAATTGCCGACCGCGTTTTAAGCGTAATCGAAAAAAAATCCAACAATCGAAGCAGCCGTTCGGCTTTCGGCGAATAAATGGCGTTGAAAGTAGTTATCGCTCGATTCGCCGCGGGTGGTGGTCGCTAAGCTGCTCGCTCCGCTCGTCGCATCCCATTACTCAGGCTTATTTTAAACGCTGGCACCAACATTTTGGGTCAGTCCATGATACTAAGCCTAAGCCTAATCAGCTGGTAGACCAGCAAAACATCACGAATACCTTGCAATCTTTATCGAAATTAACCAGCGTTAGTCGATTGGTTATGGTTCTGGACTTTAGAGCAAGGGGTCCACGTTTCGAATCCGACTGCCAGCAACTTTCTCTCGTTTCCTCAGATGCTATCGACCGCACACATACGCCCTTATAATATGACTATGTTAATACATATGTGAACCAGCTACACGAATGCCCCGAATCGATTCAAATCTTACTAGATTAAAGTTTTTATTGTAAAAAGCGACTTCAGAATTGGCTAAAATGCTTTACTGATATGAAGGAAATTCAAATTTCAAGAGAAATAACGTATACTGATCGTGATATTTCTAGTAGAGCGCGAAATTTTTGGAGTTTTTGAAGAATATGGTGTGAACCGATCTTGCGCCATTTCGTTAGAACTGCCATACAATTGCGCAAAAACGATACTTTATGTCACTGAAAGACGCGGTAAAAAGAAATAAATCAAATCCATACAAAATTCACAGTTACGGTACTTCAAACACCATCCTTGGACATTCACCATTTTGAGCCACTTTAAGGAATTTTTGCAGTTTTTCAGAACTTTCCAATTTTTGCTAAAAACATATTTTTCTGCCATTTTAACGGTCGCAGATTACAAAAAATTAAGTTATACTGCGCGTAAAGCAAGATTAAAGAAAATTTTTTTTAATGTTTTGCACAAAGTTTTTCCAGTTAAAGATTTCGGAGTAGGTTAAGAATATGGTACTTTCAGGATACTATGAAATAAGCTTCAGAAGAGCGGATTTTTTCGCTCAGTACTTAGAACACATTGAAAGAAAGCGCTGGAAAAAATATTCATCCGTCTATAATCAATATTACAAAAGCTATGGGTTTCGTTAATTAGCCTCTTCTCGACCTACGCAAGCATCTACTCGACCTAAGTATTTGAAGATTCAAACAGCTGAATGCAGAATCACATGTAGATACCCAATTTACGTCGATATAAGCATCTATACATCGACCTAAGCATCTATACATCGACCTAAGCATCTATACATTGACCTGAGCGGGAGCGACCTCGACCTAAGCAGCTTAAAACACCTTTTACGGATATACTAAGCCTGAGCCTAAGCATATTAGAAGCAAAAACTTAGATTTTCCTATATCTTATCAAGTAAAACTGAAAAAACATGCAAAAAATGGAAATTTTTTTAAAGTTATTTTAAAATTTCAAATAGCTTTCCGCGCCTTTTTCTTTTTTCTCTTTCATTGCTATGCTTCCTTCCATAATTTTAGCCCATATTATTCATTTCTCACAAATGTGTAAGTCCTTGGATCGAGTCGTTTAATTGTCCCACCCAACACTCAAATCGACAGTTGCCTGCAACTTTGCAAGTATGGCTCATATTTTCACCAAATTTTTTTTCCGCGCTTCAATTTATCATGTTCTACCAGTTTGGCACAAAAATTTTGACATTCCGTATTCGTTTTGCTCCTTTTCTAAAAGTACCATATTCTTAACTTTAGCCAAAAGAGTTCTACTCAAATACGATGTAAACAGCATTTTTGGATTATCTCAAAGTTCCAACCATTTGAAGATTCAAACAGTGGAATGCAGAATAACGTACCCAATTTAGGTCGACCTAAGCATCTATATATCAACCTGAGCATCTATACATTGACCTAAGCATCTACACCTCGATCTAAGCGGGAGTGACCTCGACCTAAGCAGCCCAAAGCCTAAGCCTAACCGTCATTTAAGCAGAAACTTGAATTTTCACATATCTTATCAAGTAAAATGACAGAAAAAATATGCAAAAAATTGTTTTTTCAAATTTAAAAATTTTCAAACAAAAATTTTTTTGCGCAATAAAGGTTATTTCTTCGTGATTAGCGACCTTGAAAATGTCAGATAAATATGTTTTTAGCCCAAATTCGGAACATTTTGGTAAACAGTAAAATACCCACTTTAATGTAGCTATATCCGGAGTAACTTGTTCAATCCTTTTTGCTCACATCGCCACAGACTTTTCCTGATGCCCTAGTTTTTGAAACACCCCAGATCCACATTTATATTCTCGCTTACATTGCCTGCCATCTGGGTGCATTTATGACAAAGTAAAGTACCGTAACTCTATCTTCACCAATATTGGTCCGTTTTCCATGAAATTTCTTTTCCGCACTTTCTTTTTGTATGTCCTCCTCATTTCAACCAATATCGTTCCTTTATACATACATCTGCAAATTTTCCGTTCACACCATGAAGTAAAGTTTAGCCAAATTTTTATACAAAAAGTACATCAAACACCGCTATTACATGAGCACATAGGATTTTCTACTTAAAAAACACTGATTTTTTAATACAGGGGGTCTATTTTAAACATTTTTAGACCTCTTAAAAAACGTGGAAAAAGGTTGGAAAAAGTGGGAAAAAATTTTGGGCCTGGTCTATAATGTCAACCAAATCGCTGGGAAAAAACGGTGTTCGGGAACCAAATTTCAAATCGTGGCTAGTAGAAGGCTCAAAGGGTTCAGCTCACTGTAAATTATGTTCTGCTAATCTACCCCAAAACACGATGCTCTTCTTAATCATGTTAAAACGGCCAAGCACATTAAAGCCATTAGTTTTAAAGCCTCATTTGCATTGTCTGCTTTAAGTCTTCCCTTTTCTAATGCTAGCGTTGAACGGGGTATTTCTGTATTAAGTTTGCTGAAGACCAAACTACGAAATCGCTTAGATGTCAAAACTACTGATGCTTTATTACGTGTTCGTTTTTTACTGTGTTGGAAGGGCGAGAATTGTTGCACCTTCACTGTTACTGATCCAATGCTTAAATTGTTTAACACTAAAATGTACGGTCGTAGCATTTTTGATGATGATATCGTGTGCCTTAATGAATCGTTATAACTTTCTGATGAAGCCTTGTTTAATGTGCAAAATGCGTTCAATGTGGTAGATATTTAAGTGCAATAGTTGATTTGAATAAATTTTAGCCGCTTTGTTATTTATCAAGTGTATACATCGTTTGTCCGGTTTTGTCCGGAATTTAACTGTGCTCTTGTCCGGTTTTGTCCGGTTTTGAATGTTGGTATGTCCGGTTGGTCTTTTCAGAGTTGGCAACACTGCTACCTTTTTATCATTCTTTTTTGTTTCTCTATTGTAATTGGGCTAAACTTAAGAATATGGTACTTTTGGAAAAGGTGCAAACGAATACGGAATGCCAAAATTTTTTTGCCAGAATGGTAGAACATGATAAATTGAAGCGCGGAAAAAAAATTGGTGAAAAATCTGAGCCATACTTGGCAAAGTTGCAGGCAACTCTCGATTTGAGTGTTGCGTGGGACGATTAAACGGCTCGATCCAAGGACTTGCACATTTGTCAGAAATAAATAATATGGGCTGAAATTACGGAAAGAAGCATAGCAATGAAGGAGAAAAAAGAAAAAAAGGCGCGGAAAGCTGTTTGAAATTTTGAAAAACTTAAAAAATTTTCATATTTTTTTGCATGTTTTTTTTGGTTTTACTCGATAAGATATACGAAAATCTAAGTTTCTGCTTCTATTATACTAAGGCTTAGGCTTAGTATATCTGTAAAGGTGTTTCAAGCTGCTTAGGTCGAGGTTGCTCCCGCTCAGGCAGGGTTGGCAAGGCTGGTTTTTTTGAACTTGGGTTTTTTGGGTTTTTTGTGGGTTTTTTGGGTGCAAGAAATCGTTGGGTTTTGGGTTTTTTTGGGTTTTTTATCCACAGGTTAAGAATTTATTAGGTGCCAAAATTATTTTGACCCTCATTAGAGGAACGCTCTGATACGATATTCATTCAATGGCGGAAAAACGAGCTAGTGATCCGAAATTTGATCTCGAGTCGTGCGGCAAGTGCAGAGGTCATGTGGACGACAACGCAAAGGCGCTTCGCTGCGATTTTTGCGACAAGTGGTTCCACGCTGGTTGCCTTGGCCTGACGGACGTTCAGTTCAACGTTATGGCTGATTTGGATCAATTGTATTTTTGCCCCATCTGTTTGCCGATGGGGAAACGCATGTTTTCGCTCGAATCTAAGCTTACCAGCTTGGAAAAACGGTTTGCTTCATTCGAATCTATGGTTACAAGTTGTCTCGACAAGCTGGCTGATCTGGTCACGAAAAATCCTGCTCCGAACAATCTAGCCGCTGTCCATCCACCGATGGATCTCAACAAGATGGTCATTAGTGCTGTTCGTGATACGATGGAAGCCGAGTCGAAAAAGACCACTGTCGTCCTGGAAAACTTCGCTCCGATCAATCAAGACGAGAAATTGGATGATGATGTCAAGCGTTTTGCCTCACAGACTGGTTTTGACACAACAAAACTCGTCAGCATCCGTCGGTTGGGCCCTGTCATCGTCTCGAGGAAGGACGGTTGCAATTTGCCACGGATCCTTAAGGTAAAGCGTGATTCCGAACAAAGGCCGAATTGATCCGCTATGCGTTTCAAAATTTTTCTGATCGAGGCCATCGATCGAAGGTCTATGCTAGACCTGATCGCACTTGGCAACAGCGTGAAACCCTTCGTCATTTGAATGCTGAATTCACTGAAAAACGGGATTCGGGCGAGATGAATTGGTTCATCAATCGTAATTCTTATGAGTTGAAGCAGTTTAAGCGTCTTTTGCCTCGCCCTTAGGGAGTTCACGCCCCTACTGTTCCTGTTAAATAGCTCAATTCTAAGAAAATCAATATCAACTGTGTTTTATTTAATGCTAGAAGTTTGCTAAATAAGATATCTGAATTTCATGCTCTACTTTCTTCAGAACGTTATGATTTAGTGTTCGTCTCTGAGACATGGTTACATGATCATATTTCTGATGGCCTTATTTGTCCATATGCAACTTATTCTGTTCACAGATGTGACAGAATTGGCTATAGGGGAGGAGGTGTCACACTCTTTTTCAAGAAGTCCCTAAAAATCAACAATGTTTCTATTGTGGAAGAATTCTTGTGTCCTGAAGTATTAGTTTGTGATTTTCACTTGTGTAAAAAATCTGTCAGATTCATAATGTGTTATCGTCCACCCCAATATGACTCAGAAATCGCTAATAAGTTAAGTAAATTATTTGAACATTATGTCGAAAATGCTCAAAATTGTATCCTACTAGGTGATTTTAATTTGCCTGATTTGAATTTGAATATTATTTCTGCTTATAGAAACCCTGTGACACAAGTATTTTATGATTGTTTTGTCAATCTTGGTCTTATACAATTATCTCTTGACCCAAATAGAGATGAAAATATTCTTGATCTAATTTTGTGTACTTCCAGCAATCTTGTCTTCAATGTATTAACTACTGAACCTTTCTCTAATAGTGATCATTCTAGCATTGAGTTCAGTTTACCTGCGTCTGTAGTACCCAACCAAACTTCCCTTGAGTATGACTTTAGAAAAGCGGACTATGCATCTATCGAGATTTTTTAGCCTCTATCGATTGGCACCTCTGTTTTACCCATTGCATTAGCATTAACGATTTTTATGCTGTTTTTCTTGACATAATTAATGAGGCTATACATCGATACGTTCCCTTTAAGCATACTGTGCATAAAAAATCATTGCCAAAGTCGTGTCGTAAATTGCAAGTAATTAAAAAGGAACTTTGGGAAAAGTATAAAAAGAGTCGTTGCCCTGTTATTTTAAGCAAGTATAAGAAGATTACTAAAGAAATTAAATTTGCTGTGAAAGATCTTTTCACGAGGGAGGAACGTAAAGCTTTTAAATTCTCGAAATGTAAAAAATTTTTATTCTTTCGTAAATGACCGTTTAAGAAAGACAAAGTCAGCTTCAATATTAATGTGTGATGGTAGGATGATAGATAATGATTTTGAAAAAGCTAATGCTTACAACTCTTTTTTTGCGAGTAATTTTGTTATTGACGATCTTGTTTCTCCCCATTTCGCAAACAGAGTCAAAAGTGATGCTCATCCTCTTTCTGTAAAATTTGATGTTCTGACTATTTCTGAATCCATAAGTAGGCTTAAGCCCACTTTGTCGCTTGGCCCCGATGGCTTGTGTGCATATTTTATTAAAAAGTTGAAAACAGTGTTGCTCTCACCTTTAGAAACCATCTTTAACGTTTCTTATCAAAGTGGAAAGATACCCGATTTTTGGCGAAAAGCTGTTGTGATCCCAGTTCATAAAAAGGGGGATATGTCATCAGTTGATAACTATCGTCCAATCTCCTTATGTTGTGTTTCTTGTAAATTAATGGAATCTATAATGAACATGTCCTTGATTTCTTATCTAGAGAAGCAAAATCTGCTAAGTGAAAAACAGTTTGGTTTTAGAAAAAATAGATCATGTGCGTTACAACTTGTTGAGTGCAAAAATCAGTGGACCAAATTTCTAGATGAGGGAATTCCTGTTGACATTGTCTACATTGACTTTTGTAAGGCTTTTGATACCGTGTCACACAAAAAACTGCTAATTAAGTTGGCATCTTATGGACTGAACAAACTTTCTTTTAATTGGATCGAAAATTTCTTGACTAATAGATCCCAAGTCGTTAAAATTAAAAATTCTTTATCTGATTCTATTCCTGTTACCAGTGGCGTGCCCCAGGGTAGTATACTAGGTCCCACACTTTTTTTAATCTTCATTAACGACTTATGTGAAATGCGCCAAAACAGTAATTTTACTTTGTTTGCTGACGATATCAAACTTTGGAATCTATCATCCAATTTCATGACACTTCAAGCTGACATAAATTATGTGCATGAGTGGGCCAATACATGGCAATTAAAAATATCAGTTAATAAATGTTTAGTTCTATATCTGGGTAGTTCAAACCCTAGGCATTCTTATCACATAAATGATTTCTATCTTTCTACTGACACACTTTGTGTAAAAGATTTGGGTGTTTTTCTGAATTCTAATTTATCGTCCAGATCTCATTGTGAATATATTGTGAAAAAAGGCATGCAGTTAAGCAATCTGATCTTGCGTAGTTTTATTTCTAAAGATAGATTATTACTTGTTAAGGCCTTCATTACTTACGTTCGACCAGTGCTTGAATATTGCTGTGTTTCGTGGAGTCCTTACCTGCTGTGTGATATCACCTCCGTCGAACGGGTTCAAAGAAGGTTTACGAAACGAATTTTTAGTGATAAAAATTTGACATATGCTGAAAGATTACACGAACTTGGTCTGGACACTCTTGAGCTAAGACGCCTCCATAACGACCTAACATTAGCCTTTTCTATTATCAAATGTAAAGCTCTTCCTTTCAAGGATTTCTTCACAATTAATTTAAATTCTAATCGAGCAGCAAATTCTTGTAAACTTCTCGTCAATCATGTAAATAAAAATTGCAGAAAATTTGATTTTTGTAATCGAATAATTCCTATCTGGAACTCTCTACCTGAACAGATTATAAGTGCTCCAAATAGACACGTTTTTCTGACTAAACTTAAAAGATTAAACCTTTCTAAATTTCTTAAAGGGGCGTAAGTAAGAGCAGTTTTTCCTATTGCCTTTACGTTTACCCTGCTTCGTCATACTTAATTTGTTTTGTCTTTCATGTATTTTCATTTTCGTTCATTCGTCTTATCCATGTATGTTAATATTTTCTTTCGACTTAGCGAATAAATTGTTGTTGTTGTTGTTGTTGTTGTTAATGAAATTAAATACTGTGTATTGTCAATGCTTTTTGTATCATGGTTGTTCCTTTTACAATTGCTTGCCATGCACGAGGTTAAGTGTCAATCCATTCTCATCCTCTCCTCCTTCCTGTTGCTGTTTTTCTCCTATAGTATATACTTTTCAAATGAGAAAAGCCGCCCAATAAAGGCTATGTGGCAATATGGCATGGATTTTTCTACTAATATGACAAATTTTTTTGTTTTTTTTCTTGAAGCAGAGCAGAATTTATGAAGAAATTTCAATATTATGCATTTAAAAATTGCTCTGCCCAATTTTTCATTCTGTTCACACAGCATGGATTGTGCTTGTGAATGACCAATTTTGTTGTTGAATTTTGTGTATTAGCTGAATAAAGTTGTTGTTTACTTGTTTTGTTTTGTGTCTTGAAGCTGTTGAAGTATTCTCAGCTACTATCTATAGCTCGAGCTAGAATTTTTATAAAAAGAACCCATAAAAAACCCAAAAAAAACCCAAAAAAACCCACAAAAAACCCAAAAAACCCAAAGCTAAAATTCGAAATTTTCAAATATGGGTTTTTTCCATCCCTGCGCTCAGGTCGATGTATAGATGCTTAGGTCGATGTATAGATGCTCAGCTCGATGTATAGATGCTTAGGTCGATGTATAGATGCTTAGCATAGGCGTAGCCAGGATTTTCGCCAGGGGGGGAATTCCAAAAAAAAAATATTTCGTCTAAAAAAACGCGTAAAAACGCGCGGGGCCGTTAAATAACGTGTTTTTTGGGGCTTTTCTCATCATCCTGCACGATTTAAGCCATTAAAAAATTAAATTTTCTCAAAATTTTTTTCATGTTTTTGACGGAAAAAATGCTTCTTATGCGCGCGAAGCGCTAATTTTTTGATTTTTCATCAATAAAACCGTAGAAACTGCCAAATAATAGAATAAACCGGCGCGAAGCACCGAATTTTTCGATTTTTCATCGCAAAACAACATCACGCAACCATATTGCTCACTTTTTGAAAATGTAAAATTTTCCTCATGGGGAATTCCCCTTTCCCCCCACTGGCTACGCCAGTGATGCTAAGGTCAATGTATAGATGCTCAGGTCGATGTATAGATGCTTAGGTTGATGTATAGATGCTTAGGTCGACGTAAATTGGGTATCTACATGTGTTTCTGCATTCAGCTGTTTGAATCTTCAAATACTTAGGTCGAGAAGATGCATGCTTAGGTCGAGAAGATGCTAATTAAAGAAACCCATAGCTTTTGTAATATTGATCATAGATGGATGAAATTTTTTTCGCGCTTACTTTCAACATCTTCTAAGTACTGAGCAAAAAAATCCGCTCTTCTGTCTGAAAGTACCATATTCTCAAGTTACTCCTTGTAATTGTTACATGCAGGTCCGTAGCCAGTATTTTATTTCGATTCAGAGGGAAGGGCCGAAAATTCTTGAGGCCAGATATCTCGAGGAGCATTATGAGATACGCGAAAAGAAAGGCAGTTTTGAGCGTATCTCGGCGATAAGATGGTACAGAAAAATTTCAAAAAAAGTTCAAAAATTTTCCACTTTATTCCATATTGATATGCAGTAAATTTATCATTTAAGCTGATTCCTCATCATTTTATCGACGAATTGTTTCTATCTCTTGCCTTTGTACTTGAAATTATTGTGCTTTACATGGAAAAAAATACTGATAACGAATAATTCGGCGCCAAGCGCCCAAAAAAATTGGCGTATTTTGCATGTCAAGTTAAGACTTGAGCGGTTTTGAGCGGACTAGAAGACAAAAAACATATAAATAATAAATACGGCGCGAAGCACCGGAAAAATTCCTTGTTTGTCATTTAATAACTCAAATTTGAGCTGTTTTGAGTGAGCTAGAAGACAAAAACTATAGCTGAACAATTAATCCGGCGCACAGCACCGGAAAAATTGACATGCTTTGTATGTCTAAGTCAAATTTGAGCGATTTTCAGCAGTTTAGAAGACGAAACTATACATAAACAACGCCGGAAGATTTTGAGTTTACTAGCTCAAAAGTACGCTAAAAACCTGTTTTGGCGGTGTTCTAGACGCACTCCACCAATTTTTCATTGGCTTAATTCTAGAATAGATAGAGAACTTGACTTTTGGTTCGTGAAATGGGTAGATCCCATGTATTTGCCCAGTCAAAAATCTTATCTAAATCAGACTGTAATAATTCATAGTTACGACGACTAATATTGAAAATTTTGATATCATCAGCGAACATATAAATTTTACTATAAATATTATCACATATATCATTTATAAAAATCGAAAAGAGCGTAGGTCCAAGGACACTTCCTTGGACGACACCGCTAGTAACAGGCACGTAATCTGAAAAAGACTGATTAACGCGAACACATTGAGAACTATTAAACAAATTGGCCTTTAACTATGCAAACAAATTACCGTTTATACCATTTCCGTTTAACTTAATAAGAAGTTTTTCAATATTTACTTTATCGAAAGCTTTAGAGAAATCTAAATACATTATATCAACAGTTTCTTTTTTAGCTAACGACTGAATCCATGAAAATTTACACTTTAACAATTGTGTTCCACAAGATTTATTCTTTTGAAAATCAAATTGAAAAGGAGATATTAGTTTATTGGCCTTAAGAAAGTTTAACAATTGACTATTAAGAATTCTTTCCATAATTTTGGCAATAGAACAACAAAGAGAAACGGGTCTGTAATTATCGACTAATGCTGGGAAAAAGGACAAAAATTTTTCCCGTTTCGGGAGGGGGGTGGCTCAGCCCTACACTTGGGCGTGGGGGTTGGGGTATGTACCCCATGAGAAACTAAATCCCACCAGAAACAAAAATACACCACAGAATTCAATTTTTCAATTTTTTTGTTTTTTTTTCTTAATTTTTTGATGCTAATAAATAGTGGTGTTTTTTCGCCATACTACCATTTTTAAGGCTATTTTTTACCTTTGGAAAATATTGCACCCTCCCAGAATTTCGTTGCCGCTCACCTATGCCCGCCCCCTGGCTACGGGCCTGGTTACATGTATTCGCAATAAAATATAAGTCATCTTTTCTTTACGGGGCAAATATTTTGAGGCTCCTAAGAAGGAAAGAAAAGAAATTTTTTTTGGCGCTTTTTCATTGTACAAAAGAATCGATGTTTTCGTACAAAAAACAGCGATTTCAGTCCAGTTTCAGTAGCAGTAGCCTTTACCTGTGTGTGTTACCTATTTGATATTTCCTTCGGTTTACTTCGGTTTTTAGACATTTGTTGCTAAGATAATTGTTATTAAAGCATGTTATCAGTTTTGAACGAAGCTGATGAAGAAATAGTAACCAATTTAGCAAAGGCCATACAGCAAGGATTCAAATTATCGATGGTAGAGCAATACCGAGAATCATGGAGAAGGAAAGCATCCGTAAGCGATCGATTTCCGTATACTTTCTAAGAATTTCGCTCTCTTTAAAAATATCAGTGATTTCGTAGTGCTGCACAGTTTTACTCTTTTTTATTTATTATATATTAATTTGGTGGCATGGCAACCTGTTATTTACTTTTTAATAGTTTATTGCAAATATGTATTAGCTTAAAAACCAACGTTTTGTTTAGAATAGGCAGACTGCATTTAGCTAAAATCCGAGTTCAAGTTCATGCGCGCATTTGGGCGGAGTAAAGACACTTTATCTCTGGAGTCTGACGGTTCAAACAATCTGGTCATAATAATTCGCTTAGACGCTTGCGAATCGTTTTCTGCATTTCTAGGGATCGCAAATAAGGTACTTTTTTTGACGCCATTATTTTCTGTCTACCAGAGTGCCTGAAATTGGGGCGGATATAAAAAAAGTAACCTGGAACTTTAAAGATCGTTGTATGAAATAATTAATATTTTTGATTGCGTCAAGTTTATTGCTTACACATGACATGCCCTCTTCTATGAAGCTGGTCGTTTCCCCATGTCAACCTTATTCGATTAGGTTCACTCTAAAATTTTCCGAGTAAATAAAATGTCGGCTTTTAGAGTTTCATCTTTAATAGAAGGTCTCTTCTCACTTTTAAAACAAAATTGCACAGCTCTTAAATAAATTGAGAACTTTTTATATTTTTTTGAATATTAGAATTTCGCTGCAATTCCACTTCCTCAGAAATATCTCTCTGCGATACATGCACTTAGGCTAGGGGGTGGGTAAGGAAAGGGTGATTTGTTTTTACACATGGGCATGGGCCCTTTAGAATCCGGAAGACTCCTCGAAAACTATTGACCATTAGAATTGAATTTTGACACATTTTGTCGATCTTGCCCCATCGAACCCCGAGAATTGGACCTCGAATAGGCCGGGTACCCGGCTAAAATTTTGGACCCAGACCCGGACCCGACAATCATGCTGCCCAATATGGTGGTTCCTTTCCGAGGGGTCCGGCGATTTTTACTTGATGGAACATTTCCCGAGGGGTCCGGGCGATTTTTAACTGATGGAATATTTTTTGCATCATTTTTGAGGATGTTATTTTTGAAGCAGTAATAATGTCAAAATTTCCTCTGGCGCTACGTGATTTTTATTGGAAAAGCGCTCTAATTAATGTCAAAATGGGAAAAAATCTAGAATTTTTCGCCAAATTTAATTAATTTTAACATGTGTTATGTGAAAAGCGGTATAACGCTGTTAAGACAGACTGAAAATGCCTCAAAAGATGCGCTATCATCACGCAAAAAAAACTTTTTTAGTAAGATGTTTTGGCCATTTCCGCTCATTCGACCAGCAAAAAAGGCGTGAAGACTTAATTTACTGATATAAATTTCTGGAATTCTTATATATATATATATCCTCTCGCTGCCGCCCCCGCCCTTTGTTGCATGTTCACTCGCTCCTCTTTTCGGAACCGGGTTTTTAGGTGCTAAGATCTAGGTGCTCCATTTTCTGGAGATTTTTTTCAAAGTTTTTGACAGTTTAAAGCCTATTTTGCACCCCTAAATTGGAGTCTGGAATCTGCATGCGACTTCACTTTGAACATAATATCTATTATTTGCACCTAATCTGGCCGATGCTTGCACCCATACGTGGGCAGCAAGAAAATTCTGGGGGGGTCCAAGATTTTTTGAAGGTCAAAAAATGGCCTCAAAATGGTGATATGGCGATAAAAACACCATTTTTCGACGTTTCTCATCAAGCACTATCCATTGGCATCAAAAAATTGCGAAAAAAACGAAAAAAATTTTCATAAATTGATTTCTGGGGGGGTCTTTTGATTTCTGGGGGGATCTTTGGTTTGGGGGTCCAGACCCCCCCCCAGATCCCCCCACGCCCATGTGTGCTTGCACCTGATCGGGCCATTTTTTTTAATTAAAAATCCGGTCTCTAGTTCTTGTACGTATGCAATGCACGGGTATGTATATCATTTTTTTAACTAAATGTTTCTGACGGGCAGGACGAGCTGAAAGATGCTATGGAAACCACAAAAACCGTCTGCATTAGCTTGTATAATGTGCGAGTCATTTTGGATAAGCTGAAACATACTATGCTGAAGAACTCAAATCTTTATGCGCAAGTATGATTTTATGATTTGTCATTATTTTCTCGCATCAACGAATTAATATCTCGCTATATTTTGAGATTGCTCTTGTAGAGCACTTTCTTGAAAAATCAACCCAGTTTGAAGAGTTCTTATATCGAATGTCAGCTAGGATTGATTTGCCCTCCAGATGTACCGTAATCGAAGGAAACAGTGAGACGCCAACGTTCGGTAATCCCTTTGTATTTCACGATGGAAGTGCAATTTTAATGCCTTAGGATTATTTTTAGACTTGGTAATCATACCCGGGCGTTGGGGGTTTGGGGGTATGCACCAACCTCCAGAAACCAAAAATACCCCCCTAGAATTCAATTTTTTGAAAATTTTTTTCTCCCAATTCCTTGACGCCGATGGATAGTGTTCGATGAGAAACGCCGAAAAATGGTGCTTTTTCGCCATATCACTCATTTTTAAGGTCATTTTTTGACCTCTGAAAAAATCTTTGCACCCCTCCCCCTGGAGAACTTTGGTGCCGCTCAACTATGTTGGTAATGCGTTCTATTGATTCCCATTTTATTAAGTGCAAGTTGTATTTATAAACATGCACTTTCCAGCAGTATTTGAGCACGCTTATGAAAAGAGCGTGAAGATAGCTCAGCCGACCTAATATCAGAATATTGGACAACTATATGAAAATATTTTAAATGCACCCACTGTTCCTGGTTCCACCAAACCTTTAACAAAACTGACAAGTTTGACAAGTTCTAGTCCGACACGCATTCGTGGGCAGCAAGAAAATTCTGGGGGGTTCAAGATTTTTTTAAAGGTCAAAAAATTGCAACTTAAAAAATGGTGATATGGCGAAAAAACACCATTTTTCGACATTTCTCAATACCGAGCACTATCCATTGGCATCAAAAAATTGCGAAAAAAACGAAAAAAATTTTTAAAAATTGAATTCGGGGGGGGGGGTATTTTGATTTCTGGGGTGCATACCCCTGGCCTCAACCCTCCACGCCCAGGTGTGCCGACAAGTAATCGGGTTCTACCAAAACCTTTTCGGAATAGGACTTCAACTTCACTCGTCAAAGCTATTAAAAAGTACTCTTTTGACATGTAAAATTCACTAGTATACTAGTAAGCCGCTCCACCAAATGACAAGTAAAAAAGTTAACTTGTCAAAACTAGTAAAATTAAGACAAGTCGATATCACACGTGTTCTTTGGAGGGATTTGAACCCGGCCCCCCCCCCCCCCCCCCCCGCAAAAATGCTGCGTGCGACCTCCCCAGAATAGTCGATTTTTTTTGTAAAAGTCGTAAAAAGTGTGCCTTTCTAAACGTTTTTAGCTAATTTTTGGCTCAAAAAATCTCGAACTTTCGCGCTTCGCGCCCTATGCACATTTTTTGACTATATTTTGTTCAATTTACTTAAGTTTTCAAATTTTTTTGAGATTTCTTTTACTTTTTTTATGTTCTAGAAAGAGCGAGCATTGGGTCTTCGAAGCGTCAAAAAACAGTCTTTTTGACGTGTACCCATCGTTTTTTAGCCCAAAAAAGCGGGACTTTTCAAAACATTTTTTGGGCCTGACCCCCTTTCTCCAGAATTGCTGACCCCTTCCCCCCAAAAATTACTTGTCGGACAAGTCTTTAATTTTGACAAGAACTTGTCAAACATTGCTCAGTTTCGACAAGTAGGTGGTGGAACCCTAGCTTTTACGACTTGTCATGACAAGTCTTTGTCACCATAACTGGGCGTGGGAAGAGGGGGCATACCTGGACAAAGGCCAGTCTTCCAGGTGATACCGGCGGCCAAAAATTGTGGTTGGTTGCTGGTTCGAAAAAGGGTTGTTTGGAATATGTTACCTCATAACTTTTTCGAAACGCTCTGCATGTCTGCATGCATCATTTGCGTTTGTTTTATCCGTCTTAATTTACTCGCATTTAGCATCATCAGTCAGTACACTAATTGTTTACAACTATAGTTTTTAGAGTGTTGTTCGCCTCTAGAAATTTTTTTGGCCTTTTTATCATCCCCAGCTCAATTTTGCAGATTTTTAAAGGACAAGACAACGCAAAAAATCGACCTTATTATGGAAAATTTCTACCATATACTTTACATAAGTCCAATTAAGCAGCCTTTTTACAAATAAACAATGAAATAATTTATTATATCTGTCAAATAGTGCGTGAAACTTTTGGCCTTTTTATTTTTTAAAACATTATTAAACATTACATCTGGCACGAAGCGCCAAATAATCTTGACCTTCTATCATCTTAAGCTCAATATGATCGCTTTTCAAAGATACGAGTATACAAGCAGTACCGAAACTTATTACCGTTCTCGCCACAAAATTTGCAGCCTTAATCATCCTTAAACCTCGCTTAGGTTTGTAACTGCTTCTTTCATGCGAAACGGGAAATAAGAATATTAAATCTAGCAGAAATGTTGATAATTTCCCATTTCAGCTCAATTTTAGGAATTTATCAAAACAGACTTATGAATAAATTAGTAACGTCGGCGCATTTTCATCACCTTCGACTTAATTTTTGAGGCATGTAGGGTTGATAAGTGAAAGACAAAATTCTGGTATTCAGATTTTTGTCCTCTAAAATTTTGCGCCAGCTGTAAAACTTGAACCTAGTACAAAAATATATTCGACTAAACGTCTGTCGACGAGCTCCATATAATGGCGAATGAAAATATTGAAAAAAATTTAAAATTTGTGATTCGAGAAATGTTTTAGCATTTTTACTCTTTCAAACTCAATTTTGCAGCCTTTGAAGACAAACAGTGCAAAAACGGGAGTATTATATAACTGGCGAAAAATTTTTGACGTTCTGATCTCTTCAAGCTGAATTTTGAAGCTTTCCTAATAGAGAGCGCTTAAATTATATCTGGCGCGAAGCGCCAAAACATTTCTACATTTTTATCTTTTTTAAACTCAAATTTGCAGGTTTCTAGATATAAACAATCCGGTAATTATGCCTGGCGCGAATCGCCGAAACTTTTCGGGAGTTCTATCCTTTTACCCAAATTTTGCAACTTTCTAAACAGCAATACAGTAATTATAGTTTGCGTGAAGCGCCGTAAATTTCCGATGTTTTTATCCTTTTGAGCTCTATTTTGCAGCTTTCTGAATGTATGCAATAGAAATTATATCCGGCGCGAAGCGCTGGAAATTTTCGATGTATTTATTCTTTTATGCTCACTTTTGCAGGTTTACAAATATAAGCTAAGCAGCATTTATATCTGGCGCAAAGTGGGCGTTTTTATGAAGCTCAATTTGACACATTTCTAAAGATAAGAAATGTAGAAATTATTTTAAATCAATGTTTGACTTCAGTCTTAAATGCCAGCTGCGGTAGCAGCATATATTACGCCCTGATACCTGCACCGATTGCATGCCTTTGTCCAGTGTTTTTATACAAGGTCCCTTTGTTCAAATGCAAAGACGGTCTCCGAAGTCTTTCAATTTATAGGTTTCCAAAGATAAAAAATACGGAATATTTAATGAAATATTTTGAAATTTTTACCATTTTCAAGTAGATTTTGCGGAATTTTTTATTGACAAATAATTTAGGACCTTCACGTGCGGACTGGCGTTTTTTCAGCGTTTTACGTCGTCTACTTTCGTTTGAAATCGATTTTAGCACAACATTTCTTCAAAAATTTTTAAAGTTTTCGACAATTTTGTGCGAAAAAAATCATTAAATTTCGTTAACTCCAGTGAAAATCCAGCGCGAAGTACCGGTAAATTCGTGGATTTCTGGCGGAAGGACGTTTAGAAGCTTGAATTACTGCTCGGTTTCCCGTATTTGTAGCGTTTGATGCGTAGCGTCGAAAATTTCTAAAAGTTTTACATGAAATGAAAATAGAATAAAAGTATGCTGAAATAGCTATCTGGCGCGGAGCGGCGAAAAATTTTCGACATTTATATACTTTTGCGCTCGATTTTGCACCTTTTTGTATGATAAAACTGCAGAAAATTTTATTTGCCGAAAAATTTCATCTATCGAAAACTGAAATAAGCAAAAGGTGAGTTTTCAAATAAATGGCGCCAGGCACGGTAAATTTTAGTATTTTCACGCTGTGAAACGTCAAAAACATGTGTAGCTTTTTAGTTGAAAAGTCGGGAAAAAATTTTAGGAATGAATGGTTAAGTGGTTGGTTCGTCAGTTGGCTGGTTGGTTGATTAAATGATTGATCAGTTGCTTGGTTGGTTGGTTGATTGACTGGTTTAATGGTTGACTAATTGATTGATTGACTGGTTGGTTTGTTGGCTGGGTGGCTGGTTGATTGGTCGGTTAGATGGTTGATTGATCTGATGATTCGTCATTTGGTCGGTTGGTCATTAAATGGGTTGGCTTGTCAGTTTATCAGCAGACTGGTTGGTTAGTTCATTCATTAACTGAGTGATTGATTTGTGAGTTGGTTGATTGGTCGGTTATGCATTGATTGGCTAATTGGTTGGTTTGCCAGATAGTTGTTAGCAGTTTGGCTGGGTGGTAGGTTGGCCGGTTAGTTGTTTAATTGGCTAGTTGGTTGGTTGATTGGCCTATTGTTTTGTTGTTTGGTTGGCCATGTTATTCGGTTAGCTAGTTGGCTGGCCGGTTGGTTGGCTGTTTGATTGGTTGGTTGGCTAGTTGGTTGGTCGGTTGGCCGGTTGGTTGGCTAGTTAATTGGTTGGTTGGCTGGTTGGTTGGTTGGGCGGCCTCTTAGTTGGTCGGTCGGCTGGTTGGTTGATTGACTAGTTAGTTGCTCTGTTGGCCGGTTGGTTGGTTGGCCAGTAAGTTGGGGTTTTGGTTCGTTAGTTTGTTGATTGGTTGGTGGTGTGTCGGTTGGTTGGTTGGTTGGCCAATGGGTTGGTTGGTTAATTGATTGGGTATCTAGTTGGTTGTTTGGTTGGCTGGTTGGTCGATTGGTTGGTTGGTTGGTTGGTTGATTGATTGGTTGGCTACTCAAATGGTTGGTTGGCCGGTTAGTTGGTTCGTTGGTTGGTTGGTTGTTTGATTGGCCGGTTGGTTGGTTGGTTGCTGGTTGGTTGGTTGGCTAATTGGTTGGTTGGCTAGTTAAATGGTTGGTTGGCCAGTTTTTTGCTGGCTTGGTTGGATGGCCAGTTAGTTACTTAGTTGGTTGCTTGCTTGCTTGGTTGGCCACTTGATTGGTTGGTTGGTTGGCTAGTTCCTTGGTTGGCTGATTGATTGGTTAGTCGGCCGGTTGGTTAGTTGGTTGTTTGGTTGGTTGGTTGGTTGGTTGGTTTGTTGGTGGGTCGGTTGGTTGGCTGGTTGGTTAATTGGTTGATTGTTGATTGTTTGGTAGTTGGTTAGTTGGTTAATGTTAGTTGGTTGGCTGTTTAGTTTGCTATTGGTTGACCGGTTGGTTGGTTGGTTGATTAGTTAGTTAGTTAGTTAGTTAGTTAGTTGATTGCTTGGTTGGTTGGTTGGTTAGTTGGTTGGTTGGTTGGTTGGTTGGTTGGTTGGTGGGTTGGTTGGTTAGTTGGTTGGTTGGTTGGTTTATTGGTTGGTTGGTTGGTTTGTTGGTGGGTGGGTTGGCTGGTTGGCTGGTTGGTTAATTGGTTGGTTGTTGATTGTTTGGTGGTTGGTTGGTTGGTTAATTAATTGGTTAGTTGGTTGGCTGTTTAGTTTGCTATTGGTTGACCGGTTGGTTGGCTGATTAGTTAGTTGCTTAGTTAGTTAGTTGGTTGATTGGTTGGTTAGTTGGTTGATTGGTTGGTTGGTTGGTGGGTGGGTTATTGGTTGGTTGGTTGGTTGGTTGGTTGGTTGGCTGGTTAGTTAGTTAGTTAGTTATTTGGTTGATTGGTTGGCTGACTGGTTGGTTGGTTGTTTAGTTGGACTACTGATTAGGCTATATGTCTAAATGATCTATTTACATGTTTTAGTAATCCTACATTGGTTTTGCAGCGTGTATCTTCATTTTTTCACAAAAAATTCAGGTGACACCCGCCATTTTCCCAGGTGATACCGAGTGGCCATCAGGTGATACCGGGTTGAACCGAGTTGAACCCATTGTCCAGGTGTGAGAGGGGGGGTTCGGGGGTATGCAACCCCTGTGAGAAACCAAAATACCTCCCCCAGAATTCAATTTTTAAAAATTCTTTTTTTTCACAATTTTTTGATGCCAATGGATAGTGCTCGATGAGACACGTTGAAAAAATGGCGTTGTTTTCGCCATACTCACTATTTCGGAGGCCATTTCTTTGACCTTTGACAAAATCTTGCTCCCCCCAGAATTTTGGTGCCTCCCACCTATGCTTGTCACTTGTCATTTTTGGTGGAACCGGGCCACGGTTTTTTTTTTTGTAATCGGCAAAGATTTTTCCCGATGTACAAAGACTTTTTCGGGACCGTCTTTGTATGCCACGTACAAAGATTTTTGGGAATGACAAAAACTGCAAAAAAGGTCTATAATTCGGAAAATTTCTTGCGCTTCGCGCCGAAATGAGCAACTCGTGTGTTCTATATATCTTTATAATGGCAGAAATTGCATTTCAAAAGTAAAAATGTCAAATCTTTTCGGCGCTTCGCGCCGTTTTAAGACGATTCTTAGTGATTTTTGCCCTTAGAGACCCAGAAATTAGCTAAAACACACTACGAAAAGTCGAAGAACTCTGTTTTTACGATACTAAAATCGCTGCTGTACCATATTATAGTACCCAAAAATTTTGTGTACAAAAGTTACAAAGATTTTTAGGAAGAGAAAACTGTAAAAAGGTGTAAAATTCCCAAAATTTTCGCGCTTCGCGCCGAACTGATAAATTATTTGTCCTATATATCTTTAAAATGGCAGAATTTGCATTTAGAATGGAAAAATGTCATTTTTTGGCGCTTTGCGCCGTTTTCAGATAATTTTTAGTAATTTTTAGCGTCATAAACCCAGAAATTAGCTAAAATACACTACCTAAGATCGAAAACCCTGTTTTACCACACTAAAATCGCTACTGTACAATATTATAGTACACAAAAATTTGCATGTGCAAAATGTACAAAGACTTTTGGGGACCATCTTTGTACATGTACAAACGTACCTTGTACAAAACACTGAACCGGGCCCTGATGAATAGTTTCCTTCGCGCCTTCGCGCCAGTACTTTATCTGTTACAGTATGACATATGTATGCTAATGCCAAGATGTAGCAGCTCAAAACGTTGAGTGGGGTTGTCAAGTCACTCATATTTACGGGGGCAATCAATAACCTTCAATGTTTGGTCAAAAATGGAGAAAATGTACTTAGAATGGCAGAAAACGCAAGTTTTTGCCTAAAAATCGAGTGTGGTAAAAAATTTCTGACTTTGGAGATATACGGGGACTCCGACTTTGGGTGGAGAAGATCTTCCATTCTCTATGTCACACACGTAAGATAATGCCTATGTTGTAATACAGTATTGCATTAACTTATCCCTTAGGTTGTTTTGCGCTTAAATTAAAATCATGCTATTTAAGCTGCTTCAAAATGTTTAAAATTTATGTTACCTGACTAGTGCCAGCCTGATCCGGCAGACACGCTCTATTTTCGATGAGCATTTAAAGGATTATTGTAGTTAAATAATTCGATTAAAATGATTTCTTTGGCTGAACGGATTGGATTTACGTAAATAATTTCATACTTTTGAGCAAACACAGATACACAAAATCAGTCTTTGCAGTCGGGGTTGGGTGAATTCTAAAAAATCGATTTTTTATGGTTGCATATGTTAGACCACATATTATTTTAATACATTTCAATGGATTTTATGAATAAACAGGAGAACAAATTATTAATCCGGCACGAAGTGATGGAAAATTCTGACGTTTTTTATTGCTTTTGTTCTCCGAAATGATGCGTAAAATCTTTTTTAAGTAAGCTCAAAATCGTCTAAAAATATGTTTTTGAAGTCACAAAATCGCAAGAAAGGAGCAAAAAGCATAGTTGCGGGCATATATAGGTGGGCAGCATCAAAATTATGGGGAAAGGGGTGTAAGATTTTTTAAAAGGTCAAAAATGGTCTTAAAAATTGTAGTTTTCAACGTTTTTTTTTCTCATCAAAAAATCACGAAAAAACAAAAAAATCAAAAATTGAATTCTGGGGGTATTAGGCCTTTTGGGGGTGCATGCATACCCACCACCCCCTCACGCCAACGTGTTGTTGCGGGCAGCTTCATTGGGAAAATAAAAGCAACACTTCGTTGTCGTTACTCGTCAGTAATCATTTAGGGGTCTAATATTAAAACTGTGAAAGCCCTCAAGCGAGAACTTGCGTTAGCTGCTTAAGCATTTTTTGAAGAAGTTTTTTAGTCGTCGCATATATGCACATAGGGGGGGGTGAGGCAGCACGTGCGGGTGGGGGTGTTCACCCCTAGAAGTTGCAAAGCTCCCGTAGATTATTGTAGACCCCACAATTCTATTTTTAGTAACATTTTCGGCGATGCAATTTCACCCTCACCAGAATTTTCTTGCTGCCCATGTATGGTGAGGGGAATATTATTCCGCCGAAGGATTAGCTAGACAGTCAGGTACTTTTTTTCACTTTTTTTTACTTTTAAGCTGACGGAACGTTTTTGGCATCATTTTTGAGGTCAAAAGACGTGAAAATGTCGAAATTCTTCCGGCGTTTCGCGCCGATTTGTACTGTTATTATGTTCGTTTTACTCAAAAAGCGTCCAACATTTATTAATTTATGTGCTTTTTTGTTAAAAGTGATATAATGCAGTCAAATGGACTAAAAATGCTTTAAAAAGGCAATATTACCACGAAAATCGCTTTATACGCTATTTTGACTATTTGATCGTTTAAACAGCAAATAATTGTGAACGTAAAATTTACTGTTAAAATTTATTATTTATTTTAAAATTTACTACTCATGCCGACCCTGACCTTGTGCACCTATGATTCGTCGTTTTTTCCCGGCCGATCGGTTGGATGGAAGGGAGTTCCTGCTGCATTTCGTCATTTTTCTTTTATTTTAGAAAATCTAAACCATGCGCTTGAATCAGCAAAGGACGCATCGTTTAGATTGACAAAAGACTTCTTCGAAGAATCGTCGAACTTGTGTAAATTTTTTTCGGAATACGTTTGCTTGCTGAATGATTTTAAATCATTGACTGCGAGGTACGTTACAAATTACGTTGTTTTATAAAGCATTTTCAAGTAGAGAAGGATGACGTTTTTTCTGACTTTAATTTCTGAATATTTGCGCTTACAATTTAGGCACCCGTCATTTTTGGATATAATTTCATTGAAGATACGTATTTTTTGTTCCTGTGCGTTCTTTGATGTTTTACATGCATAGATCCTCGAGTAGACCATACCTGGGTGTGGGGGGTTTGGGGACGTATGCACCCCCAGAAGCCGAAATACCCCCCAGAGAGCAAAATACCCCCCCCCTCTCAGAAACCAAAATACCTACCCACAGAATTCAATTTTTGAAATTTTTTCTGTTTTTTCGCAATTTTTATCGATGAGAAAAACGTTGAAAATGGTGTTTTTCGCCATACCATCGTACGTGGGCAGCAAGAAAATTCTAGGGGATGCAACATTTTTCAAAGGTCAAAAAATGGTTTTAAAAACGGTGGTTTGGCGAAGAAAACACATATTTTTCGACGTTTCTCATCGAGTATTATCCATTGACATCACAAAATTCGAGAAAAAACAAAAAAATTTAAAAATTGAATGCTGGGGTATTTTGGTTTCTCGGGGTGCATACCACACCTGGGCGTGAGGGGGGTCGAGGGGTATGCACCCCCGAGAAACCAAAATACCCCCCCCCAGAAATCAAAATACCCCCTCAGAATTCAAATTTTAAATTTTTTTTCGTTTTTTTCGCAATTTTTTGATGCCAATGGATAGTGCTCACGAGAAACGTCGAAAAATGGTGTTTTTCGCCATACCACCACTTTAAAGGCCATTTTTTGACCTTTGAAAAATCTTGCACCCCTCAGAATTTTCTTGCTTCCCACGTATGATGCATACTCCCCGAATCCCCCCACGCCCAGGTGTGCATACCTTTATTTCTAAGGCCATTTTTGACCTTTGAAAAAATCTTGCACCCCCCCCGTCAGAACTTTAGTGCCGCCCACCTATTGGAGAAGACCCGTGTTCAGGATTTTATTCCGAGGCAATAATCGTTGTCAGGTGATGAATCTTAAAATTTTTGGTTAAAAGTGAACAGGAATCATGGCATCATTGTGCACTTCTCGACGAATGGTGAAGAATTTTAGGATAAAAATGCTACTTCTCAAATACGCAACATAAACAGGCGTTCGAACGGAATCTAAATCATTGATTTACCAACGCCCGGCCAATAAAATTTATTAATTTTTAGCTCATGAAGAAAAACTTATGCAGAAAACTAATAACGAAAATTGTTCAACTTAAAGGACTTAGTAGAAGGCAAAAGTTATAGCAAAACCAATCAAATTAAATTGACTCTAATGAATTTATTAAATTTAAGGTTTCATTTTGAACAAATTAAAGGGCATTGAAAATTCGATAAATTATAACTAAACGATGAAGAAGCAGCAGAAAAATAAACATCCCAATCAACAGAAACAACAATGCACATTCATCTCTCATCCCGCAAATTGTACTGGATTTATGGGGTGGCTGCCGTATATGTACATATAGGTAGGGACCGAATGCTGGGGTCTGGATGACGCAAAAGTACAAAAAATCACCAAAAAATGTCAAAATTTTAATTCTGGGAATCTACCGTAATCTGTGTGGGGTATTTTGGGTTTTTGTAGGGGCTTAAAAATCTCCACTATACCCACGTGTGGTGGTTGCCCCGGAGCCTTCCTTAAATTTAGTGTCTTTTTTTATGTCTGAAAACATAACCGACTACTCTAACACAAAGCTTTGAACACTTGTGAACATACATGGGCAGCAGGAAAATTCTGCAAGTGGCAGAATCGCCAAAAATGTTACTAGAAATAGAATTCTGGCGATCTGCGGGAAGTTTTCAACTTCTGAAGGTATATGACCCCAAATCCCCACGTCCAGGTGTGCTTGCAAGGTGAATAAATTTTGTAAATCTATTAAATTTTAAATTTTATGAATTTTAATTTTAAATAATTAAATTTTAAATCAATATTTATTAATTAATAGATTTACTTTTTAGAATAAATTTTTATATGGAAGCACGGTTTTTTTTGTACTCGGTAAAGATTTCTCCCGACAAAGACTTTTCGGGACCGTCTTTGTACATGTACAAAGATTTTTGGGAAGCCAAAACATGTAAAAAAGGTCTAAAATTCGAAAAATTTCGGCAAAGATTTTTCCCGATAAAGACTTTTTCGGGACCGTCTTTGTACATGTACAAAGATTTTTGGGAAGCCAAAAATTGCAAAAAAGGTCTAAAATTCGAAAATTTTCGAGGCTTCGCGCCGAAATGAGTAATTGTGTGTTCTATATATCTTTATAATGGCAGAAATTGCATTTCAAAAGTAAAAATGTCAAATTTTTTGGCGCCTTGCGCCGTTTTATGACGATTCTCAGTGATTTTTGCCCTTAGAGACCCAGAAATTAGCTAAAACACACTACGAAAAGTCGAAGAACTCTGTTTTTACCACACTAAAACCGCTGCTGTACCATATTATAGTACCCAAAATTTTGTGTGTACAAAATGTACAAAGATTTTTAGGAAGACAAAACTGTAAAAAGATGTAAAATTCCCACAATTTTCGGCGCTTCGCTCCGAAGTGATAAATTATTTGTCCTATATATCTTTAAAATGGCAGAATTTGCATTTAGAATGGAAAATGTCAACATTTTTCGCGCTTCGCGCCGTTTTCAGATAATTTTTAGTAATTTTTGGCGTCAGAAACCCCGAAATTAGCTAAAATACATTACCAAAGATCGAAAACCCGTGTTTTACCACACTAAAATCGCTACTGTACTATATTATAGTATACAAAAATTTTGCATGTACAAAATGTACAAAAGACTTTTGGGACCATCTTTGTACATGTACCAACGGACCTTGTACAAAAAAAACACTGTATGGAAGGGTAATTTGTGGAGTTGTCAACAGATGTGCAACGTTTGATTGAAATTTAGCTGCTACATTTTCTTGGTCTTTGCCAGTTTTCACGGCATTGAAAAGTTGTTCGCTCTATTTATTAATGCTTCACGAGGATCATTGTAAAAGATACTTCGTGCAGTGACTGTCACTAGTTCTGGCTAGGGTTGGGGGTTCACACCCTCCCTGAGAAACCAAAACACCTTATTCAATTTTTGAAGGTTTTTCGCGTTTTTCGCAATCTTTTGATGCCAATGGATAGTGCTCATGAGAAACGCTGAAATGGTGTTTTTTTGCCATACACACTTATCCACCATTTGAGGCTATTTTTTGACCTTTGAAAATCTTGTAGCCTCAGAATCTTGGTGCGTCCACCTAGTAGGACTAATGCGTGCCTTGTGGCAACGCAGAACTTGGTAGGAACCCCGTCCCCCATAAAACTTCAGCACTAGATTTATAGATCGATTTTCTAATGGGTACTTTTTGCGGAATAACTTCTGACATTTTAAAACTTTTTTAAAAAGGAATGAAAACTTTTAAAATGTAAATAATTTGACATTGTCTCCTTTTTTGACTGCAGCCTGTGCTCGGTAGGCAAGGTATCATTTGCCGGTGAAATATTGTAGCGCAAAAGCGACAATAGTCGCACCATTCTCGATTTACCTACATATGCATTTTTCTCGCAATTTATTGGTAGTCTAAGTTCGAATACAAATTGCTATTCTATGAGAAATAGGCATTGCAAGTATAGGTGGGCGGCACCAAAGTTCTGGCGGAGGTGCAGGACCTTTTTTCAAAGGTCGAAAAATGGCCTTAAAAAATGGTGGTATGGCAAAAAAGCAATTTTTCAACGTTTCTCATCGAGCACTATCCACACCTAGGCGGGGGTTGGGGGTATGCACTCCCGAGAAACCAAAATACCCCCAGAATTCAAAATACCCCCCTCCCCCTTCCCAGAATTGAATTTTGAAATTTTTTTTCGTTTTTTCGCAATTGTTTGATGCCAATGGATAGTGCTCGATGAGAAACGTCAAAAAATGGTGTTTTTTCGCTATACCACCATTTTTGATGGCAATTGTTTGACCTTTGAGAAATCTTGCAATTCCCAGAATTTTCTTGCTGCCCACGTATGGCACTATCCATTGGCATCGAAAAATTGCAGAAAAAGCTGTAAAAAATTTCGAAAATTGAATTTCCGTAGGGGGATTATTTTGTTTTTGGGGGTCATACCTTAAACTCCCCACGCCAGCATGTTAAGCAGACGAGTGATTTGGACAAAATTGATGTAAAGACAACCTCTATAAATCTGCATTTCGGTGAACATTACTCGTCTACGTTGAATTTATTTTCGATTCTATTTCAGTTTAAGGCCTAAAGCTGAAGCTATTGAACGACTGATTTGGGAAGAACGTATGCTGCGCCAGTATTGCGATCTAAATTTAGACGAAGAATCGCATGTAACTTAGGTACCTATACGTATGTAGGTATATATGTGACCACTGTTTTTTTTTGTACGAGACAAAGATTTTGAGGCTCGTACAAAGATTTTCGAAGCCATCTTTGTACAATGTACAAAGACTTTTTGGGGCAAAGTAATATTAATTTTAATGTTTTTTTGGAGTATTTTTTAGCGAAATTTCTATAAATTTTCGGCGCTTCGCGCCGAGCATCATAATTACATTCTATTTAGCTCCAAGCGCGGGCTGTTAACACTCCAAAAATCTATCTGTAAGCAACTTTGTACAGATTGAAGCATCTTTTACATCTATTTCTACTGTTTTATAAAGATTTTATGCAGAAAAGGAAGTATTATACAACTTTGCACTGTTTTCTGCCGTTTGAAGATAAAATTGACTCTTGCGTTGCATTAAATTCATAAGCAAATTGAGTGTACCGGGTGGCTTAATAACCTTTGCTAGGGGGTCAGCGCTACTACTGTAAGGTTTGGGGAAAAACCGAATATACCGTTAGATAGAGAATTCAAAACGGAATTTATTGGTGACAAATTAATAATCAGTGTGCCTACCACCGGCTGAACAAACAGCTTTCAAACGATTTGGGTACGAACACAATAAATCAACAAACAAATCAGGCCTGTTTTCGAGACTTATCAAAACGTTTTCAATATTTTTGCGCAAAGTTTCATAGGAATATCGACCAGGTCCTATTTCTGCAAGCATTTGGGCCTCAACTTCATCTTTGAGAATGGCCCCAATGTTTTCAGCGACGTTCAAATCGGGCGAATTTCCGGGCCAAACATCGTTACCCCAAAATTCAACGTTTGCTTGTTTCAAGAGCTGTTGCGTTGCATTAGCTCGCATGCACGGGGCCTTGTCGTGAACAAAAACAGCCTCGCCAACAACCAAAACGTTTTCTGGGTCATTTAAAAACGGTATTACATGATCAGTCAAAATTGATTCCCGAAAATAGGCACCATCCCACGTCTCGCCTTTCTCTTTTATCACCCACATGAGTTTGCGTGCCGTAAACATGACAAAAATTCCAATGCAAGTCGGATGGCGAACCATTTGGCGATAATGATCATTGTCCTCAATGTCTGAAAGGCTTTTTGCCCAAATTCGATCATTTTGAAAGTTTGGCTTTCGAATTGCATAAACAAAAAATTCATCCGACGGCGCCAAGTGCAAAAAGTCCGTTTCATCCCAATCTGACAGCCAATCACAAAGCCACAAACGATCAGCAACGTGAGTGTCTGTTTTCAATGGTTTAGAAATAACGTGAAACGGCTTTAGGCCCTGCTGATGACGATAATTGCGAATCGTGTCTTTGCAAACAATTTTGTCTCGCTTTTGAAAAATTTCAGCAGCCATTTTTCGGTTGCTTTTTCGTTGTTTATGATTTCCAGATTCGATGATGTTTTTGCTCTCTTGTGACAATTTTAAAGGAGCACCGGGTCCAAATTCCGTAAAACAGTCATTAGCAGACTTGTTCCAAATGTCTGTAACCCAGCGAACACTGCGATTCAATTTTTGAGCAATCCAATACCGGTTGATGAATGTTGCGCCAGAATCTCGTGCCTCGCGAAATGCAACACATTTAATTCGATCGATAATTCTCTGCTGTTCGCTGTCGTACTGACCCGCCATGTATATGAATCAATTCTAATTTGAATAAGCTTTAAAATGACCTATAACACGAAACACAAGTATAAGTACAAGTATGGTTTACCCCCCTAGCAAAAGGTTATTAGCCACCCGGTATATTATGAGATTCAGTCAGCATATTGCAACCATACGTGGGCAGCAAAAAATTCTGGGGGGTGCAAGATTTTTTTGAAGGTCGAAAAATGGCCTTAAAAATGGTGGTATGGCAATAAAAACACCATTTTTCGACGTTTCTCATCAAGCACTATCCATTGGCATCAAAAAATTGCGAAAAAAACGAAAAAAATTTTCAAAATTGAATTCTGGGGGGGTATTTTGGTTTCTGGGGGGTGCATACCCCCCAAACCCCCCCCCACGCCCAGGTGTGATTGCAACTGCTTATTATTTTTAATTGTGTAACACAAGTCATTTTAACTTACTGAGTCGAATTTTATGTGTAATTTCAACGTAAGACTCATGAAAATTTTGGCGTTCCGGGCCGAACTAATATAACCAGCTGAATTTAGGACAAAGTTACACCTTTTGCGAAACGTGCGGGTCACGGATAACAATCTAGTAGTTGTTAAAATGTGTACATTCAATTGCATATCTATACATTATATGTACAAAAAAATTTTCGCTCGTACAATGACTTTCCCGGAGATCTTTGTACATGTACAAAGAGGCTTGTACAAAAAAAAAACAGTGACTGTGACTACGTATCATTCCGTTCTTCGCTTATGTCGTTGTGTGCAGTTATAATAAAGAAGCAAAGGAAATAAGTGAATTCAGGAATCGGCAATACATTTCATAGAACAAAGAAGAGGGCTAGAAAAGACTATTTTCGACGTCTTATCGGTTTCTACGAATATATTCCATTGAAAAAAAAGATTTGAAAATTTTAATTCTGAGCATACGTGGGCAGCAAGAAAATTCTGGGGGTGCAAGATTTTTTTGAAGGTCAAAAAAATGGCCTTAAGAATGGTGGTATGGCGATAAAAACACCATTTTTCGACGTTTCTCATCAAGCACTATCCATTGGCATCAAAAAATTGTGAAAAAAACGAAAAAAATTTTCAAAAATTGAATTCTGGGGGAGGGGTATTTTGATTTCTGGGGGTGGGGGGTATTTTGGTTTCTGGGGTGCATACCCCCCAAACCCCCGACGCCCAGGTGTGATTCTGAGGGCTTACCACAGAACCCCACGCTCATTCTGGCTGGAGTTGAAAAATTATCTACCTATGTAACTGGAAGTTTAGCTCAAACTTGGAATGCACTTGTCACAATACGAAGGAGAAGTTAAGCTACAACCTAATCTCACATCGCTATTGCCACTGATTTTTGCAGCGTTGTGCATTTACCTATATTCCATAATTTCGAAATACCGAAACAATTTAAGCACAAAACCTATTGGAACGATTCGTAATTTAACAACCTATACAAATAACCGATTTTCAGGAAATTCATATCGATTACAACAAAAGCAGCATTGATGATAAGTACAAGAATGGCTTTTGGATCTGCAAAATACAGTAAATTCTTTATGTACTCACTATTACACGTAGTTACGCCGAGAGGTTTGCTGAAAAATATTCGCGGCAGACTAAATTATCCACATGGAACATTATATTCGTACGTGAAGGAACTCACTGCACGGGAAAATCACTTTGTGTAGAATATTTTTGATGTTTTTCGAAAAAATCGTCTCAATACCCAATCGGAATCTCACCATCAAACCACTTTTGCTGCGTCTACCGTCACCCTTTCGTACAAACTTCCTTGGATTTATTTAACCACTATAATTCACTTAAGAGCAAAGTTGTTGCGCAATCGTAGCTTTACATAAAATATATCCATTTAATGAAAAAATATCAGCGATCTACAGCAAATGTCTTTTATCTCGTTATAAATCGATCAGATCCGCAGAAAAACTGGGAACTTCAGCCAATTTCCATGGGATTCGCCTCATCGTTGCTTTCACTTTCGTCTTCTGAATCCTCTGCTAATTCTTCATTCACGGCGTCGCCATGCGTTTCGTCATCACTCGATTCAGTCGCTTCTTTTCGACGCACTTTCGTTGATTTACTAAGGCTCAAAAATTCCTCCTCTTCACTCCCTTCGATCGCATTTTGATCCTGCTCATCTTCGTTCCAGTCAAGATCATTCCAATCTTTCTGAAAGCAACCGAAATGGATGGGAAAAAACACGATATTGGTACATCTATTGAATCACCTGAACAATTTTTCAATGCACAGAAAAAATAGGCGTCCTATCCATAGGTGGGTGCCACCATACCTGGGCGTAGGGGATGTGTCCCCCCCCCCGAGAAACCAAAATACCCCCGGAAATCAAAATACCCCCCCCCCAAAGAATTCAATTTTTGAAATTTTTTGTTTTTTTCGCAACTTTTGATGCCAATGGATAGTGCTTGATGAGAAACGTTGAAAAATGGTGTTTCTTCGCCATACCACCATTTTTAAGGCCATTTTGACCCTTGAAAAATCTTGCACTTCTCTCCCCGGAACTTTGGTGCCGCCCACCTATGGGTGCCACTAAAGTTCTGGGGGTGCAAGATTTTTTCAAAGGTAAAAAATGACCTTAAAAATGGTAGTATGGTGAAAAAACACAATTTTTCAACGTTTCTCATCGAGCACTATCCATTGGCACCAAAAATTGCTAAAAAAACAAAAAAATCCAAAAATTGAATTCTGGGAGGGTGTTTTGGTTTCTCGGGAAAGGGGTGCATACCCCCAAAACCCCCACCCCACGCCCAGGTATGGTCCTATCCGGAAAAAATAATTAAAAAATTGTTCCTTCTCCAAAATATCGCTTATTCGATCAAAAAGAAGTTTTTTGGACAAAGTAAGATAAACTAGGCCAAAAAACAGATGAATAATTGACAGCGTCCACAAAAGAAGTTCACACCACCATAGGTAGGCCGCACATACAATTCCGGGGGTGCAAGATTTTTCAAAGGTAAAAAATGGCCTTAAAGATAGTGGCATGGCGAAAAAACACCGTTGTTCAATGTTTCTCATCCAGCACTATCCATTGGCATCAAAAAATTGCGGAAAAAATCAAAAAAATTTCAAAAATTGAATTCTGGGGGGTATTTTGGTATCTCAGGGGTGCTTACCGCCAAACCCCCCTTCACGCCCAGGTATGGTTGACACTGATATATTACACATACATAGGCAGTAACTAAATAATTTTGGGGTCTAAGGCCAATTCATTTCCACCTGGAATTCCGAGTCCCAAGCACACGTGGGCGTGGGGGGTTTGGGGGTATGGGCAGTAGAGTCCATTTTTTGACCTTTGAAAACTTTTTACCTTCCCCCCCAGAAATTTTTTCACTTACCCCCAAAATTTCGGTGCTGCCCACCTATGGTCCCCCCAAGTCTTGGAAAAACGCGAATTTTTCTAACTTTCATCTTATTTGCTCCGTCATTTTCCAAGTCCTTAAAATGCTGAGTTACAAATTCCAAGTCTTGGATGATTCATTTGCCGCTAGTTTTTCCAAGTTCCAAGAATTGGAATCTCCAAGTTTTTCTCAAGTAAAAGTGCATTTTCCCAAGAGACAGTTGATTTGCTCCTACATATTTTGACTTAGGTTCCAAGTCTTGGAAAATTTACCGGGTAAATAAGCTCATTTTTTCTCGTCAATTTTCGGTTGGAAAACAGTTTTCAAGTGCACAACTCGCCCTTTACTATCGCTTTTTTGCAGCTTAACTTTCGTAAAGTCAGTTGATTATATACAATCCTAGGTAAGAAAACGTGCAGAAATTTAAAAAATAAGATCACAATTTAAATTCGGGTTACAAATTAATTAAGATTAAAATTAAATTCAAAAAAATCAAATTAAAATATGGAAAATCGGAATAAATTTTTCACTTGCTGTAAACGATTAATTAAATTACGAATATTCCTGTCGCATAAAGATGGATAGAAATGAAAAAACGGTCATTAAATTTTGGGAACGTTTGTTCATGAAAAATAAAACGGCCTTTAAACTTTGGGTAGGTTTGTTCATTCCGCTACCTAATAAAAACACTGTTGAGAAAAATAAGAAATTTATGGGTTTGGATTACCATAAATTCAGAATTCGTTTTATTTTCTAAAATTTCAGAGATATACAAAACATGATGTAATCTTATCATTTTTAAAAATTGCATGTCTCACAACACAAGTTATAAAATTTAGCTGGAGAATGGTTGAAGGGCATCCTAAAAATGAATTGATGGACATACATGCGCGCAAGCAGACAAATTTTCGCTAAAGGCAACTGATTGCAATACTTGAAGCACTATATGTACAAATAGTATCGATCAAAGAGACAAAAATAGCACTGTTTATTGTTAAATGGACTCAGGCCCGTAACCAGGATTTTATTCAGGGGGGGGCGTACATTTTTGAGGCCAGATATCTCGAGAACCATTAGGAGATAGGCGAAAATAAAGGCAGTTTTGAGCGTATCTCGGCGAGCTCTATACGATGGCGAAGAAAAATTTCAACAAAAAAATTAAAAATTTTTCACTCCATTTCATATTGATATACAGCAAATTTATCATTTAAGCTGATTTCTCATCACTTAATCGACGAATTATTTCTTATCTCTTGCCTTTGTATCTAATCATTGTATTTAACAGAGAAAACAATACGGATAATGAATAAATCGGCGCCAAGCGCCGAAAAAATTGACATATTCTGCATGTCAAGTTCAAATATGAGTGAGCTAGAAGATAAAAAACATATATAAGCAATAAATACGGCGCGAAGCGCCGGAAAAATTTCAAGTTTCCCATATCATAACTCAAATTTGAGCTGTTTAGAAGACAAATCTATACATAAACAAGAACTCCGGCGCAAAGCGCCGGAAAATTTTGAGTTTACTGGCTCAAAAGTACGCTAAAAACCTGTTTTAGCGGTGTTTCAGACGCACTTCGCTAATTTTTCATTTTTCCCTTCGGGGAGAACTTGGGAGAAACAAATTTTTTTCAAATTTCGGGGGGAAGCCCCCCGGCCCCCTGGATACGGCCCTGAACGGACTTGTAAATTTTGTTCCGAGCCGTACTTGGAAACTCCTAGTGCTTGGAAGGAGCTTGGAAAATTTACTTTGAGACTTGGAGAAAAAACGACATTTTACCAAGTCGAAAAATGCTAATGACTTGGAATTTTAATTTGAGCTAATGGACTGACACTTAAAAACTTTGGAAATTCCAAGTCTTGGAAGCTTGGAATTTGAGACTTGGATTTTCAAGTGAAGATGAATTGGCAAGAAGAAAACCGTCAAAAATTCAATTCTTGTGTCTAACGCATTCTGAAAGGAGTCTTCCGGATTCTCGGGAGGTCCAAGCTCTACTCTCAGACCATCACATGTCCATGTGTGGATACTGTACCTACCAACCACATATTTAACGGCTCGAAATTTTTGGTGGGTCCCCAACCATAGGTGGGCGCCACCAAAGTTCTGGAAAGTGCAAGCTTTCTGGGGGGAAATTTTGGTTTCTGGGGGTGCATATCCCCAAATCTCCCTACGCCCAGGTATGTCCCCAACCATTTTTAGGGGAGATGAACTCCAAGTTTTGACCAAAAACGGCCAGAAAATTCTTTTTTTCCAAAAATCGGGAGGGGGTCAAAAATTTTCTGGCTCTGGGCAATGGGGGTAGATGGGGGATCCCCGATTTCCCGTTACATGTATGCTGCCAACGTAAAATACATGTACCACCCTACGCACATTGTACGAGGGGTGTTCAGAAAGTTCTTGGCCTGATGTACTCGTACTCCTGAGTGCAATATTATGTCTAAACCAATTTTATTTTTCAATATAGCTCCCATAAACACTAATTAACATATTCCACTTGTATTCTACGCTGGCGATTCCTTTGAAATGCATAAAAGCTTACAGTTTGACTTCAAACCTTACTTCTGTAGCCCTCTGCAGTACAAAATTGTCCGAAAATCTGGTTCCACGAAGATGCTGTTGCAAATGTCTAAATAGACAAAAGTTTCTTGGCGCGCCAGGTCGGGGCTGTAGGGCAAATGATTCGGAGTTTCAAATCCATTCACGGGTAGCAGCCATACCTGGGCGTGTGGGGAGGGGTTTGGAGGGGTACCCCCCCCCGAGAAACCAAAATACTCCCCCAGAATTCAATTTTTGCAATTTTTTGTTTTTTTCGCAATTTTTTGATGCCAATGGATAGTACTCGATGAGAAACGTTGGAAAATGGTGTTTTTTCGCCATACCACTATTTTAGAGGCCATTTTTTACCTTTGAAGAATCTTGCACCCCCAGAATTTTGGTGCCGCCCAGCTAAGGTGGCAGCCTGGGAAACTCGAGCCTTCTGAAGTGGATCATTGTCATGAAGGAGCAGCATAAGTTTGCTTAGCATTTCATGCCACTTCTTGTGTACTGTTTGCTGCAATCGAACCATTAATTTTGCATAATAATCACCTGTAATGGTAGTATTGTGTGGCATATAATCAATAAACAGTAATTCCATTTCTCAGAAAAACGGACGCCCTGATTTTGCCAGTTGATTTGACAGTCCCAAACTTTCTGGGCGGTGGGGAATCAGCATGCTTCCATTGCGTGAATTCCTGCTTGCTTTCCGGATCTTAGTGATAAAAACAAGTTTCATCCTCAGTAACAAGACGGGCATGAAAATCAACCGGATCGGCTCAGTAACAGGTCAAAAGTTCTTTGCTGCAAGCAGCAAATTAGTCTTTTTTGAGTTTTCCAAGGGTTTTGGGCACCAAACGTGCACAACCCTTGGACATCAGCCAATGGTTATGAATAATGTTAAAAACAGTTCTGGTAGAGACGCCAGCTTTCAAAGCTAAGGTTCTGACCTTTATTCGTCGATACTTAGCAATCAGGGTGGCACTGGCAACTTGGCAATAATCTTAGAAGTGACCCATTCCACAGGCCAGCGGGACTTTGGTTCATCCTTAATGGATTGGCGACCACGCATGAACTCTACTGCCCAATTTTTTGACAGTCGTTTAGGAAGGGGAGGCTTTAACATAAATTTTCACCAATTGTTTGCGAATTTTGGCTGATCTAATGCCCTCAGGGGTCAAAAATATAAAACTGACCAGTGCTCAAATTTTGAATTTTCATATTTACTTGAGTTGAGTCAGCTAAAAAGAACACAGAAGCACCAAACACAAAGACTGATTGATGAAACTTTACACATACAATGTTGAACAGATGTAGCCTCTTGACGTAAAGTAAAATCTTTCTTTGCAACATTTTAAGATATTCAGACTAAGAACTTTTTGAACGCCTCTCGTATGTAAATACGCAGGTACCTATGGATATTTCACGGGTCCTGTAAAATTAGTATAGCATAATAGTATTGGTATGAATGATGAATAGAAACTTTTCTATGAAAGGGTCAGATCATTGATAGTAGGCTAAAACACTTTTTTAGACGCTTCTCATCAAGTCCCATTCAATAGCACACCGAATCCCATGTTCAAGTGCAATGGCCACCGTAGATAAGAACTTAAAAATTTAGATTGCGCTTTATCAATTGCGCGTCAATTAGCGAACTCTTTTAGAAACCAAGATGTGCACCCAGGGGCAAATCCAGGATTTTCGTAATGGGGCAACATTTCAATCTTTCATGACTAGACGAAACGCCGAATATCGTTTCTCCGTACTTTCCACTTGTCAACGTTATTCAAAAGAGCTTATGCTACTGCAATTTTCATGAGAAAATTAAGAATTTAAAAATTATACGAAGTTTATATGAAAAGGGTGTCTATATCATTTAAAAATGCATTCAATTTTCAAATCAAAATTCCTCGTATTGGTAGTTTCATATTTTATTTCTCGCTTATTATTCATACATTTCCTATTTCTGAACAAGAATCAAAAAGTTATTACTACTGACTCTACAGTGCACGGCCTCAGCAGCTTACTTCAGAAGCCGATTCGTTCATTTCCTGATTATCTGCTTCCGACTCAGTATCTGACGATGAGGCTTAAATAAAAATAACAAATCAAGCATAGCTGATTATCGTAGTATACATAGGTTTAGTAACTTTTCGGCTATTGATGGACAGTGTTTTTTTTGTACAAGGTCCGTTTGTACATACATATATGTACAAAGATGGTCCCTAAAAGTCTTTGTACATTTTGTACACACAAATTTTTGGGTACTATAATATGGTACAGAAGCGATTTTAGTGTGGCAAAAACAGATTTGTTCGACCTTTGGTAGTGTATTTTAGCTAATTTCTGGGTTTCTGAGGGCGAAAATCATTAATAATCGTCTCAAAACGGCGCGAAGCGCCGAAAGTTGACATTTTTCTTATCAATATGCAATTTCTGACATTATAAAGATATATAGAACACACAATTACTCATAAAATTTTTGCGAATTTCAAACCTTTTTGCAGTTTTTGTCTCCCCAAAAATCTTTGGATATGTACAAAGACGGTCCCCAAAAGTATTTGTACATCGGGAAAGATCTTTGCCGAATACAAAAAACCGTGTTGATGGATAAAGAAAAATTAGCAGAGCAAATGACTAAAGCAGAAGTAAGTCTACTGCGACAAAATTATCTGGACCAGTTCCTTAAAGCTAAATGAGTAAAAATAGAATGAGTAGTAAAACATACTTTCGGGCTGATATTTTTGCACCTTTCCGATGCTACATTTTCTAACCATTTAAAATTTTTCCCGGCCAAAAGGGTGCCTTGAGTTTTATAAGCCTAATATCATTTCCTCATCAGCCCAAACTTCAGTACTTTTTCGCGCTTAATAAACCAACAAGTTGACAAGTGCTCAGTAAAAAAGATATAGGCGTTAACTTGACCGAGAAGATCACAAGAAACTCACAAACTTTCCTGCGCTTTCGTTGCAAAGTGACGATATCGCCCGACAGCATTAAAACATTGATACATGACACAACTAATTTTAGATATTTGGCCAAATGGGGATGAAATTCGGGAATGTTGATGTAGCAAATGGTGGTCCTTGTAAAATACATTTTTAGTCCTCCTAAAATATATTTTTTACAACTTAAAATACAATCTCGACGTGTTGCAATGCCATTTCTGACGAAATAAGATGATTGGTTTATTCGCAAACAGCATTTCACCAGATAAAATGCATCTTTTGACTATGTCGATATAGAAAGCTCAGTCTTCGACTGATGGAGTAGTCCGACAAATTTATCAAAAAATTAATATTCCTGCAGTAAAACAGCCAAGCTGATTGAAAATTTGGGTAAAGGAGCCAAATTTTCTGAATTAAGTTCGCGAATTTCCCAGCAATACTTTGTCGTTTATCAAAATTGTGCGACAGATATCCGGTTTTTGAAAATATGAAGGAGGGGTAGGCAAAAGACTGCTCTCACTCCTTCCCAGGGGCGTAACCAGGATTTTATTTTGGGAGGGGGCCGAAATTTTTAAAGTCCTTTATCTCGATAACCATTAGGAGATACACGAAAGTAATGACATTTTTTAGCGTTTCGCCATAGTGAAGAAAAAATTTTTAAAACTAGAAATTTTTTCGCCTGATTTCAAAATTGAATGTAAATAATAAGGAGTCATCAATACGTATGACTTTCTCAATAACGAGCCCTAGTTTGACCCCAAAATGTTTCGAAATCCTCGTCTTTGCATTTAATTTTGTAACTTTCCAAAAATTAATGCAGGAAATAATAAATCGGCGTGAACCGTCGAAAACTTTTGGCATATCACCATTTTTAAGTCAAGTCTGGGCCTCTTAAATAAGAAATATAAGAGTAAATAAAAAAATCCAAGCTTAGTAGCTTAAAAGTGTGTTTGAAAGGTGTTTTGCTGTCTTTTTGATAGACGTCAAGGAATTTTAATTGTTTTCCCCGAAAGCCCTTGTAAAAAATGAAAATATTTTTTTCATTCCAGGGGAAGGCGGCTGGTGACGCCCCTGCCCCTTCTCATGTCCATATGTAAAGAATCGAAATTCATCCAAGACCCTGTCTTGGGTATATCTGGAAAACTATAATAATTTGACGTACCATCTTCATATGTCGCCAATGCATCGACTTGGCTGGAGAATTGGCCCTGTTTATGTATGAAATCGAATTGATCCATGAGGAAATTGACCTTTCCTTGCAACTTGAGCATACTGTCCATAAGATTAACGCGGGATTCGAACTCATAATAGTAAGAGCAAATCAGCTCCAGAACTTCGGCATTCTGAGTCAACATGAGGAAGTATAACAGTGTGTAAAGAAAGAGGCATTAATTTTTTATTTTTCGATTTTCCTCCGCTTAAAATCAGTGCTTTTCAAAATCTAACGTTTTTCGATCATTGGACCATGGACATACATGAGCAACGAAATAATTCTGGAGAGTGAAATCGCCAAAAATTGCCGAAAATGTTACTAAAAATAGAATTGTAAGGGTCTACAGTACTCAGCGTAAGGCTTTTCAACTTCTGGGGGTGTTTACCTCCCAACCCCCTCCCCACGTCCATGTATGACCACCATAGAGCAAAAACATTTTTTCAGCTTTTCAGATTTCTTTCGTTCTACTAAAAAATTATGCACCTTATTTCGATAGAACTTCATGAATTGGTATTTATTTATTACATCTTGCTTATTCATGAACTATAGAAACCAGAAGATTTTCCGCTTAGGTTTGCTTGAAACTCAAATCGTCTTCAGGTGTTGAAGCGACAAAAAGTTTTTTCATACAACAAAAAACGAATCAAAAACGTTGCGTTGCGATTAATGCAGTTAATACAAATTAACTATTGATTTAATTTTACAAGACCAACAGCATAATCTGAAAATTCGCTGGATGCCAATATATTAAAGAACGTAAGATTTGCACCCGACTCGATTTTAAGTCGCCTTTTTATAATTAATAAGTCTACAGTTGCTAAGTCTACATATTTCCTACCCACACGACACACATGGACATGGGGACCATAAATGGGCAGCATCAAAATTCTGGGAGGGGTCAGGATGGATCAAATCACCAAAAATGTTACCAAGAATAGAATTCTGGGGGTCTACAGTAATCTGCGGGGGCTATTTCAACTTCTGGGGGTACCAACCATATCTGGGCAGCGAACAAATTCTGGGAAGAGTCCGATGGGAGAAATTGCCAAAAATAGCACCAAAAATTCAATTCTGAGGGGTCCGCTGGATGTTCGGGGGTCCAGACCACACATGAGCGTGGAGGGTTTAGGGGGATATGTGTGCAACCTCCAGGAGGCCGAATATCCCACCCCCAGAAACCAAAATACCACACAGAATTCAATTTTTGAAATTTTTTGTTTTATCCGCAATTTTCTGATGCCAATGGATAGTACTCGATGAGAAAGTTGAAAAATGGTGTTTTTCCGCCATATCACCATTTATAATACCATTTTTTACCTTTAAAAATCCTGCACCCCAGAATTTCAATGCTGCCCACCTATGGTCCAGACCCCCAACGCCCATGAGTGATGGGGATCAGAAAGGCAGGCAATGTCCAACGATTTTAAGCCGATGGAACATTTTAAGATAAGGTAGGTGATTCCCTTCACTTTGTTGCCTTTTACAAACAAATTATTAGCATTATATGTAGGAAGCAAAAGTGCTCGACAAAGGCGTGCCTTGCGAGCCAGTGCATTGTCATGAAAAAGAAGGGCAAACGGAGGACCCAGTGGGAAGAAACCTTGGAATGACCTGAATTTTGAGTCAAATCAATACGAATAGTACCAGTGTCAAGCCCAAGATTTCTGCTACCTGTCAGATTTCTATTTATTCATAACTCATGAGCAGCTAATGAGCAGCGTGGACGCCTTTCATCCGGGGACACTGTACGATTTCAAACAGAGTGACCATCTTAACAGGACTCCACAACAGCCTCGGATGAGCCCACTTACTTCTAAATTGAGTGAATCGCTAAATTATCATAAGAATAGAGATTGCTCAGTCTGACTTGCATGTCACGTGCATTTTAATCTGCTCTGTAAGATACTGAATAACTGTTCAATGCACAATTTGCTAATTTTTTGACTTTTCACTCAGTAAGAATGTTAGATAGCGTGATAGTTCGTGAAGCATACATATGAGATGAAAGGTTAAAATTTCATGAGTGACCATGAAAATGGACACAGATTTTAACAAAATGAATTGCATGAAGAATTAAATAAATAACGGTAAAAAATGCCTTTAGGAAGAAAAACAGACTCACCGACGATATATAGGACAAATTTTTGATCAAGGAGTAGCGAAGCCATTTGATATAAGGCCTCAAGCTGTAAAACAAAGTAGGGTGATAGCGGTAAGGAGATAGCCTATTAGATTAAAAACATGGGATAAGACCAGGCCCGTATCCAGGGGGGCGGGGGGCTGCCTGCCCCCCCCGAAATGGGAAAAAATTTTTGTTTTTCTTAATGTCCCCAAAGGGAAAAATGAAAAATAGGCGAAGTTGGTCTGAAACACCGCCAAAACAGGTTTTTAGCGTACTTTTGAGCTAGAAAACACAAAATTTTTCGCGCTTCGCGCCGGATTCATTGTTTATGTAAGGTTTTGTCTTCTAAACCGCTGAAAATCGCTCAAATTTGAGTTAGACATAGAAAGTATGTATTTTTTTCTAACGCTTTGCGCCGGATTCATTGTTTAGCTATAGTTTCTGCCTTCTAGCTCACTCAAAACAGCTCAAATTTGAGTTATGACATGGGAACAGGCCTGTATCCAGGGGCGGGGGGCCTGCCCCCCATAATGAGGAAAAAATTTTTGTTTCTCCCAAGGGTCCCCCGAAGGGAGGGAAAAATGAAAAATTGGCGAAGTGCGTCTGAAACAGCGCCTAAACAGGTTTTTAGCGTACTTTTGAGCTAGTAAACTCAAAATTTTCCGGCGATTCGCGCCGGATTTATTGTTTACGTATAGTTTTGTCTTCTGAACCGCTATAAATCGCTCAAATTAGAGTTAGACATGGAGAGCATGTCAATTTTTTTCTAGCGCTGTGCGCCGGATTCATTGTTTAGTTATAGTTTTTGCCTTCTAGCTCACTCAAAACAGCTCAAATTTGAGTTATGACATGGGAAACATGAAATTTTTCGGCGCTTCGCGCCGTATCTATTGTTTATATATGTTTTTTGTCTTCTAGTCCGCTCAAAACCGCTCAAATTTGAGGTTGATATGCAGAGCATGTCAATTTTTTCGGCGGCCTGGATAAGACCATACATGTAAGCGGGGGATAGGGGGAATCCCCAACCCAAAGTCGGCCGTCCCTTCCCTCAATCTCCCCAAAACCAGAACAATTTTGACCTCCCATTTTTTTGAGAAAAAAATCGAATTTTTGGCCGTTCTTAAGTCTTTTTTGGCCGTTATTGGCCAAAAATTGAAGGTCATTACCAGGCCCGTATTCAGGGAAAGCAAGAAGGGGGACGGTCCCCCCAGAAATAAAAAATAATTTTTGAAACATACAAGGGTCCGCCACAAGAAGAAATAATAAATTCTCGAATCTGTAACCCCACCAAAACATGTTTTTAGCGTACTTTTGAGCTCGTAAACTCAAAATTTTCGATTCATCGTTCATCTAAAGTTTTTGTCTTCTAGCCCGCCCAAAACCGCTCAAATTTGAATGTCAAATTTCATTTTCTGTATTGTTTTACTACGTAAATCACAATGATTAACTACAAAGACAGAAGTTAAGAAATTATTCGTCGATAGAATGATGAGAAATCACTTGTATAGATTGTTTAAACGATAGATTTGTGTAATATTAGTATGGAATAAAGTGAAAATTTTCGAAATTTCTCTTCCTTATTGCATAGAGCTCGTTGAGATACGCTCAAAAATGTCTTTATTTTTGCACATCTCCTAATGTTTCTCGACGTATTTGATATCAAAATTTGCGCCCCCCCCCGAAATAAAATCCTGGATACGGGCCTGATTATTATCCCCCTTCCCCTAAAAATGGCTGGGGGCCCCCGAAATTTCGAGCCGTTACATAGGAGAAATAAATCTAAATCAAATTACATTGGTTAGGGCAAAATTAGTGATGTCCCGTTGCAACTTTTTTTGCCGTTGCCGGCGCCGGTGCTAGTTTATGTCATTCTACATGCTGCGAGCATTTTTCGACTAAAACTACTCAGTGTACTTCCAATTAGAAGCTTCATCTTGCAATTTTGTTAACAGAGCTGCAACATTTTAATAATTGTTATGTTTTTGAATTACAATTAAAATAATAGGTATAAGTGTTCTGCAAAGTTATCAGAAAAATTTAAACTGCTTAAATTTTTGTTTTCGGATAAAAAATTGGTTACAAGTGAATATTCTCGACTCTTCCAAATACGCTTTTGACTTAATTTCTATTGTCTTCTTGTTCGTGCTCTTTGATTTATATTATGTACCTTTGCAGAGAATAAACTTTAATAACGATTGGATTATCGCATAACGACATCGTTTATTCACAATGTATGTACTTCCTTAGAAAACACTTCTGGCTGAATTGTATACGTAGCACGAAATACTCGTAATTGACTTTTCTACCTTCGTTACTGTTAAAAAGATTTAAAATATTTCATGATATCTGATTCTACAAATTAATGAAGACACTAGAAATCTTGGAGTATATCAGAATAAAGCGCAATGTGCTCTTTTCAAGCGCTTCATATAACGATTTACTCCATCACCCAATTATCTAACGATTTATTTGACGCAAATTCATTGAATAAACGTGTATAAAAACGAATTATTGATTTCTACAGCTCGTATCTTGAATTATGATTCAGTTGTTTCTGCAATCACTATTTACCCAAGCACCGGCACCGTGCAAGGCAAGCACCGGCCTGGTGCCGGTGCTGTAGTACCGGCGCCTGGGACATCACTAAGCAAAATATTACTTTCTTTAATATTCCAAGTCCGAATGAGCGTGCTAATTACCTATTTTAAGTTATTCAGATAGATATGCAAATAAGACGCATCGCCGAGCTTAGTTACAAGAATTAGATGCAAATTATTTTACAAGATGCCTAACAATGTTGAAATTAAAGCCAACAAGAAATTAATATAAACATAAAATGTAACAGAGATTGGTATGCAAATTTCTTAGACAAAGCTTCACATAGAAACTGATTTAAGTAGCATAATCCTACAAAATCGTTTAAAACAGAGCAAACGTTCACATTTAGGAATAAAAAACACTGTCCACGACAGAAGGCTTACTCTAACTTTAAAATGTAGCCGTATGTACATAAATACATTTTTATGCAATCGTTTTCCAACGTTCATATATACGGTCCAACTCGGATAATGCACACCTGCTGACAAGACTGCTGCTTATATATCAATGTGTAGACATATATGCTTAATGCACACACTTGGATTATGCAATGCACACCCTTAGTCTTGGTCCCCAAAGGGTGAGCGTTTCCGGGTTCTACTGTATATACATTGAAACGAATAGTTCTAAGATGGTAAAACCCCTTTTAATTCTTAAAGAGTAGTTTTAGCGTGCCTTGAGATCACAGACAAGAAGTAGGTAATATAAAATAAACAATTTCTCAAAATATATAACACAAGAAAAATAAAGAAAGAAATAAAGAAATTTTATTACTAATAAACCAAACTGATAAAATACAAAATGGCAAGATACATAATAGATGCAATTACGAATTAGTAATGGGACATGCGAGTTTATAGAAGTAGAGAATAGAGGAAATAGAGCTCGAAGAGCAGTTTTAAATTTGGAGTTATTCATACTAGATAGTACACTTTGAAGCAAGTATATACAAAATTAGGCAAATTGTTCAAAAAATCCTTTAAATATATTTATACAACAGAACAAGCGCGCAAAGAAATTTGTAATACATACTCGGTTTTTGTCTTCAACCGATAGCTTAATTCCTTTAATAACTGAGGTACACTTTGAACTGACAGATGTTCCACCGTCGATATTATAACAGCGTCGTCGCATTTATCAAATACTTGCTATAGTGAATGAAGAACGAATTTGATATTTTTAATTTAAAACAAATAGCTACAGAAAGCAACACATCAGGATGATGAAATATGCATATATTGTTTATTAAATTGAAGTCTTTTTTACATTACACGAACGTTTTTGGATTGGCTAAATAAAGCGCATTCTTCAACGTTTCTAAACATGCTACATATCATATCTGTTGAGAATATAAAAAATCGGTTTTTTTTTCAAAAACTTTTTCGTTTTTAAACTGCTAGCCATTAGATATCATTTATATCTAGGCGTAAAAATGTGGACCTTTCCTGATAAAAAAGTGTAATGGCCTTATTTTCTGGACAATGCCTTACCGTTTGAAAATTCCCTGCTGACTGAGGGGGCGGCCTCCTTTCCCACCCCACCCCCCAATATGATCCAGTATTTATGTACGTCTAACAATACTACGTGTAGCAGGGGTTAAAAAATCATTCACCCAAAGTAGGCCACCCTCATACCTACAAAGTAAAACGAGATTTGTTTTACCTCCAATCGGGTTTCACGCAAAAATTTGCACTTTTCTGCCTTTTCTGTTAGGTACTTCTTTTGGCGTTATCAATCGAAATAGATCTTTTACTCCCGAGATTTTTAACCGTAGTGCCCTGCCCAAGTGTGTTAGTCATCAAGGCTCCCTTTCTCCCTATCTCAACAAGAGCCTGTACAGAAGATTACAAACAAAAAATTTGACTATGCAGCGAAACCGTAAATTTAAGGGTGTTCTATCTCCCTTAGCATACACGAACATTGGAAGATGACGGGGTATTACCGCCGTTTAAGGGTCAGCCAGACAGTGTCCGGCATTTTGCAATAATCATATCAAAAATCAGATTAATACTTTTATGTTTTCAACTCAAAAAAGCGCCGAAATTGTTCAATTTCTAATTTTTTTAGTGTTTAAACCGACAAAAAGGCCTGACATGCTTTTAAAATGCGGTATCATAATAAAAAAGCGTTTTTAGGCTATTTTGACCATTTTAGTTGAATGAAAAGCAAAAAACCCATGTACACAAATTTACTGGTTTGGATTTCTGAGATTTTACTCCCCCTCCCAACGACTCGGATCTCTGATCTTGTGCATCAATGTTCCGTAGCAAAGCAAGTACGGAATTCGGTAATACGGATTAATGAAATCAATTAGGGGATATAAATTGTCAGCTAAACTCTTATGATGGCTGGGCAAAGAGAGGAATGAGAGCGACTTCACTCTTCTTTCAAATTTCAAAAATCAAGTAACGCTTAGCGATATTAGAGAGGTGCTGTTATAAGAATTGAAAAATTTTCCATCTTAATGTAGAAAATCCAATTCACTTACATATCCTAATATTCATTAAATAGGTAGGATAATTCAAAAAATATTTAGTTTAATATCAAGTAAACTTGTGTGCTTATCACACTTACCAGGTACTTGTTGGCTATCATCTGCACAAAACATAGTCAAAAACAAGCATTTTCTGAAAAAATGCACTTTGAAATCGAATTTAATAGCCTTGATCAGTCGAAAATGGATTTTAAAACGCTGAAGAAAGGTGCAATGGCATTTAAGATAGGTTAGAGAAAACGCATGTTAAGACCTCCATTCGTTGTATGATTGTTCCCTGATTTCACCCCCCCCCCCAAAAAAAAACTCTGGCCACTAGGGGTGTGCCGGATCCGCTTTTTCAAAAACTCGGGTCCAAGTCTAGTCTGGGTTCGGGTCCAAAATTTTAGGTAACCTCGGGTCCGGGTCCAAAAAAATAGAACCCGATCAAGTCCGGGTCCGGGTCCGATGTATAAAATATATCACAAGATATTTCTAGCATGTGACATGATAGAGACGGCTGTTGCATTAGGTATTACGTATTTTAGTGTGCATGTTACTCCTACAAAATTAAGTGAATGCACGAAGTCCAGTTTATTGTGTAATGCAGCCCAGTATCCAGGATTTATTTCTATGGGATATCGCCAAAATTGAGAAAACCTATTTAATGCGTCCGTGTGCGATTTTACGTGGCGAAACATTTTTTGATGTATTTTTCGTTGCTGGATCACCTCTACAACTTTTGACGATAAATTATGTAAAAAATTAAGTGATTCGACAAAATTCTTTGTCACTTTTACACTTTAAAATTTGGCGCGAAGCGCCCAAATCTTTTACATTTTCATCGCTTCGAAATTAATTTTGTAGCTTGCTGAAGATAAGCAAAACGGGAATTATATCTGTCGCGAACCCCAAAAAAGTTAGGCTTTTTATCCTTTTAACCTAAAAATCTTGATGTTCTGTGCAGACATGCACAGCTCGAGAATAATGGGGTGGGTTGAAACCGGAAAATTATTTTTTTGGCACAAAAATGATAGATATGCATTAAAAACATCAATTTTCAGTGTTTCCGACGATGCTACATCTTTCTAGAACATACAAACATAAAAACACTTTGAGATTGTAACAAAAAAGTCCGAATAAATTGAAAAGATATAGTCAAAAATGAGTAAGTGGCCTCTCGAGCTAGCTGAAAGTTAAAAAAGCTTAAAACAGCACAATTATTAAGAAAATCGTGAATTCTAAAGAATTAAAAAAAGACTGCAGGTTGGACCCGGGCCCGATACCTCTTGAGGTCAATTCCAGGTTTGGGTCCAAAATTTTGGACAACCTCGGGTCCGGGTCTAGGTCCAAAGTTTTGGACAACCTCGGGTCTGGGTCCGGGTCCAAAGTTTTGGACAACCTCGGGTCCGGGTCCGGGTTACGGTCCAAAATTTTAGTCGGGTACCCGACCAATCGGGTTCGGGTCCGGGTACCCGAGACACCCCTACCTCCAAGTTTCCCATTTAAGGAGCCTGGACTTTTGTTAAATAAAACGATGACGCACATAAGAAAAATATTGCGATCGGACACACACCACCAGACGTGCACATCAGCTCTGTCTTATATCTAGGGTACGCAAATCCTATAGTTAGATATAAACCATTTTTTGTTATCTGACGCAGGTTCTTCAATTCGAGATCTAGGTGTTTCCTTAACAACGAACTTATCATCTAGTCGTCATAGTTCTAATATATCAGCAAGTGTTTTAAAAATGAGCGCTTTGATTTTCAAATGTTTTGAATCACGTGATCTAAAAATGTTGGTTCTTGCTTTTGAGAATTATATTCGGCCTATAGTAGAGTACATATGCTCCAACTGTATGGAGCCCTCATTTGCTTTCTGATATCAACAGGGTAGAACGGGTACAGCGGAAATCTACTAAAATGTTATTTGAATATACGGGACTTTCTTATGATGAAAGGCTAAAAGCCTTAGATTTAGAAAGGCTTGAACTCCGTGAAATTCTTTTTGATTTAATCGTTGCGTATATTATTCATGTTAATCTCTTACCTTCTGAAGGTTTTTATTAGTTTTATGGTCATTCGCGTACTAGGAATGCATTTGCAAATGAGATCTTTTTAGGTAAATTTCGACTTGATTGTTAAAAGTATTCTTTTGCTACTAGATCAGCTAGAATTTGGAACAATCGCTCACCATATAGTCGAAATTCTTCAAATGTTGGGACATTTAAGGGAAGTTTGAAAAAGGTAGATTTCGGAAATTTTTTATCGGGTACACGTGAGCGCAATTCACTATTTGCCTGTGTATCCAGCAGTGATCGTACGGGGTCAGATTTTCACCCCCGATCGGGGTCGGGGTCGGGGATGAAAAACACCGGTTTTCGGGGTCGGGGTCGGGGTTGAAGATTAACAATTAACATTGCATGATTACATACCAATTTGGAAAGGATAAAAAGGATACCTTCACTTGTTTGTAGAGCATACTAATAAAGCTGGTTATGTTCAACATTTTATTTTCATTCCAAGTTCAAACATGGTTTTAGCAATTTAGCATTACCTTCAATTTTAATCACTAATCGCTCTCGCTTTTTCGTATTCTTCCACAGTTTTTCATAACGGTTTTCTATGGCGCACTGATTGTAGAGGAGCCAATGGCGCGAAGCGCCGAAAATTTTCGGAATTTTTACCGTTTTCATGTAGAATTTACGCCTTTTTATTGACAAACAGTTCGGAAATCATAAGTGGCGCAAAGCATCAATTAATTCAGTCATATTTTACCGCCCTAAGACAATAATCGGCGGTGCTAAGCGCAGGGAATTTTGACGTTTTCACTCTTTAAACTCAATTTATACAGCTTAAATCATACAGAACAGATAAACTAATTGCGGCGCGAAGCGCCGAAAATTTTTAAAAATTCCTAATCCTTTAACCTTTTCGGTCCTCCTAAAAATCTCTTTCAACACGTAGAACGAGATTGTACGGCTGGGGGTCTGGGGTGGCGAGCTCAAGCGCCCCCCAGCGAGGTCCAGAGCAGAACCCCCGAAAATTTTGTAAAAAGCACTCTAATTTTTAATTAGTAAAGTTAAAATTTTCGCAAATTGGCAAAATCTCGGTTCTGAATAAAGTCAAAAAAAACTTAAAATTGATGAAGACCTACACTGCACAAAACCTCTGAGCTGAAATGCGTTTTTCGACGTCTGCTAAGTATGTAGCGCAACAACGGGTCGCAACCAATAAGTCATTGAAAGATGTATCAATGAGAATTTTGTTCTTACCATTTTCAGGCCCATTTGTGGCCTTCTTATTAACTAGTTCAGAAAACAGAAAATGCGCAAAAACACAAGAAAATTTGGCCTTTTCCTTCATTTAAAATAGAATTATGTGTCCTTGTAAAGAAAGATAAACAAAGCAGAGAATAGACAAATTGGTACGCAATTATTTTCGCACTTTTACTATTATGTTCAACAAGCATGTGCAGTTTCATTCAATGAACTAATAGTGCATTAAATCGCTAAAGTTCTGCGAAGTGCTGGATTATTTTAACAGATTTAGGCTTTTAAATTCATTGGATCTGTATAACAATAAATAATACATAATGACTCGGCGCGAAGCGCCGAAAAATTTTGACGTTAGTGCCTTTTTAAACTCCATGTTCTGGACACATTGCGCCAGAAAAATCAACATAATTTCTGAAAAATTCTGGGGGGGCATGTGCCTCCATTCCCCCGGCTACGCCCGTGATTCCGCATAATGGAAAATATGCGATTATGTATGTACGTCTTAACAACATGGCGACCAGGCGTACTTTTTATGAAATATCGCGAGTGTCGAGTTTAACATATTAATTTTGCTGGTGAATGAATCGTCCTTGTTCCGAATTTATTTGCTATTTATACAATTCTTCTATCTATCAACAAATAAAATGCTATACTTCACCCCCGCAAAAAGGTTCAACCCCGACTCGAAAAATCATGCCCCCGGTCGGGGTCGGGGTTTAGGCCGGGGTTTTTCGGGGTCGGGGTCGGGGTCCCCGTACGATCACTGGTATCCAGGACACCTCGCATTTTACACTTTGCAATTTTTCTAACTTTTCCTTACTTTGTTATCCTTGCGTGTATTCCGAATAAAGTTTTATTATTATTATTATTATTATTATTATTATTATTATTATTATTATTATTATTATTATTAATATTATTACTTCTAAAGGGAACGAAATCATATAAAATCAAGAAAACCGAAAATTTAAAAATTTTGAGCAAACAGGTAGATAAAAACGCTTAAAAATAACCTTTTCTAAGAATTTTCTTGAAATTTAGCGAATTTTAAAAGGGGAGAAATTTCCGAGGGATGAACCCTTTCAGATGGAGCCAAAGGCCATACATTTAACGGCTCAGAATTTTCAGTGGAGGGTCCACAGCCAATTTAGGGGAGAGAAACTGGCCTCCAATTTCAGACCAAAAACGGCAAAAAAACGCATAAAATTCGATTTTTTCCAAAAATCGGGAATAAATTTTCTGGCTTTGGGGAGGATGGGGGGACGTCCGGCTTTGAGTGAGGATCCACCATCTTCCCTCTTACATGTATGCTGAAGACCCTTGACCCCAAAGATCATTTATAGACACAACATACATCAAGAATATGTTTATCTCCACTCTGTAAACCCTGAGCTAGAAGAATGGACAAGCTCTCGCCAATAAGCGGTCCTTTCACGCCGCTTTGTTTAGCTGAATTTTGATCAACTTCAGGCTGATCTGAGTCATTACTTAAAGTAGTTGACTTAAGACGCTGCTCTATCGGTATCTGCAAATAATATTTCATCACGCAGCGCAAGCAAAATGTATAAAAAAAGAAAAAACAAGAACTTATGCTAAGCTAAATAATCTTGCAACATAATTAATAACTTTCAAAAAAACATTGAATTGAATTTAATACACGTTAAAACTCCTTCGTGTATTCCATTTAGAATTAAGGTATAATAAGTTTCAGAAAATTATGAAAACAGACTGGAGGCTAAATATTTTCTATATCCTTATCAAACGTATGAAATAGGATAACGGGCACACCTGGGCGTGGGGGGTTTGGGGGTATGCACGCACCCCCCCCCCCCAGAAGCCAAAATACCCCCCTCCAGAATTCAATTTTCGAAATTTTTTTCATTTTTTTCGCAATTTTTTGATGCCAATAGATAGTGCTTGATGAGAAACGTCGAAAAATGGTGTTTTTATCCCCATACCACCATTTTTAAGGCCATTTTTTGACCTTCGAAAAATCTTGCACCCCCCGCAGAATTTTCTTGCTTCCCACGTATGATAATGGAAAGGAAATTACGTACTTGCTTAATAACGTTGAAAAACTATAGGTTTAGACAACTTTTTATGCCATTTTTTATAATACAAATTTTAGCATACACCTGAAAGCAGAACTCCGACTAAAGACATTGCTCAACCTGTGTCTCAAAATTTATTCTGCTTCAATCAGTTAGTCCAATTTTGGTCACTTCTGGAGCGTTACAGCTGAGTAGTTTAATTTGTAGATATTTAGATAATTTGGATACCTGCCTACTTATCCGAATTTCTTAAAAGGCAAACGTGTTACTCGCGTGTAGCAGACATGCACAGCTTGGGAATTTTGGGGGCGGGGGGGTCAAATTATAAAGTGCCTTTTTCGTCTCAAAAACAGTAAATGCTCGTCAAAATATCACTTTTGACGTTTTTGACGATGCTCTATCTTTCTAGATAAAAGCATAGAAGAAATTCGAAAAAAATTTCAAATAAATTGAACAATACAGTCAGAAAATGAGTATATGGCGCGAAGTGCTGAAAACAGGCCCGTATCAAGGGGGGATATGGAGGCACGTGCATGTGCCCCCTCCCCCTGAAATGAAATTTAAAAATGATTTTTTTCTTTACTCCTTCTTTGCCTTTTAGCGAAAAATCGCAATGATTTTCGGCGCTTCGCGCCCAATTTCACAATTAATAATTGTAATCTATTAAGTCCCAAACACGCGTTGAAAACACTCCATATTCAATCTCTATACTACATAGCATATTTTGCATCTATGTCTTGTTTTTTTGCAGTTTTTACACAGAAAATGAGATCCGTGCTAGAAGCGAGAATGATAAACAATTGTTGGCAATGATAAAGAATTTAAGTGATGAACTAATTATTTTTAGACGAATTCAGAACCGAAATTAGGCTGATTTTATGGAAATTTTGACGTAACGATTCAAGTTTTTTTCAATGTTTTCAACTCTTCACGTTTATCCAATTTTTAATTCAATTTCCCCCAACCCCCCTAAAAAATACTGGTTACGGGCCTTACTAAAATGATACTTTCTAGTCAAAAGATCGCTAAACACGCTGAAAACAGCATATTTTCTACGAATTTTTCGGGCTTCTTCGGGAAATCGAAAATAATACGCGGGGTGAAAAATTTTTGGCGGAAGAGGGTTACAAACCCCAAAACCCCGCCCCAACATCATGTAGGTATGGCTTGCTTGCAGCCTTTTGCAATTCGACTTTTGCTTTATTTACTTTCCATGCTTTTTTGTATTCCTTGTAATTGTGTTGCATGAATTCGCAATAAAACGTTTGAGTTCAGTTACTTCAGGGGCTTATCCAGGATTCGTCCAAGAAGAAGTAGGCGGACCCATCCCAAATTGGATTTATCTAGTAAACTCCATTGGGATAGCTTGTTTTTTTATGATTTTCGACATGCACAATCCATCAAGATAATAAAATTCGAACTTTTCGAGAAAAATTCTCCTTGCTCAATAGGTTAATTAAATAAAAGGTGTCAAGTCGTGTCGTGCTTGAGGCAAAATTATCGAAAATACCTATTCCGCACTAAAAATTGGGAGACTTTACGACAAAGACAATGTAATTTAACCTTTTTTCCAGCATTATCTTACCCCGCAAAAAAAGTTTTTCGACTAGCGGGCGGCCCACTAATCTAAATACGGGACTGTCAGTTAGGCCCGTATCTAGGATTTTGTTTGGGGGGCACGACCAATAGCGTATCTAGGATTTTCCTAAGGGGGCGGTACCCCTAAGGGGGGGGGGGGGCGGAACCCTGACTTGGGCGGAAAAATTAGCCGTTTTAACCCAAAAATCGCTAAAAATCGCTCAAAAATGCTTAATTTTGCGCACTATTTTGGGCTAATGGGGGGCGGCCGCCCCCATTACATCCGCCCCTGGGCACGACCGAAATTTTCGAAAAACATAAGGGGGCCTTCCGTTAAGAATACAATGGAAACCATCTCTTTTAGGGCTGGGGATAAGGGGTAACGCGCTCACGCGCCCCCAGCGGGGTCCAGGGCAGAGCCCCGATAAATTTTGTAAAAAGAGCACTTCAATTTTGAGTCGTTACGTTGAAATTTTTACAAGATTAGCCCATTCACGGTTCTGAATTCATCCTAAAAATGGTCATAGTTCACCAGCTAATACATAATCATTGCCAAAAAATTGCTGTCATTCTTGCTTCTTGAACAAATCTCATTTTTTGCACAAAACCTGTGAAGTACAGAAGAAAGATTGATGCAAAACACGCTTTAAGTTGTATAAAGACTAAAATGAAGTGTTTAAACCACGCGCTTGGGACAAAATAGACTCTAATTTCCAGGTCATTTCGCATTTAACACTAAACTATTTTATTTTCCTTGCGACTTTGCTTTACCCTTGTTTTTTTCCAAATAAAGTATTAAGAAGAAAGAAAATTTCGAAAAACATAAGGGGGCTTTCCGTTAAGAGTATTAGTATTAAAAAATCGGCGCTAAGTGCCGAAAATTTTTTGCAATTTTTGGCCATAAAAGCAAAGGAGCGGAGTGAAAGAAAAAATTATACTCACATTTCATTTCCCCCCCTGGAGAAAATTTTTACATTTTCAAAAAGTGAGCAATATGGTTGCGTGATGCTGTTTTGCGATGAAAAATCGAAAAATTCGGTGCTTCGCGCCGGTTTATTCTATTATTTGGCAGTTTCTACCGTTTTATTAGTGGAAAATCAAAAAATTAGCGCTTCGCGCGCATGAGAAGCATTTTTCCCGTCAAAAACATGAAAAAAGTTTTGAGAAAATTCAATTTTTTAATGGCTTAAATCGTGCAGGATGATGTGAAAAGCCAAAAAACACGTTATTTAACGGCCCGCGCGTTTTTACGCGTTTTTTAGACGAAAAAAAATTTTTTGGAATTCCCCCCTGGCGAAAATCCTGGCTACGCCTATGCTACTTAGAGAACAAAAAATAAACTTTCAAACTTTAGAAACAATGTAAATCTATAAATTCCAGCCGATCTATCCAACAAAACGTAAAACTGCACCGCATTCATAAACTTACAGATTTTTCCATCATTGATTTAGACCAACATAATAAGCGAAGAAAAGCTAGTCGTCGTCGAAGTCACATACGGTTAATAAAGAAAGATCTAAATTCAATTGCGTTGCGTTATCGTCGCGATAAAGTGCAGTGATTATAATGCTTCAAACCGCTAACCGCTCTGCACGTACCCTACCTACCTACCAAGCGTAAATCGCAAGTTGAGGCGAGGCGACTAGTGCTGAGGGGAGATTTGAGACTACGCTACCGTCCGTACAGTAATACGTATAATCCTGGATTTTTGTTCGCTTTTGTGTTAGAGTTCTTACATGAGTTAGTATCTATGATATTAATTTCGAGTTGTGTGTAAGTGTGTGTAACTGTGAGGCAAAAAAGTTTTTACTGGATAATTTTGTAATACTTATTTTTTCACTCAATGGGTATTCTCGGGCGCTAATTACGATTTTTTGATTAAAATGGCTCGATCGGACTACTGAAACCCGGAAACTACGGATTTATGTAAAAGGTTTTGGTACCTCTAGCCGCTTATGCAATTGCGGCAGGGTAAAATTTTAAAGCCACCCTAGATCAACTTTTTATGCGCTATCGATTGGTGTGAACCACTTTACACTACAGTGTAAACTGATGTGATGCCGTAAGAAAAACGTGATTTACAAGTGTATTTTATCAAATATCTCAAATCGCGACGGATAAATTTTTCTAAAATTTTCACCAATTATTGGATATCTTATGACTGACCTTACTGTAGAATTTGAATAAAATTCACGGATTAGTTGTTGACGTACAGTAGCCCAAAGGTACCCTATGCATAGCGTAAAATTTAGGTTTTTGTCTTTTTGCAGAAGCACAGATTGACTGTTGCTTCCTAAATTTGGCCCCTGGGGTTTCTGGGACCGCTGATTCCATATTTGTGTAGAGATGGCTCTACACCCCATTCTCGTTGCGTTGGTTCAACGCGAAATTCCATTCGTTTTGTGCTATGTTGTACATACATGCCGATGACTGTTTGCCCCAGATGCTCAAATTCGTGCTTAATTTCCATTTGCACGTACGCAACCACTCAGCGTAACGCTTTAGTGTGTCGCCCGGGACCACCTTCCCTCTTAAAATTATCATATCTTCATTTCCTTTCCCACACATATTTTCAATAAAAATCCGGGATAGGAAAATGGGCACTCGGGCTTAATGCGACTTGAGTACGAATTGGTATGTGTGCTATACTGCTATCATATCATACGTGTGTTAAAACTCCATATGTGTGTGTCTCATATTCGTGTCTATTTCGTTTGTACATTCTTTACCGTAAGCTTTGCCCATAGGCCTATTGTAATTCTCATAGATCCATTCCGCGTTTCTTTGTCCGCATTTGATATGCCTCTTTTTCGTATCGTTTAAAACTGCGTGCGAGCCCAGTTTTGACGATCTTTTCCCACTTTAAGAATTTTTCATTTTACATTGAGCTTCCCAGTTTTTCGCCAGCTTGTAAGCTGTGCCTGTTTTTTCCCTGTGACGCATTTTTCCGCAGGTAGTATCCCTGTGTTTTCCCCTGTGTGGCTGCAGGGAAATCTCGTCGTATTTCGTCGCATATTGGGCAGGCACTTTTCGCCCTTACGCATTTATTGTTTTATTTGTGTGCCTTCACGGCAATAGTTGTATGCCGTTGGCGGGCTACATGCCCTCGCAATTATAGTGTTGTTTTTAACCGATTAGCGTAACACAACAGTTGGCAGCATGCACCTTCATGCTGTCGCGTTTTTTATTGCTTCATAATTTTCTGTCCAAAAATATTGCAAAAATTAATTATTTAATCAACGATGATTGGGCTTGGTTCGAATTTCCGTGCTGTTGAATTCTGTCCTTGTGCTACACTATACTTAGGAACCTTCAATATTTTCAAGCACCGGGATTTGGTCCCAAAACAAGTTAAATAATAATCCTTTTTGAGCCCTCAATTAGGTTTCCGGGGACTTACATTATTTAGGTACTTAATCTCAAAAGGGGTTAAGTAAGTAAGTTTCACTAGGTGCGCGCAGTAGAGGGCCGGGCTATCTTGATAGGCCGGGTCTTACCCCTGAGTCGCCTTTTGTGCGAGCGCGTGAGCCTAAGCCGGGCTATGTAAGCAAGTGAACGTAGGTTCGCCCTACATTTACATTGGAGGTCATTCACGACGACCGGCCGAGCTAACATCGTTTCATTTTCTGCATGAAAAAAAATTTTTTTTCTAACATCATTTCATTTTCATTAACGAGATTCCAAATCTGCAAAGATTGGTTTCCGACACAAATGTGAATTGGATAACCAAAAATGGCAATTCAAATAATCTCTTGAATGCGATGTTCGCGCATATGCAAGATTTGGAAAATTGGCTTGAACGTATAGCTGTTGAACATGTGCATGCACAGTTGCAAAATGCAAACTCTGCAAACCCTGATTTGCAGCCCGTTGAGTCACAACTCACAACCGGTTCCCAACGTCACTGCAAACGCGGACCAGCAGCATTTAGCTCGCTTTGCAAATGCTGACTCGGATTCGGGCGTGCAGTTTGCAACGTCAACGCCACTCCATCGTTCGTCTATTCCAGTGCTTCCTAATCAGCAAATCGCGTCACGTTTATCGCGTCCTACCATTTCTGTAAACGCTGAGCAGCAACATTTAGCTCGTTTTGCAAATGTTGAACTGTCTCCGCGAGTACAGATTGTTTCGCCAGCCGTTCAGCCGGCCGCAAACCAAGTTAATCCCGTAAATGCTGAATTTCTGCCACTTCATGCGATGCATATTCCGCAGAATCAAATTTTTGTGCCAAATACAGGTGCATCGATCCCGCTGGATCAGAACCCACCTCAGAATCAACAGAACCGAAGAGTTCACTATCCGGATCAAGCTACTGACTCTCCGCCGGAAAGTCCCAGACGTCATAGATCTTCTTCAAGACGTTCACGGCATCGACATTGTGACACGTCGTCTGATAGCTCAGAGAATACAGGTATTCGCTACCTAGCTGATTCTATGAATAGAGGTCCATTTTTGCAACAAATTCAGTACACGATAGCCACTAAGAAGTTTTTTCAAGGTGAAATAACAGATATCTGTGGATTTTTTCACGAACTTGAGCGATTAGCAAATGGCTATAGAATTGATGAAAGATCGTGTCTAGATTTGTTGCCATCGTTTTTCGATACCTATACAACTAGATTGTTTTGCTCCCTACCCAACGACGTTCGCGAATCTTATGAACTCACGAAACAAGCATTAATTGCAGAGTTTTGGCCTATCGACTCAGATACATTGTTTGATAGATTTCTTGAGTGAAAACAGCACCCATCAGAGTCTGTGAATGCTTATTTTTTGGCGTTACGCGAAGATCTCATTCGAGCTCAACCAGAAATTCAAGTTGACTCAATAGCTTTTGAGAAAATGCTCCGTCATCAGCTCAGAAAAGGGATGAAGCCAGATATCGCGAGAAAAGCTTACAAAAGAGCGCCTGAAGCACCGCTTCAAGATTTTCTTCATGCTGCGCGTTGCATAGAGTTTGCGAACCTACAGTATGCTTCAGCTAAGCAGCCTACGCCGTATTTACCAGCAACTGCCGCTGCAGTATCCAGTAGCATGTTGCCAAAAAATAATTTTCGGCGTTCAACGTATAGTCAGAATGAGACCCCCGTCAATCTATGTCCTTTCGTCAATCGCGTCCAGAGACATCTAATGCTTTAGCGCAATGTTATTGCATGTATTGCAAACACATGGGCCACACCAGAGATGAATGTTTTCGACGTCAGCAAAACAACAACCAAAATTACCGCAACAGCAAAGCTCACAATCCTAGTGAGTATGCGAATCGATACCGTAGTCAATCCAGGCCAATGTTTCAAAACAATTCATCATCGTGGCGATTGAACTACCGTACTCCGTATAATTCTCGTGTGTTTCAAAACTCACAGTATCCATCTACGTCTCAAAATTACGACTCACGTCAAGATTTTTGACGTCCGAGCAATGATTTTTGGCAAAATTACGGTAATCTCCAAAACTACCGTAATCCTTACAGTAACACGCGATACTATGACAATGAAAGAAATATGTTTGCAAATAATCGTTTTGCAGAACATTCTCAGAATTATCGCCAGCCGAATAACGCGTATCAACAATTTCCGCAGCAATCTGTACGCTCTAACCCCCCGGCAGTTACGTATTCGATATCTTCCACACCCACCGTTACGTTTCCCCCACTGCAACCGACCCAACCGTCATCTAATAACGAAAATATCGTAACTTCGTCTGTCTCGACTTCCGAAAATTCGGAACAGCTTTTTGCATCTCAAGCATTTCTTGAAGAATATCATCGGCTACAGAAACGTTTAGCAGTCTACGAAAAGCTAAATTCGCAGGTCAAAACTCAGGATGCAGCTAATAAAACCATTGTTAGCCATGCATCTACGAATTTGCCTACAATCTGTAGCAGAAATCAATGGAATGAAATCTGCCTGCATTGATTGACACAGGATCGCAAGTCACAATGATGACCTTGAGCGCTTTTCTGCGCTTAGGTTTCAACTTACCACCAAAGCAAATAGCTAATGTTGTGCAAGGAATTGGAAAAATGGCAGCCACTGTGCGTTTCACCTATTTCATGCAAATTACGATCGCCGAGCAAACTACACCGGCTATCGTTTCTATCATCGATGATTTACCAGAAGATCTTCTTCTTGGTTTCGACTTTTGCAAACAAGCAATGCTTTTTGTGAATACCGTTGAGGATTGTGCTTTTGCCAACGGTCATCGTATTGAGTTGCTCTCAGAAACAGAGAAAAAGGAGCTACGTGTAAACCCAGATGCTGCAAGTCACGCATCCAGTTTGTGCAGAAACGCAACAAGTGTCTGCCATCAGTCACGTTTTCCCAACCCCCACCAACGTCCAAAGAATCGTTGGAGATGTGCATCACTTCAACGATGCCTAAAATCGTCAAAATGACTCATCATCATCGTTTACTCTGCAACGACTACAAGTTTTGTCGCACCCGATTTTATGTCACTACTGGCCCCATGGTCTATGAAGTAGGCCTAGAATTCGTCGCCAATCATCCAATGCTTCAAGCACCGCCAGAAATTGAGCGTCGTGCAAACTATAAAATCCCAGCGGAATTTTTCCCGCATCGTCTTGCAATTCCGCCTGATCTTCATGCTCCTTTGGCCTTAACAATTCGCCAAATGGCTGATATTTTCAGTTCACTGAACGAATTTTTCGAAGAATACAAGTCAACTTTCCGTTTCATTCCGTCTTTTCAATCTACGACTTTCATGTCTGCGCCACTACTTCTTCAATTTCTCGACAATCGGTTTTTAAGATTCCAATTTTGGTATCGAGAACCTCGAATTGCTTGGCGCATGGTCGAACAGATTTTGACGAATGCTTAAATCAATTTTTGTTGAAAAAATTCTCAATCCGTTTCCTAGAGAAGTTTTTGTTGAGTTTCCTGAAATTATTGAGACAACTAAGGACTTGTACACAGCGCATAAGCGAATTCAGCTAATTCGATCGCGCACTGACCCGCCAATCAGTTGTTCAATCAAGTTTCCTCGCTACGCAGCGCGTCAGCAAATTCAAAGTTTTCTTGACGTTCCTCTACCTACAATTTTGGCCAAAATTCGCGCCCAACAAGCCGCTGGCAACATGTCTATTTCCACGGTTCCAGCCTTCGATGTCTCCCTAGAAAGACATCAACCTGCATTGATTCGTTCGCCAACCGGCGATCCGACTTCCTATCATATCGTCCGCCAAAACGATTTTAGTATTCCGTCAACCGTTTGTGTACCCTGCGACCCGTTGCGCCCATCTGTGTGCTACGATTCTCGTCGCCGTCAACAAACTATTAGCCCGTCTACTATCACTCGCATCAGTTCGTCGCGTACTTCGCGTCTCGATTCTCAACGACGCGGCAATATTATTGCACCGCGTTTTGTCGCGCCGACTGCTTCGTCCGCGCCGCATTTACCAGCTTAAACAATTGCAGGACCGTTGTCTTGCTCAGCATCATATCGTCACGCCACGTTTTTTGTCTATTCCGTCTCAAGAAGTCAGACGCGCCATGTCTATGTCGCGCGTTATTCCGTCTATTTCACGTGCGACTGATGTTCGTTGCACTCATCAACCGTCTAATCTTTGCGATCGATCGGATCGCCCTATTTCAACTTTAGTCTATTTGTTTGATTCCGTCTCAAGGAAACAGCCGCGCTCATTCCACGTCGCGCATTATGCCTATTATTTTGCGCACGACTGACGGTCGTCGTACCGCTCAGTCGTCATTGCCTCGCGATCAACCGGATCGCCGCACTTGAACTATTTGCTCATCTTTTGATTTCGCTGTGCCAGGACGATGTACCGACCGCCAGCAGTGCGTTTATTTTTTCATTTAATTCGTTTTAATCGTTTTTTCCGTAATTTTTCTCTTACTAGTTAATTTTCCTGCAGCCACTTTTCCCAAAATTTTTCTCTCCACCTTAGGACCTTTTTCTTTTTCTCACTACCTTTTTACATATCTCCGTTATTCATTATTTCCATGTATATTTTTCTTTTGCTGTATACTTTTCTGATTTTTTCCCAAAAAACATATTTGTTATTTCACTGTATTTGTCTGTCTTTGATTCATTTATTGTCCTTGTCTATATGTGTTCTCAATTTGTCCATAATTTAAGCCTTTTGTACTCAATACTAATTAAACCGAGTGACCTGCCCTCCTATCATAAATTACTTTTTCAATCAAAATTCTCCGGGTCCCGGGCAAACAGTCTATTCCGTACGTTGCACAAAACCACATTGTCAACGCATCGTCGATGCACCGTTTTTTGTCTCCCGCTGCTCAATTGTTTGACGTAGCCGTACGTCATCCATACATTTTCATGCATACGTTTTGTGCATAAAAATGTGTCAGCATCCCGCTTCGATCTGCTGACACGAATCGATAATCGCCCGACTCCACGCCGTGGCCGTCTTTGCGCAAAAAGTTTGCGCACAAACGTTTTTGCGCTTAAAAATTTGCACTGCGTGCAAATTTTTCTCGATATCCGGGGAGTGTAGAGATGGCTCTACACCCCATTTTCGTTGCGTTGGTTCAACGCGAAATTCCATTCGTTTTGTGCTATGTTGTACATACATGCCGATGACTGTTTGCCCCAGATGCTCAAATTTGTGCTTAATTTCCATTTGCATGTACGCGACCACTCAGCGTAACGCTTTAGTGTGTCGCCCGGGACCACCTTCCCTCTTAAAATTATCATATCTTCATTTCCTTTCCCACACATATTTTCAATAAAAATCCGGGATAGGAAAATGGGCACTCAGGCTTAATGCGACTTGAGTACGAATTGGTATGTGTGCTATCATATCATACGTGTGTTAAAACTCCATATGTGTGTGTCTCATATTCGTGTCTATTTTGTTTGTACATTCTTTACCGTAAGCTTTGCCCATAGGCCTATTGTTATTCTCGTAGATCCATTCCGCGTTTCTTTGTCCGCGTTTGATACGCCTCTTTTTCGTATTGTTTAAAACTGTGTGCGAGCGCAGTTTTGACGATCTTTTCCCACTTTAAGAATTTTTCATTTTACATTGAGCTTCCCAGTTTTTCGCCAGCTTGTACGCTGTGCCTGTTTTTTTCCGTGCGACGCATTTTTCCGCACGTAGATCTCCTGTGTTTTCCCCTGCTGGCTGCAGGGAAATCTCGTCGTATTTCGTCGCGTAGTGGGCAGGCTCTTTTCGCCCTTACGCATTTATTGTTTTATTTGTGTGCCTTCACGGCAATAGTTGTATGCCGTTGGCGGGCTACGTGCCCTCGCAATTATAGTGTTGTTTTTAACCGATTAGCGTAACACGACAGTCGGCAGCATGCACCTTCATGCTGTCGCGTTTTTTATTGCTTCATAATTTTCTGTCCAAAAATATTGCAAAAATTAATTATTTAATCAACGATGATTGGGCTCGGTTCGAATTTCCGTGCTGTTGAATTCTGTCCTTGTGCTACACTATACTTAGGAACCTTCAATATTTTCAAGCACCGGAATTCGGTCCCAAAACAAGTTAAATAATAATCCTTTTTGAGCCCTCAATTAGGTTTCCGGGGAACTTACATTATTTAGGTACTTAATCTCAAAAGGGGTTAAGTAAGTAAGTTTCACTAGGTGCGCGCAGTAGAAGGCCGGGCTATCTTGGATAGGCCGGTGTTACGGAAGCGTTGTTGCTAGTTGTATAATGCAGGTTCGCTTTATTACTTGGCTCGGATACAAGGAGCATTAATAATATAAATATATGAAGCGTCGAGAAATGCGTATAACACAGTCGAGCATAATGTACAACTAAGCCGTATCCCAGTGGGGCAAGTGGGGATCTACACGGTCGAATTACAACTAAACTTAAGGCTCGTGAACTTTGATTTTTTATATTATATTAAAAGATCATAAGCTACTTCGACTCTGTCACGAGTGTGAGTGGGCAATGTGTGTTCGGTCGAACTATCGTCACGTTAGAATTTCGGAGATGAGATGTTTGATAATTTTTTGTAACCTTTCAAAATTCGTAGAAATGTAGATGACGTAACTATTCGTACGGCGTGTGAGCTACGTGTGATAGAAAATAAGAAAGTACGAAATTTAATTCGTTACATTCTACCTGGTTTAGAAAAAACTAAGCCCAAAGAGATATTATGTTAGTGATTCTTAAACATTTAGTCAATTTGTTAATTATCTTTTAAATAAATAAAGTCGAGTGAGTTTAGAGAAAAAACAACAGTAACAACCTGTCTCTTCAATCCCAGTTGGAAGGGCTTACGTAAAATGATTTCATAAGTACATTTAAGCAATATGTGATAAGCATGTACTGATAAATCATAATCATTATCAAGCGTAGAGCAGCTGCTTAGCGATATGGACGCTGACGATAATGCATGGGGCGCTGAGCTTGATAAGGCGGGTTGATGCGCTCTGCAGGCCCAGCTCGATAATCGCAAATTTCTCCAGGTTTTGAATCGACGCGAACCTTCAAAAAATTAAGCAACCGTTGTTCCTTCTCTCGCATCTCCTCTTCCGGCATCACAAAACTTGTATGTAGCTCCTCGATCCATTCATTGTAAAATAGCTCGTAGTGGCTCCATTCGTTTATCCGACACCTGCCATAGCTTTCGTTGAATTGCTGCTGCACGGTTTTCAAAAATATTTGAAAGCGCGGCGCAATGTTTTTTGTGCGGACGTCTTGTACCATCCCACCTTGATAACGAAAAGATTGTGGCTGTGGGGTTGGTGCCCTTCGAAAAGCTGGATTATGCCTATTTTGTGAGTTAAAACTAGGGTTGCGATGGTTCCACTGGCCAGCATCTACCCAACGTGGTTGTCTTTGAGGGTGAGCCATAGTGTGATCAATTTGCTCGACATTACTTACTTCTCTGCTTAGATAAGGAGCGACATTTGATTTACCTATCTGTTCATTGATACCTATCTGAACATTTGGCTTTGATACAAATTCAACCATATCTGTTTGTGTTTCGACATCTTTAAAGACCCGAGCTACCCAAATGAGAGGAGGTGGCAGCTTTAAGTTTGACTTTGCACAGGTGTGTTTGATTTCATCGTAATTCTCTTCCAAGCACGAATAAAATTCGAATGTCAGAACTGCTAAAATTGCACTCTGTGCCGAGGGGATAACATTCGAAGTAAATGCGCTTTTTACATCAGCTAAAAAGAAAAAATGTGCTAATGATTCAATTTCGACAGGAAATTTTTTATCAAAAAACGGTGCAATATTGTTTTCCATTGCCAACTCAGCTACCGAAGCTACATTGAGTGTGAACTTAAATTCCGAAAGGCGACTGTCAGTGTTAATAAGTGCTAGCATCGTTTCTTCTTCTACTTTGAACCCAATTTTCACGAAGGTGTTATCAAGCAACAAGCTCCTTAATTGAGAGGGAATTTCTTGAAGCACTAATAAATCAAAGCTATATATAAGCCCATCAGCACGACATAGAGTTAAATTATCACAAAACGGACCTTTTCCATGCTTTCTATAAGAAGGTGTGAGTCTGAACGAGCTAAATTTACCATCCGTCTTATCATCCGAGGCGATTTCAAAATACTCGGTGCAGTGCATGGCAACTAAGTTTGGAATACGAGGGTCATTTCGTATAATAACGCAAGCTTCTTCCACGTCCACATCTTTTGGGATGTATTGAATTCGCGATTCTGTGGGTCTCCGATTGAATTTAAGCTGCCATTTTCGGTTAGTCTCTTCAGTAAAGATAGTTGGAACGTTCACCTGCGTTTGAGGGCTTCTCTTCCATGATACACTTTCGGCTGATTCCTTTGGCGAAGGAGAGTGCCCATGGTCCGCATTACTCGTTTCTTTTACTAAAATGAATATGGGTGATAATAAGCTAGCATGATAAACATAAACATATATGATATTAATAACGCGGTCTTAAATTATAAGTGTGAGTTGGGAAATGACATCTTTTAGAAATTTTCTCATTTTTTAATTCGAGTTTTTGCGTTTTAAGAGCGTTTGAGGGAGATTTTTTCAATCTGTTTACATGAATCCATTCTTCAGATCCAGCTTGACTTCTTAACAAAACAGTTGGGTACTTGATTTGCATGATTTCATACGGTCCTAGCCAAGGGTGTAAAAATTTTGGGGTTTGACCTGGTTTGATAGCAGGAGAGAATTTGTAAACCCAATCTCCTACAGCTAACAAAATATTTTTCACCTTTTTATCATACTGTTGCCTTTGTGATTCTTGCGATAATCGAATGTTTTCACTCGCTAGAATTTGAGAATTGTACAAATGTCTAGCTACTTCTGTAGCATAATCTGAGAGATCAATTTTATATGGTGAAAGTGGGTTCGATTTCAACAGATTGATTTCAATAGGCAATTTTGCATTTCTACCAAATAATAAATAAAAAGGTGAGAATTTAGTTGATTCTTGGATTGAAGTATTGTACGAAAAGAGAGCAAAAGGCAGAAAATCGTCCCAGTCGGTGTGATTTTTATTAATATACATAGACAACATGTTTTCAACAGTCCTATTAAACCTTTCCACTAATCCGTCCGTTTGAGGGTGATATGCAGTAGTATTTACTTTATGAGTGTCACATAAATTACAAATTTCTTTAACCAACTCCGACATATAATTGGAGCCTTGGTCTGATAATAGTGAGGAGGGGGCACCATGTCGAAGAATTACTTCATACATAAACGTTTTTGCAACTGTTTTGGCCGTTGTATCTGAAATAGCGGCTCCCATTACAAATTTTGTTAAATAATCACTAAAAATGATGACAAATCGATTTCCATTTTCAGTGAGTGGTAATGGGCCCAAAATATCCGTCGCTACCCTCTCAAATGGTCCACCAACTTGAATAGGGCAGAGATTTGCACGAGTGTGTTTATTCGGAGATTTCCTCGACAAGCATTTTAAACACTGTTCACAATATGATTTAATATCATTATACATACGTGGCCAAAAGAATCTTTCCTTAATTCTATTATAGGTACGTCTAAAACCAAAATGACCTGAGAGGACGTGATCATGCAAAGCAAAAAGAATATCATTCACTAAACATTTAGGTACGACTAATAATTTTTCATTGAGCTTAGAGTGTGGTGAACCAATAAAATACAAAATATCATTTTCGATGATGTATTGAGTGCTAATTAATGCTATGTGCCTAGCTTCCTGTTCAGCTTCCGGTAACTCATAATCTTTTAAATATTTTATCATATTTTGACAAAAATCATCTTTATTTTGACCATCATGTAGATCAAAACATTTTTGTTGAGATTCAACAACTGCAGAACAATATGTCCTAGATAATGCGTCTACATTCGTGTGCTGCTTTCCTGGTTTGTGCTTAATCTCAAAATCATACTCTTGTAATGCTAGACCCCATCGAGCTATTCGGGGAGAGGGATTCGGTTTTTTAAGAATATATTGAAGAGCGGAGTGGTCTGTAATTACCATAATTTTTCTTTCAAAAATATAGGATCGAAATTGTTTTAAGGCCCACACAACTGCTAAGCCTTCCTGTTCAAAAACTGGGTAATTCTTTTCAGCTTTTTTTAAAATTCGACTTGCAAACGCAATGGGGTGTTCCTGACCATCTATTTCCTGGGCTAATATGCCAGCTATTCCTTTTCCTGAAGCATCCGTTTGAACGATAAAGGGTTTAGAGAAATCGGGATATGCCAAAACGGGAACTGTGGTGAGAGCGTTTTTAAGTGTTTCGAAGCTTTTTTGATGATCATCTTTCCAAATAAATTTTTTATCCCTTTTTAACAAATTATATAATGGTTCGGCAATGAGTGAAAAATTTTGAATAAATTTCCGGTAATATCCTGAGAGTCCTAGAAAGCTTTTCACCTTGTCAGTCGAAATGGGAGTTGGAAACTCTAAAACTGCTTTTATTTTATTAGCGTCAGGAGAAACTCCTTCACGATTCACTGTGTGTCCTAAATAGGAAATACTAGTTTGTGCGAACTTGCATTTTTCTAATCTTAATTTAAGTCCGGCTTCCTGAAGCTTTTCAAAAACAATAGAGAGTCTCCTTAAGTGTTCTTCAAATGTGTGGCCAAAAATTAATATATCGTCGAGATAAACTAAACAAATGTCCCACTGCAGACCGGATAAAACAAGGTCCATTAATCTCTGAAAAGTGGCGGGAGCGTTGCATAATCCAAAAGGCAGGACATTGAACTCGTAAAGGCCGTTAAACGTAATGAATGCAGTTTTTTCTTTGTCTTTTTCAGTGAGAGGAATCTGCCAATAGCCCCAGGCTTGATCAAGAGTCGTGAAATATGCACTTTTATTGAGAGTTTCAATGATATCATCAATTCTAGGGAGGGGATAACAATCTTTTTTTGTTACACTATTTAGCTTCCTATAATCGACACAAAATCTGTAGCCACCTGTTCTTTTCGGAACTAAAACAACCGGACTTGCCCAGGGGCTACGAGAGGGGCGAATTACTAATTTTTCGAGCATTTTTTTTATTTCTCCGTCAATAACTTCTCTTAGCTTATGAGGCACACGATAAGGTGGTTTCCTAATTGGTGTAGCTGATTCTGTCTCTATGTGATGTTCGGTTAAATCCGTACGTCCCAAATTAATATCATCCTTCACAAAAAGTTTAGAAAATTTCGTCAAAAGCGCCAGCAAGAGTGAGTTCTCATGTTCAGACAAGTTTGGCTTTCCAGGTATCTCACAAAATTCTATGTCTGATGGAATTTCATATTCTATGTCCGATGAAGTTTCATTATCTAATGATGGATTTGAGTGATTAACGAGAGAGACAGATTTTTCAACATTTACAAAACTTACGCGACCTAGCCGAGCACCCTTAAAGAGTTTTATCAAATTTTGAGATGTGTTTAATACGCATATTCTTATTTCATCATTTAAAGGAGCGTCTATTGAACATGCAACGTGAATCTTCTTTTCACTCAACGTTTGATAAAACGGTTCGAATAACACACAATTTAAATTATTATACGGCTCTTCTAATCTTACATTAGTGATTAACGAACTCCTAGGAGGTAACACTGTGGTCTCTGCAAGTCGGGTGATTCCTCTTCCGCCTTCCGGGTATTGCTGAGTGTTTAATGTAGGTAATTCATGAGGTCCAAATTTCACTATTTTTTGATTCCAAAAAAATAGTAAGTTTGGAAAACGCCAGAGATAATCATTTCCAATTAATAAATCAACGGGACATTCAGCAACAACGTAAACCCTTATCATGTCATCATCACAAAGATTTTTATTATTAATCAAATGCAATCGTATCCATGTACTTCCTAATACAGACGATTTAACCCCACACGCTTGTTTAACAGTTTTAATTTCGGTTGGCAAGAGAGGGAGTCGTAAAATTTCTCTAGTTTTATCTTTCATGAGGGTTATCTCCGAACCTGTGTCTAACATAGCATATGTTATGTCTGCTGAGCCATTTTGAGGATTTTTAATTTGAACAGCAATTTTAGGATAGCGACTTTGATTTATCTCTTTATCTACAGTAGCAGAAACTTTCTCAAAAATCGATACAGAAGGAGATTCCCCAACATTTTTATTAATCATCGGACTAAAAGCTTTAGCTAAGCGTTGAGTTAGATTACCCGTATCACTGCTTGCACTCGACATTGGATAGCGATACTCGTCCGTCGTCTGCTTATTTTGCGCAAAAGTGGGTGTGGCACGTTCGGGAGATTGTCTTAGGTGTGATCGTTTGAGTTTGATGCACCTAAAAATACCAATCTTATTTAATATATAGCAAATGTAAGCAAAGCATGCAAAAACAAGTATTATAACAATACTATTAATTATTAATTGCACTGGTGCTGATATGAGTTTCGTGAGACCGCTTAAAAGATCGAGTGAGCCATGTACAATTAAATGTTCAACGGCTTGCTCTTCTCCTTTCATGATTTCAGCAACAGCTTGACCCGTACCTTTCAAAAAATGTGAAATTGAGCTAGGATTGAGTGATAGGTTAGCAGAATAATCAATTAAACGTTCCATTTGCATTTCTAACTCTTCACTTTTCGTTACGTACTGAATTAATGACGAAAATACATGAGATTTTATTTTTTCTGGTGTTTTCATAATCGGCGGGGCGGCAAAAACGAAAGGAGTCCATTTTTCGTTCCAAACAATTTCTAATGGTATTTGACTAACGTGCGAGATATGATTATGATTTATCAGTGCATGCTTAACACAAATTGCTTGAATGTACTTATGAAATCATTTTACGTAGGCCCCTTCCAACTGGGATTGAAGAGACAGGTTGTTACTGTTGTTTTTTCTACGCTCACTCGACTTTATTTATTTAGAAGATAATTAACAAATTGACTAAATGAATAGCGAAAAACATTTGGCTAGCCAGGACTCGAACCTGGGCTTCCTGGTTACCGGCCAAGCGTGCTTCCAACTACACCATCTAGCCGTAATTCGAGAAACAAACTTTATGCCTGTGATACAAGGAAGTCGGGGAGAAAGCTCCACCAGCACTAACCTCAACACAGTGTGCTGAATGAATAGCGAAAAACATTTGGCTAGCCAGGACTCGAACCTGGGCTTCCTGGTTACCGGCCAAGCGTGCTTCCAACTACACCATCTAGCCGTAATTCGAGAAACAAACTTTATGCCTGTGATACAAGGAAGTCGGGGAGAAAGCTCCACCAGCACTAACCTCAACACAGTGTGCTGAATGAATAGCGAAAAACATTTGGCTAGCCAGGACTCGAACCTGGGCTTCCTGGTTACCGGCCAAGCGTGCTTCCAACTACACCATCTAGCCGTAATTCGAGAAACAAACTTTATGCCTGTGATACAAGGAAGTCGGGGAGAAAGCTCCACCAGCACTAACCTCAACACAGTGTGCTGAATGAATAGCGAAAAACATTTGGCTAGCCAGGACTCGAACCTGGGCTTCCTGGTTACCGGCCAAGCGTGCTTCCAACTACACCATCTAGCCGTAATTCGAGAAACAAACTTTATGCCTGTGATACAAGGAAGTCGGGGAGAAAGCTCCACCAGCACTAACCTCAACACAGTGTGCTGAATGAATAGCGAAAAACATTTGGCTAGCCAGGACTCGAACCTGGGCTTCCTGGTTACCGGCCAAGCGTGCTTCCAACTACACCATCTAGCCGTAATTCGAGAAACAAACTTTATGCCTGTGATACAAGGAAGTCGGGGAGAAAGCTCCACCAGCACTAACCTCAACACAGTGTGCTGAATGAATAGCGAAAAACATTTGGCTAGCCAGGACTCGAACCTGGGCTTCCTGGTTACCGGCCAAGCGTGCTTCCAACTACACCATCTAGCCGTAATTCGAGAAACAAACTTTATGCCTGTGATACAAGGAAGTCGGGGAGAAAGCTCCACCAGCACTAACCTCAACACAGTGTGCTGAATGAATAGCGAAAAACATTTGGCTAGCCAGGACTCGAACCTGGGCTTCCTGGTTACCGGCCAAGCGTGCTTCCAACTACACCATCTAGCCGTAATTCGAGAAACAAACTTTATGCCTGTGATACAAGGAAGTCGGGGAGAAAGCTCCACCAGCACTAACCTCAACACAGTGTGCTGAATGAATAGCGAAAAACATTTGGCTAGCCAGGACTCGAACCTGGGCTTCCTGGTTACCGGCCAAGCGTGCTTCCAACTACACCATCTAGCCGTAATTCGAGAAACAAACTTTATGCCTGTGATACAAGGAAGTCGGGGAGAAAGCTCCACCAGCACTAACCTCAACACAGTGTGCTGAATGAATAGCGAAAAACATTTGGCTAGCCAGGACTCGAACCTGGGCTTCCTGGTTACCGGCCAAGCGTGCTTCCAACTACACCATCTAGCCGTAATTCGAGAAACAAACTTTATGCCTGTGATACAAGGAAGTCGGGGAGAAAGCTCCACCAGCACTAACCTCAACACAGTGTGCTGAATGAATAGCGAAAAACATTTGGCTAGCCAGGACTCGAACCTGGGCTTCCTGGTTACCGGCCAAGCGTGCTTCCAACTACACCATCTAGCCGTAATTCGAGAAACAAACTTTATGCCTGTGATACAAGGAAGTCGGGAGAAAGCTCCACCAGCACTAACCTCAACACAGTGTGCTGAATGAATAGCGAAAAACATTTGGCTAGCCAGGACTCGAACCTGGGCTTCCTGGTTACCGGCCAAGCGTGCTTCCAACTACACCATCTAGCCGTAATTCGAGAAACAAACTTTATGCCTGTGATACAAGGAAGTCGGGGAGAAAGCTCCACCAGCACTAACCTCAACACAGTGTGCTGAATGAATAGCGAAAAACATTTGGCTAGCCAGGACTCGAACCTGGGCTTCCTGGTTACCGGCCAAGCGTGCTTCCAACTACACCATCTAGCCGTAATTCGAGAAACAAACTTTATGCCTGTGATACAAGGAAGTCGGGGAGAAAGCTCCACCAGCACTAACCTCAACACAGTGTGCTGAATGAATAGCGAAAAACATTTGGCTAGCCAGGACTCGAACCTGGGCTTCCTGGTTACCGGCCAAGCGTGCTTCCAACTACACCATCTAGCCGTAATTCGAGAAACAAACTTTATGCCTGTGATACAAGGAAGTCGGGGAGAAAGCTCCACCAGCACTAACCTCAACACAGTGTGCTGAATGAATAGCGAAAAACATTTGGCTAGCCAGGACTCGAACCTGGGCTTCCTGGTTACCGGCCAAGCGTGCTTCCAACTACACCATCTAGCCGTAATTCGAGAAACAAACTTTATGCCTGTGATACAAGGAAGTCGGGGAGAAAGCTCCACCAGCACTAACCTCAACACAGTGTGCTGAATGAATAGCGAAAAACATTTGGCTAGCCAGGACTCGAACCTGGGCTTCCTGGTTACCGGCCAAGCGTGCTTCCAACTACACCATCTAGCCGTAATTCGAGAAACAAACTTTATGCCTGTGATACAAGGAAGTCGGGGAGAAAGCTCCACCAGCACTAACCTCAACACAGTGTGCTGAATGAATAGCGAAAAACATTTGGCTAGCCAGGACTCGAACCTGGGCTTCCTGGTTACCGGCCAAGCGTGCTTCCAACTACACCATCTAGCCGTAATTCGAGAAACAAACTTTATGCCTGTGATACAAGGAAGTCGGGGAGAAAGCTCCACCAGCACTAACCTCAACACAGTGTGCTGAATGAATAGCGAAAAACATTTGGCTAGCCAGGACTCGAACCTGGGCTTCCTGGTTACCGGCCAAGCGTGCTTCCAACTACACCATCTAGCCGTAATTCGAGAAACAAACTTTATGCCTGTGATACAAGGAAGTCGGGGAGAAAGCTCCACCAGCACTAACCTCAACACAGTGTGCTGAATGAATAGCGAAAAACATTTGGCTAGCCAGGACTCGAACCTGGGCTTCCTGGTTACCGGCCAAGCGTGCTTCCAACTACACCATCTAGCCGTAATTCGAGAAACAAACTTTATGCCTGTGATACAAGGAAGTCGGGGAGAAAGCTCCACCAGCACTAACCTCAACACAGTGTGCTGAATGAATAGCGAAAAACATTTGGCTAGCCAGGACTCGAACCTGGGCTTCCTGGTTACCGGCCAAGCGTGCTTCCAACTACACCATCTAGCCGTAATTCGAGAAACAAACTTTATGCCTGTGATACAAGGAAGTCGGGGAGAAAGCTCCACCAGCACTAACCTCAACACAGTGTGCTGAATGAATAGCGAAAAACATTTGGCTAGCCAGGACTCGAACCTGGGCTTCCTGGTTACCGGCCAAGCGTGCTTCCAACTACACCATCTAGCCGTAATTCGAGAAACAAACTTTATGCCTGTGATACAAGGAAGTCGGGAGAAAGCTCCACCAGCACTAACCTCAACACAGTGTGCTGAATGAATAGCGAAAAACATTTGGCTAGCCAGGACTCGAACCTGGGCTTCCTGGTTACCGGCCAAGCGTGCTTCCAACTACACCATCTAGCCGTAATTCGAGAAACAAACTTTATGCCTGTGATACAAGGAAGTCGGGGAGAAAGCTCCACCAGCACTAACCTCAACACAGTGTGCTGAATGAATAGCGAAAAACATTTGGCTAGCCAGGACTCGAACCTGGGCTTCCTGGTTACCGGCCAAGCGTGCTTCCAACTACACCATCTAGCCGTAATTCGAGAAACAAACTTTATGCCTGTGATACAAGGAAGTCGGGAGAAAGCTCCACCAGCACTAACCTCAACACAGTGTGCTGAATGAATAGCGAAAAACATTTGGCTAGCCAGGACTCGAACCTGGGCTTCCTGGTTACCGGCCAAGCGTGCTTCCAACTACACCATCTAGCCGTAATTCGAGAAACAAACTTTATGCCTGTGATACAAGGAAGTCGGGGAGAAAGCTCCACCAGCACTAACCTCAACACAGTGTGCTGAATGAATAGCGAAAAACATTTGGCTAGCCAGGACTCGAACCTGGGCTTCCTGGTTACCGGCCAAGCGTGCTTCCAACTACACCATCTAGCCGTAATTCGAGAAACAAACTTTATGCCTGTGATACAAGGAAGTCGGGGAGAAAGCTCCACCAGCACTAACCTCAACACAGTGTGCTGAATGAATAGCGAAAAACATTTGGCTAGCCAGGACTCGAACCTGGGCTTCCTGGTTACCGGCCAAGCGTGCTTCCAACTACACCATCTAGCCGTAATTCGAGAAACAAACTTTATGCCTGTGATACAAGGAAGTCGGGAGAAAGCTCCACCAGCACTAACCTCAACACAGTGTGCTGAATGAATAGCGAAAAACATTTGGCTAGCCAGGACTCGAACCTGGGCTTCCTGGTTACCGGCCAAGCGTGCTTCCAACTACACCATCTAGCCGTAATTCGAGAAACAAACTTTATGCCTGTGATACAAGGAAGTCGGGAGAAAGCTCCACCAGCACTAACCTCAACACAGTGTGCTGAATGAATAGCGAAAAACATTTGGCTAGCCAGGACTCGAACCTGGGCTTCCTGGTTACCGGCCAAGCGTGCTTCCAACTACACCATCTAGCCGTAATTCGAGAAACAAACTTTATGCCTGTGATACAAGGAAGTCGGGGAGAAAGCTCCACCAGCACTAACCTCAACACAGTGTGCTGAATGAATAGCGAAAAACATTTGGCTAGCCAGGACTCGAACCTGGGCTTCCTGGTTACCGGCCAAGCATGCTTCCAACTACACCATCTAGCCGTAATTCGAGAAACAAACTTTATGCCTGTGATACAAGGAAGTCGGGGAGAAAGCTCCACCAGCACTAACCTCAACACAGTGTGCTGAATGAATAGCGAAAAACATTTGGCTAGCCAGGACTCGAACCTGGGCTTCCTGGTTACCGGCCAAGCATGCTTCCAACTACACCATCTAGCCGTAATTCGAGAAACAAACTTTATGCCTGTGATACAAGGAAGTCGGGGAGAAAGCTCCACCAGCACTAACCTCAACACAGTGTGCTGAATGAATAGCGAAAAACATTTGGCTAGCCAGGACTCGAACCTGGGCTTCCTGGTTACCGGCCAAGCGTGCTTCCAACTACACCATCTAGCCGTAATTCGAGAAACAAACTTTATGCCTGTGATACAAGGAAGTCGGGGAGAAAGCTCCACCAGCACTAACCTCAACACAGTGTGCTGAATGAATAGCGAAAAACATTTGGCTAGCCAGGACTCGAACCTGGGCTTCCTGGTTACCGGCCAAGCGTGCTTCCAACTACACCATCTAGCCGTAATTCGAGAAACAAACTTTATGCCTGTGATACAAGGAAGTCGGGGAGAAAGCTCCACCAGCACTAACCTCAACACAGTGTGCTGAATGAATAGCGAAAAACATTTGGCTAGCCAGGACTCGAACCTGGGCTTCCTGGTTACCGGCCAAGCGTGCTTCGTTTAAGAATCACTAACATAATATCTCTTTGGGTTTCGTTTTTTCAAACCGGGTAGAATGTAATGAATTAAATTTCGTACTTTCATATTTTCTATCACACGTAGCTCACACGCCCCGTACGAATGGTTACGTCATCTACATTTCTACGAATTTTGAAAGAGTTACAAAAAATTATCAAACATCTCATCTCCGAAATTCTAACGTGACGATAGTTCGACCAAACACACATTGCCCTCACACTCGTGACAAAGTCGAAGTAGCTTATGATCTTTTAATATAATATAAAAACAAAGTTCACGAGCCTTAAGTTTAGTTGTAATTCGACCGTGTAGATCCCCACTTGCCCCACTGGGATACGGCTTAGTTGTACATTATGCTCGACTGTGTTATACGCATTTCTCGACGCGTCATACATTTATATTATTGATGCTACTTGTATCCGAGCCAAGTAATAAAGCGAACCTGTATTATACAACTAGCAACAACATTATACAACAACGCATCTAATGGTTATTTGACTAGCGTGCGAGATTCCATTATTGCTACGCCACAACTTATCTTTCTTAAAAAATCCATAAGATCTACGTGTACATTCTACTTTTGGAGAATTATGAGTGAGGTCTTCGGACCCACGGTATAATAAAATAAATTTGTTGTCCAATTTTTACTGGCACAAACGCATAACAATTGTTATTATAAGTGTAATTCCAAAAATCACGTCTGGAATGAGAGGTTGACAATCCCAAATTACTAAAGCTTCTCCAAAAAATCTTGCCGAAATATTTTTCTTTTTAACAATGCCCTCGCGCCAAGAGTTGGGTCGATTCTGAGAGTTTGCCATACTAACTGAAGATAACGATCCGCAGCTCTACATAATTCTATCCAAATATCACGAAAATGTTGTGTTTCAAATTCTCGAATTTTTATCTAAAGATATTCTAATTTTGCATTTACCGGATCAATATCTGTCACGTTATTATTATTTTTTTTGAGATTAGGGTAGAATCATTTAGAGGGTGACTTTTTTTATCAAAAATTGTTACGTCGTGAATCTGTATGTGAATTCCTTGTGCAGTCTCATAAACATCCGATAGATTACAAATTACAATTTGTTTTGTGAGGCTAAAAGCACCTTGTATAGCTTCAACTGTAAGAAAACCATCCAAGATACTTCGCATTATATGTACCTGAATTTGTGAAATGACAGGGGTGAGCAATTGATGAAATATGCCAAAAAAGAAAAATTCTGAGGTTGCACATCCTCCTTTTTCTAAGACACATCCACCAGTATCTCCAAGATTACTTATGAGTGTTTTCCCATCATACGACAATACGAATCCTACTTCAATAATAAAATTCTCAACCGTTTCACAGTGATCATAACAACAGTACTTATAATGGACCATGAGAGTTTTATTTGTTGACCATAATTCATTCGAAAATTTATATAACAATTTTTGCTCGTGAGATTTTAATGCCCAGACTGATTTACACTGCTCTATCGATACTGCTTTACCATAACTTTTATCAGCAACGATACCTTTTGAGAAAAATACACCGTAATTAGTACAAATCGTACGTACCTTAATAAAACATTTAAAAGCTATAAGATGTGTGGGTTCATGATTAGGAGTCCATAGAGTAACTTTTCCTTTCGCTAATTATTTTCCATAAATGTGAGGTAATATACATTTTACTTCTTTTGGTACAGCAACAGCATGACCCCCTCTAAATTCATCACAAACGTAATAAATTTTTCTTTCCGATTTTTTTCGAAAAAGTAATGCATGAAACTGGAGTGAGTAAGAAGAGGCTTAAATAAAGAGCAAATAAAAGAGGTACTGAATATCTTATGAAATATCTCGAACTAAAATGTGTGATGTAGTGCTTCAGCCCCAAATTATTTTTAAATACTGCTGACGGCCTGCAAACAATCATGGATTCATCCTCTGATTTACAAATCGCATTTAAAATATGAGAATTCGGTATGTTACAGTTTTTTACCCCATTTAAATCAGCACTACCTTCATGATTTTCGCCTTTCGGGTCATCAAAAAAATGCCCGGATTCCCAACTAAAATTAACTTCGTCATGCAGTTCGGACGTTACACTAAACGACCTCATGGAGGGAAATCCAGCCTCGTTATACGAGTAGGCCTGAGCAAGGACAGGGTCTTCGACTGACATGGGGTCGAATGTTACTCTTCCCTGTTCAGGTGGACACGAGCTTGTTTTTATAATCGGGTCCTGCCTGTCATCCTCCGCATGCGCATTAGTTGCATTGCTCGAAACATTTCTACCCGACCAGGCACCTCGGTTAGAGAATGAACCACGACCCAGGTGCGCGTTTCGATTAGGGCCCTGCCCTGGTTGTGGTTGTGCCCGCACACTTCTCGAATTATTTTCTTGTTTGAAAAATGAGTGATTAGATTGATTCGCCAAAAGATTAGCTTTTGTTCTGCAATTTATTTGTCGATGACCCAATTTTCCGCAAAAATAACAATTAATATTTTTGTCTGAATTATACAGAGTGTTGCGATATCTTTCTCCCTCATGCTTTGGTACATAATATTTTTCTCCGTCATCCTTACAATTTTCTCTTCTTGAAAACTTATTGAAATCACTCGTACTTGAGGTGTTTTTAATAAAATTGACCTGACTTGTTCCATTATTATTTTTTGATGAGACGGCGTTGGGGGTGAGTGAAGTGTTTTGTTCGTAAGCCTGATTAATTTCCTGTTTTCGTGCTTCCGAAACGGCTTCTTCGAATGTTTTTGGAGAGGCATTTCTAACCCAAAGACGAAGATTTGGTAAGAGTTTTGAAATGAAATGACTTTTAACAAAATCGTTTTGTTCGTGCCCCGTCCAACCCGGTTGAGCTTTATGAGCTAATCTGCGCACATCTGCTGCGTATTGCTGCACTGCTTCTCCTGGGAGTTGAAAACGTGTGAGAAGTTGGTCTCGTTTGATATCTATGTGCTGATTATCTGGAAAATATCCACGAAATTCATCAAACCATTCTTTCCAAGTTGTGAATTCAGGAGTTCGGGTACTTATTTCAGCAAAGAGAGTTTGTGCAGCATCCCTCAAGTAGGTCGACAAAAGAGCTATTTTTCGATTTAATTGCGATGCTCCAGCCAAAATCGCTAAATTAGAAAATTGTTTTTCCCACTCAGACCAGTTTGTGTCTCCATCGCCAGAAAAAGCAGTGAGTGGGGGAGCAGCTAATAATGAAACAGGTCGATTTTCATACATATCTTGAATATGTACGACTGTTTGTTGTAAAAGTGCTATAACTTGATCATCCATTTTATTTTCCTTTACTTTAGCAACAACAGAT
>JAVLUZ010000153.1:0-11353 GCA_036768485.1 Mermis nigrescens | reverse complement strand
CGGAGTGAAAGAAAAAATCATTCTCACATTTCATTTCAGGGGAGCGGGTACGTGCCCTCTCTATCCCCCTTGATAGGGGCCTGTTGACAGCCTGTCCTACCTAGAGAAGGAAAGAAAGAAAATTTTATTACTAATACCAACTGTTAAAATACGAAATGACAAGATATATAATAAATGCAATTACGAATTAGTGAAGGGACATGCGAGTTAATGGAATGACAAGTTTTACGCGCGCTCCCACAAGATATCTAGATAAATCAAAGTTTGCTAATCTAGATTTAAATATGTTTAGGTTAGGGGAAGAAACAATGAAGTCAGGAAGATCGTTCCTGCGATGTATTTGTAAAAGAAATCAAACTCTTCTAAATTAGAATGTATTATAGGTATAACTAATTTGAATCTATTAATGCTACGGGTAAAATTATGATTAAATACAAAAAAATCATCAGCTTCCAAACATGATTTATGACAAATAATTTGATACATCATACACAGACAAATCTGCAAGCGTCTTAATTCAAGTCTGCACAATTTAAGTTGTGTTAAACGATCCTCGTAAGAAAGAATATAGAACAAAAATAAACTTTCAAACGTTAGAAACAATGTAAATCTATAAATTCCAGCCGATCTATCCAACAAAACGTAAAACTGCACCGCATTCATAAACTTACAGATTTTTCCATTATCGATTTAGACCAACATAATAGCGAAGAAAAGCTAGTCGTCGTTGAAGTCTTGCCTTCTTGAACAGACACACACGGTAAATAAAGAAGGATCTAGAAGAAAAGAAGAAAATTTATTCGGTAAAAGTATTAAAGAAAACCCATAAAAAGTAGGTAAAAACGCATTGTCAATGTGAACATAATACACAATCTGCATAAAACAAAGTATGTGCATAAAGCAACAGATAATGCAATGGTACCAGGAGCGTAAGGCACAAATGCTCTTACGTACGCCCCTTCAGATAAACACTAAAATCAATTTCCGAAATCATATTCCTAAAAGCTATTGGGTTATTACAGTCAACTGTATTCTGCGGGAGAATGTTCCAAATTTTAGCCAACCTGTTCGCAAAGTCATGTTTTCTACAATCTAAACGTGATTGTTTGATGAACAGTTTCATGTTATTTACCTATCTAGTACCTCTATCAGGTGCAAGCTCAAAAAAATTCATTAAATGTCAATATTTTGTGTTTAACAATTTTAAAGGCAAAAACAAGATCAGTGTGGATACGACGGGTTCCGAGTCGTTCTTAAGTTTAGGATATTCAATCTTTCATCATACGATAAAGTTTTATTCTCAAAATAATTTTTTTGTAAATTTTCTGTACTTTTTCAAGTCGTGTAATATCTCCAATTTGGTATGGATTCCAGACAACGGATCCGTATTCAAGGATAGGTCTAACGTATGTTTTAAAAGCTCTGATCATCAAATCGGTATTTTTTGAGACGAATGTTTTGTGCATTAAGGATGCGACTCTAGCAGCTTTAGACGCAATATTTGTACAATGAATGCCTGATGATAAATCATTAGATATGTAGATACCAAGGTCCTTCATACAATTTTCAGCATTTTTCAACTCAGCCCACTTCCGGATTTCCGTAACCCAAATATAACGTTGCTTATTTTTCGTAGCTAATTTTCAGTTGCCATTTTTCGGCCCAAGAATGCAATGAATCAAGATCAGACTGTAACAGGATGGAATTTCCAGATTTGTTGAAAATTTTCAAATCGTCAGCAAACAGCATTATATTGCTATTTTTAATCGAATCTACTAAATCGTTTATAAAGATCAAAAATAACGTGGGACCCAGAACACTTCCTTGAGGAACACCGCTTATTACTGGCAATGAATTGGGATATATGACCGTCAATTTTTACCTTCTGTGATCTGCCTGATAAAAATGATCGAATCCAGTTTAGCAAAACTCCAGAAATTCCCAAATATTCAACTTTCCGTAACAGTTTAGAATGAACAACAGAATCGAAGGCTTTACAAAAATCTACATAAACTATGTCAGTAGGAATCCGATTATCTAAATTCTTAGTCCAAATATTTTTGCATTTTAGTAATTGAGAATCACACGATTTGTTTTTCATAAAACCGAATTGCTGTGGGTTCAACAAATTGTTTCGATTAAAATAGTTTATGATACAATCATTTATTATTGACTCCATAATTTTGCAAAAAATACACGTGAGTGAAATTGGTCTAAAATTTTCTACGGAATGGGGGTTCCCTTTTTTAAAAACTGGGGTTACCAAGGCTTCTAACCAGGACTTGGGAAGTTTTCCAGTTCTATAAGAGACTTCAAAAATTGTAGACAGGGGAGCAATCAAAACATCACAAATTTGTTTTATAAAGTATGCGCAAAACCCATCGGGATCAACAGAATATGTGGGTTTTAGCTTATTCAACGCCAAGGAAATTACCGAATATTCAAAAGCAACTTCCGGACGATCTGTTACGTTTACGCGATTCACATTATCTGGAATTTCATGATTGTCTAAAGTGACAACCGATCCAAAAAATGTATTAAAAGCATCTGCCTTGATTGATTGGTCGGATACGATTTGACCATTAACGAAATCATTGTAAAGCTTTACGTAGAATTATTCATAGTTATTTCTCTTCTCAAGAAAACGAATTGCTTAAGAATAATAATCCTAAAGCTTTCTATACTTTTGTAAATAATAGGTTAAAAAGTCGCAGTGAAATTCCTCCCCTAACATTTTCTGATAATAATGTTATAACTGATTCAATACATAAGGCTAACACTTTTAATGATTATTTTGCCTCTATGTTTTCTAGCGACATTACTAATGCGAATTTTCTTTTTCAGAATCGCTGTGATTTTTTCGCTTTCTGACGTCATTTTTAGTGAGAATTGTGTATTGGAAGCCATTAACCATCTGAATAATTCTACTGCAGTTGGCCCAGATGGAATCTGTAATCTTTTTATTAAAAAATTGTCATTTGAAATGGTAAAGCCGTTAGTTTCTATTTTCATTGTATCTTTTCTGTCTGGAAATACTCCCAAGCTTTGGAGCATGGCACATGTTATTCCCATTTTGAAAAAGGGGGACCCAGCATTAGTTGAAAATTACAGGCCCATCTCTCTTTGTTATTCTATTGAAAAAAATAATGGAGAGAATTATTAATAGTCAATTGTTAAACTTTCTTAAGGTTAATAAACTAATATCTCCTTTTCAATTTGGTTTTCAAAAGAATAAATCTTGTGAAACACAGTTGTTAAAATGTAAGTTTTCTAGATTCAGTCCTTAGCTAAAAAAAACTGTTGATATAATATACTTAGATTTTTCAAAAGCATTTGATAAAGTAAATAGTGAAAAACTTCTCATTAAGTTAACCGGATATGGAATAAAAGGGCAATTTGTTCACATGGTTAAAGGCCTATTTGTTCAATCGTTCTCAGTGTGTTCGCATTAATCAGTCTTTTTCAGGTTACGTGCCTGTTACTAGTGGTGTCGTCCAAGGAAGTGTCCTTGGACCTACGCTCTTTTCGATTTTTATCAATGACATATGTGATAATATTTATAGCACGGTTTATATGTTTGCTGATGATATCAAAATTTTCAATATTAGTCCTAACTATAGATAATTACAGTCTGATTTAGATAAGATTTTTGAGTGGGCAATTACATGGGATTTACCTATTTCACGGACCAATGTCAAGTTCTATATTTGGGTAATAATAATCAAAAAGTTATTTATAGACTAAATGGGGAAATTATTTCTAGTGATTTGTTTGTCCGTGATTTAGGAGTTTTGATTTCCCGAAATTTAAAATTTAAGGAACATTATATTTCTTTGATTAAAAAAGCTTTCTCTAGATGTATTTTTAATACGCAAATCATTTTTTTCGCGTGATAAATGTAACCTTGTTAAAGCTTATAGTTGTTATGTTAGACCTCTATTAGAGTACTGTTGTAGTGTATGGAACCCTTCTTATATTAGTGATATAGATCGACTGGAAGCTGTTCAACGTAGATTTACTAAATATATTTTCGGTTATAATAATATTCTTTCTTACGAGGATCGTTTAATACGACTTAAATTGTGCAGACTTGAATTAAGACGCTTGCAAATTTGTCTGTGTATGATGTATCAGATTATTTGTCACAAATCATGTTTGGAAGCTGATGATTTTTTTGTATTTAATCATAATATTACCTGCAGCATTAATAGATTTAAATTAGTTATACCTGTTGTACATTCTAATTTAGAAAAGTTTGATTTCTTTTACAAATACATCGCAGTTTGGAACGATCTACCTGACTTCATTGTTTCTCCCCTAACCTAAACATATTTAAATCTAGATTAGCAAACTTTGATTTATCTAGATATCTTGTGGGGCGCGCGTAAAACTTGTCATTCCATTGACTCGCATGTCCCGTTACTAATTACGTAATCGTGTATTATGTATTTTGTCATTTTTCATTTTATCAGTTGGTGTATTAGTAATAAAATTTCTTTCTTCTTCTTCTTCTTCTTCTTCAACCTCTAAATCGGGAATTAAGCGCTTCAAGATTAGCGGAGTATTGAAAAAATTGTAAAACTTTTTATGCTTAATTTTGCGCACTTGTTATATTATTTGTTAGATAGTGACAATTTTGACTTAATTTTCTGTTGTGAAACATGGTTAAACGAAGTAATTCATGATAGCATTTTATGTCCTCAAAACAATTATCAAATTTTTCGCTCTGATCGAGTAAATAAACGAGGCGAGCGGGGTCATTGTCTTTGTAAAATCACATTTTAGTGCTCGTTTTGTTAAAGTTCCTAACGAACTGAGTATATCTGACTCTTTAATTATTGATTTTCTCCATGGTCAGGATAGAATTAGATTTCTTCTTATTTACAGACCTCCTCACTACGATTTAAATCATGCTTTAAGAATCTGTAACTTGATAGAATGGGTAAATAATTGCTCTTATCCCGTAATTATCCTAGGAGATTTCAATTTACCTAAAATTGATTGGGCCTTAGGTACCTTTACATCCGATTCTCTTAACGAATTGTTTTACGACTGTTTCTCGTCTACAGGATTAACACAATTAGTTTTAGATCAAACGCATGATACAAATATTATTGATGTTATTTTTGCAGCAAACAATGTTTTTAATGTTAAAGTACTACCCTCCTTTTCCACAAGTGACCACAATTCTATCTTTTGAAACTCTGATAACTCCACCTACAATTTATGTAGAATCTCACTTTAATTTTCAAAAAGCAGACTACTTTAGTATTGGTAGCTTTCTTTCTACTATTTCTTGGCCTGATCTTTTTTCTACTTGTTTAAATGTTAACGACATGTATAATGTATTTTTAAATGTCTTAAGGCCTCTAATTTTTACCTTTGTTCCTAAAGTCAAAGCAAAGCCTTCCAAATTTTCATACCCTAAAGTTTTACGAAAATTATTTGCCAAAAAACGGCTTTTATGGAAAAAATACAAAAAATATCGTACAATTATATGCAAACAAAGGTATCGTAATCACTGTAAAATGTTACGCAAAGAAATTCATAATCATTTTTGTTTACAGGAAAGTAATTTATTGCAACATAACGATCTGAAATCCTTTTTTAGGTTTGTGAATAATCGTTTAAATAATTCTCGAAGCATTCCACCTATTACTTCCACCGACAATAATGTAGTAACTGATCTTCATTGTAAAACTAATATGTTCAATCATTACTTCTCTTCCGTATTTACCAATGATGATATTAACGATTCTTTTGTTTTTCAGAAGCGGGGCGATTTTTCTATTTCAAACATCGTCTTTGACGAAAATAATGTCTCACGGGCGATTGCTAAGATGAAAAACTCGACTTCGATAGCGCCTGATGGTTTAAGTAACTTTTTTGATAAAAAATTAGCTTATTATCTTCTTAAACCCCTTATCAGTATTTTTACTGTTTCTTTTTTATCAGGTGATATCCCAGACATTTGGAGGGAGGCTTACGTTGTACCTATAATTAAAAAGGGTGACCCCTCATTAACTGAAAATTATCGTCCTGCTTCTTTATGTTGCTCAACTTGTAAGATAATGGAAAGTATTATTAATACTCAACTATCAATTTATTTATCTACTAATGAGTTAATATCACCTTTTCAATATGGTTTCCAAAAACATAAATCTTGCGAATTGCAACTATTAAATTGTAAACATTCTTGGGTTAAATCACTGGAATGTAAAGAAACCGTTGATATTATTTATATAGACTTTGCTAAAGCTTTTGACAAAGTCGACATATCTAAACTTCTTGTTAAATTAACTAGTTACGGTATTCAACAACACCTGTTTAATTGGTTGAAAGCTTTTCTATCTAATCGTATTCAGTGTGTTCGCGTTAATCAGTGTTTTTCAGATTATGTGGCTGTTACAAGTGGAGTTATTCAAGGGTCCATTCTTGGACCTACGTTGTTTTTGATTTTTATAAATGATATCTTTGATAACTTGTCAAGTTCGACTTTTATGTTTGCGGATGACCTAAGAATATTCAATCTTTCCTGCAATTATCAAACACTTCAGACCGATTTAGAAAGAATTTCCATTTGGGCCACCAGAAATTGTTTACCAATATCATATTCAAAATGCACAGCCCTATATTTGGGCAAAAATAATCGTAAATTGTCATATACACTCAATACACAAGTTCTTACGAACGATTCTGTCTATGTTCGCGATTTAGGAGTGCTAATTTCGCACAACCTGAAATTTAAGGAACATTACAACAGTATTATCAAGAAAGCTTTCTTGAGATCTATCTTAATTAGAAAATCCTTCTTTTCGCGTGATAAAAATAATCTCATAAAGGCCTTCATTGTTTACGTCAGACCGATCCTTGAATATTCCTGTGCTTTATGGAACCCCTCTTATATTAGTGATATCAACAGGCTGGAGGCTCTTCAGCGTAAATTTACTAAATACATAGTTGGATATCATAGCCCTCTTTCTTACGACGAACGCCTAAACCAACTTAACTTGTGTCGATTAGAATTACGTCGCCTTCATATTTGCTTATGTATGATGTATCAAATTATTGGTCAAAAATCTTGTCTTTTCATGACAGATTTTTTTGTGCTTAATCAAAATACTACTTGCTGCACAAATCGTTTCAAACTAGTTGTTCCTCTTGTCCGTCCTAATTTACAAAAATTTGACTTTTTCTATAAGTATATCTCTGTTTGGAATCACCTACCTGATTTTGTAGTCTCTTCCTCTAACTTGAATATATTCAAATCTAGATTAATTGATGTCGACTTATCCAAATTTATTATAGGGCGGGCTTAAATCGTCATTTTCATGACTCGCTCATCGCCTTTTGCTGTACGCTTTTATTCTTTTGACCGTACGTTTTATTACTCTTTTACATCTTTCGTAATTGTCGCGTTTCAGTAATAAATTATGGCACTGATTATTGGCCAATGTTGGCCCCGAATTTTTTGTTAAAGGTCAATATTGGCCAATAACGCGTGCATTAGGGGCCAATATTTGCAAGATTTAAATTCTTAAAAAGCTTCACGTCCATGGGTTTTGAACCCCGTACTTTCGTGTAAGTAAACTCACACGCGCACACTGCGCCATAGCGAAATTGTGATCAAAATTCTGAAGAATGATACTAATGCTATCTTTTATATACAGTATACGTAGTTAATATTTTTTGTTTGAAAGAGCTTGCTTATCCTATCTTTTATGCCTATGTAGTTTGAATTGTGTGGTAGATATTTCTAATTGTCGTTGGTTTGCCTTGCGTATTGCAAAATATATATATGAAACACAAAAGCATGCAATGGTGCAAAATATTGACATAATGGTATACAACATACGCTAACGTATACAACATATACAACATATCAACGATTGTTTTGTACTATCAGTAAAACTTTCCAATCGTTTTCTCCATACTGTTGACACACCTGTTTTTGAAATTTTAGAGTCAGATATGTATCTGATACCTATATGTGCAAAATCTACCTGACGTGCACGATTATATCATTTTTTATGTATTATGTTCAAACTACATAGGCATAAAAGGATAAGCAATCTATTTCAAACAAAAAATATTAACTGTGTATACTGTATATAACAGATAGCATTGGTATCATTCTTCAGAATTTTGATCACAATTTTGCTATGGCGCAGGGCAGTAATTATTTGCAGTCAACTGCAGGCAATCTAGCACACAATGTAAAATTATATGCAGTCAAAAACCAGCGGCCTAGACTGCAGGCAATCTAGCACACAATGTAAAATTATATGCAGTCAAAAACCAGCAGCCTAGACTGCAGGCAATCTAGCACACAATGTAAAATTATATGCAGTCAAAAACCAGCGGCCTTGACTGCAGGCAATATAACACACAACGTAAAATTATATGCAGTCAAAAACCAGCGGCCTAGACTGCAGGCAATATAGCACACAATGTGATATTATATGCAGTCAAGCTGAATGCTTATTGATATGGGGAGCTAGCGCTTCGCTCGCATTTCAACCTGTAGTAGATGGCTTTAGAAGGCACTTTTATTTGAAATGGTCTGGTAGATTTAGAAGAAAGTGTTTATTGTCAGAAAAATACACGAAAATTGATAAAACACAAATACATGATAAAATAGCGACTGAACAAAAGGACATACACAGATCACGAAAGTGATACAACTAGGTATGCCCCAACAACAAATTTGTAAAATCAATGTTTAGGAGCTCTTTTTTGAACAAACCGATTTTGGATGAAGAGACAATTTGATCAGGTAAGGAGTTCCAGATCTTTCGGTATCTTTTGTGAAAAATCGTTGAGGTGAGCATTGGAACGGACAACTGGTAGTGTAACTTTGCGACTGTTAACTGATCGGGTAGTGCCTTGACTAAAAATAAAGAATTCATAAGCATCAATACAAGATAAACCATTAATAATTTGATACATGAGACATAGACATATGTGAAGACGACGACTTTCTCACTGGGGAATGTTTTTTTTGCGCTGCATGGGTAGCAGCTTCAATAGCTACCCAGTCGCCCATTAAGCGCATTTTGATGGGCCAGCGTAAGCTCTGGTCCTACATGATAGATATTGAGTAGCTGTTGCTGTTCTTCTTGTCCCTATTCCGAAGAATTGTTGTATTACTGTAGTAGAAATAAAATGCTTCGAGAATATATACGTACCTACAGAACAGTACATAAGTGCATGCCTATATATTGAGTGTCTATATAGGTACTTTATTTTTAGCCACTTTTGCCCTTTTCTTGCGTTTAAATGTAATTTTATAGCTGTTATTGTTGACAATTTCGATGAAATAAGGCTTTGTGAATGCTTTTTGGAATCCATATTCGCAGCAGCTACTCAATATCTATCATGTAGGACCAGAGCTTACGCTGGCCCATCAGAATGCGCTAACGGGCGACTGGGCAGCTATTGAAGCTGCTGCCCATGCAGCGCAAAAAAACATTCCCTAGTGAGAAAGTAAATCTGCCAGACCATTTCAAATGAAAGTGCCTTCTAAAACCATCTGCTACAGGTTGAAATGCGAGCAAAGCGCCAGCTCCCCATATCAATAAGCATTCAGCTTGACTGCATATAATATCACATTGTGTGCTATATTGCCTGCAGTCTAGGCCGCTGGTTTTTGACTGCATATAATTTTACGTTGTGTGTTATATTGCCTGCAGTCTAGGCCGCTGGTTTTTGACTGCATATAATTTTACGTTGTGTGCTATATTGCCTGCAGTCTAGGCCGCTGGTTTTTGACTGCATATAATTTTACATTGTGTCGCTAGATTGCCTGCAGTCTAGGCCGCTGGTTTTTGGCTGCATATAATTTTACATTGTGTGCTAGATTGCCTGCAGTCTAGGCCGCTGGTTTTTGACTGCATATAATTTTACATTATGTGCTAGATTGCCTGCAGTTGACTGCAAATAATTACTGCCCATGGCACAGTGCGCGCGCGTGAGTTTACCAACACGGAAGTACGGGGTTCGAAACCCACGGACGTGAAGCTTTTTAAGAATTTTAAATCTCGCAAAAATTGGCCCCTAATGCACGCGTTATTGGCCAATATTGGCCTTTAACGAAAAATTCGGGGCCAACATTGGCCAATAATAAGTGCCTAAATTATTTCATTCATTCAAATTAGAACCATTTTTTAGTAAATTTTCTTCCTCTTTACAGCAAAATGAAGCTACCGCATCATTCACATCATTACAGATGTTTTTGTATCGATTTTTCAAATTCGGATTTTTCTTAAGATTTCTCCAAATTTTTAACTTTTTCTTCTGAAGACACAAAATATTTTTTTGGGAAACTTTTCATTTTTTAATGGGATGCTTCTTAGAAAGAACATGGGATTTATTGGCTTCAGTTAAATTAGTAGAAAAAGCTTTATAAAAGTCGTCAATGTTTACACAGTTTGAAAAAACATCAGGCCAGCTTATTATGGATAAATCACGAATAATAGTCATAATCAGCTCTTTTAAAGTCGAGATTTCGTGTGTATGATTTTCCTTAAGTTCTATAGGAGTGGATATATCGAACTCAACTGAGTCGTGATCACTAGATGCAAAAGGTGGCAAATGTTGTATATCGAATACGGATGACTTGTCTGAGCAAAAAACTAAATCCAGTAAGTCAATTGCGTTGCGTTATCGTCGCGATAAAGTGCAGTGATTATAATGCTTCAAACCGCTAACCGCTCTGTACGTACCCTACCTACCTACCAAGCGTAAATCACAAGTTGGGGGCGATGCATGCGACTAGTGCTGAGGGAAGATTCGAGAGACGCTAACGTCCATACAGTAATACGTATAATTCTGGATTTTTTGTTCGCTTTTGTGTTAGAGTTGTTACATGAGTTAGTATCTATGCTTCAATTCAAGTGGAAGCATGAATTTGCTCGGCAATCCAATTTCCTCATTGCTGTAACACTTGATTCCTTCATCGCCTGATCGACGACTTGCAAAAAAATCGTTCCCCACTCACTCCGTTGATCAAGGGAAAAATCGATTGCAAAAGTAATATATATATTACAGACTGACAAACATCAATACTCTATTGGAAATGCGGCGAATATATTTGACTCTTTAATAATACACGATTGCTTGTGATAACGGTACATGCGTACGGATGAGCGCGTGAGGGATTACACAGAAATACATACACATGTAAAATGTGTTATTACTGCCATAATAAATATCAACACACTTTTATAATACAAATGGTGAGTAAAGCAGCAGGAGGTTTATTGTACATATATAAGTTGAAGCTAATATATTGTCTTTCTATTAATTGGCTTAGTTAATGATTTATTCATCGAAATTGGCGATTAAGTTATAA
>JAVLUZ010000152.1:8903269-9019175 GCA_036768485.1 Mermis nigrescens | reverse complement strand
GCACGCGTTATTGCCCAATATTGGCCTTTACCGAAAAATTTGGGGCCAACATTGGCCAATAATCAGTGCCAATAAATATTGACATTTAATGAATTTTTTGAGCTTGCACCTGATAGAAGTACTAGATACGTAAATAACACGAAACTGTTCATCAAACAATCACGTTTAGATTGTAGAAAACATGACTTTGCGAACAGGGTGGCTAAAATTTGGAACATTCTCCCGCAGAATACAGTTGACTGTAATAACCCAATAGCTTTTAGGAATATGATTCCGGAAATTGATTTTAGTGTTTATCTTAAGGAGTACGTAAGAGCATTGTGCCTTACGCTCCTGGTACCATCGTATTATCTGTTGCTTTATGCACATACTTTGTTTTATGCAGATTGTGTATTATGTTCACATTGACAATGCGTTTTTACCTACTTTTTATATGTTTTCTTTAATACTTTTACCGAATAAATTTTCTTCTTTCTTCTTTTTTTAATGCCATCCTTTACTACAACATCAGTTTACAACTTTTTCCAAATAACTTACTGAAAAAATGTTTCCGTGCGATAATATTGTAAGAATCGAGTTCAGCACACTCGATCTGGTCAGAAAACTTGGTTTCGAAAAAAATTTTGTGAAAAAATGTAGGGTCCCTCTTTTTCCAGTAGTGTCGGTCGAGTCGACAGACATGTCTAATAGACGTTGTGAATCTAAACAGCTTACCAGACGCTGCACTAGCTGGAACGGCTTCCATAGCGCTTTATACGCAGACTATCAATCAATCCTTAGGCAAACAGCAGGTAGCAAACTGAACTTTTACTTCTTATCCAAGTTCGTCGAAATTTGCCAAATGCTACTCGAAAGCATTAGATTTGCTTCACAAAAAGCAAACCGTGGGATTAGGCGGGGCAGATAGAAAACAAAATAAGCGTCTGTAAAGTTGCAGTAAGTCGCACAATTTTTACTTAGATATATTCGCTTAACACTTGAAAAAATTGAAGCAAAACACGTTGCAAATATGCTATTTTATGCTATTTTCAACAGGTTATGCATGAATCGGTAAGCAACTACCGTAAAATAGACTAGTAGAAAACAGTGTCGAAGTTGCATTATTGCCTCATCTTGCTAATCGCATGCTGTTTATTTGTGGAAACTACGCATCCATTAATATTCAGTGCTAAAAAAGTAGCTACAATAGTGATTTCAAGACAGCCTACAGTAATAGAACATTGCATTGTTAAGTTTAATATGCTAATCAAGAGCTGTACTCAGTGCAACGTCCTGGAAGTGAGGCTAATTTTCAATGTAAACTATACACACCTGCTGGGTGTGAAAACATGCAATCAGATGCTTAATTCTGACGGTACGAAGAGCATTTTGAAAAAGTTTAAATTCTGAAATGTTCTAGCTGAAGTGAATTTCAAGCGTGAACATTACGCAACTATTAGGTGTTCTCAAATACAGATAACTGCAGTTCTGATTTACGATTTATAAAATTCGAAGCGGCTACGCTAATATAGGCAGAGTCAGCGGGTACCACACGTGGGCGTTGAGGGATGATTTATACCCCCAGAATCCGGTAGCCCCACCCAGGAAATCGATAGCCCATAAATTTACGCTACGTTTTTTGCCAGCTCTACACCAACCAGACCCGTCAGAATTAGGCTGCTGACATGCATGGTATTTACGACGCCTCAGAATTATGAGTGATGGACGATTTTCAAACGTATCCAAGGATACTACAAAACTGCCTTCGATGCTGACCATCGTTAACCTTTAAAAATCCTGCATGCCACGCAGAATTCGAGTGCTGGATTACCGGAAAATTGCTCGCCTAGCAATTGCTCGCCCGACAATTGCTCACTCAGCAATTGCTCGCCAATCACCAACAATTGTAGCCATACGATTACTTGCTGAGCAATTGCTCGCCAGTGAATTGATCACATGGGAACCGCTCCCTGGGCATTGTTGCTTCTCATTTATTTGAATCAGCAATTGTCATTCTATATCTGAATCACGCTATAGAATGGAAGGTGTGTTAACTCCAAAAATCGACCGCCCCGGATCTTGTAATCATCTGGTCTGAACAAAATGGTATAATTAAGTGCAATATACTTCTGCTGTGATGTTGCATACATTTGCGCTCATACATTGCTTCGTTTTTGGTAGGAAGAGAGAAGAAACAGTAGTTTCAGTTTGAAAGTATTCATTTTTAGTGTACTAAAATGATTTTTAATTCGTTCAATCTTAATTTTCAGTTCTAATGCACTCAATAAAGTCGACAGGTGCTCGCCACCGCCATTGCGATTAGCTCGCCAATCACCTGTGATTAGTCGAGAAATGCATTTTTAAGTCTTTTAATTCGCTCGATCAGTTACAAGCTGATCATTGAAGCGACGTAATTCAAGTCGGAATTTTTCCCGATCGTAGCAGAACTTAATTGTACTCAATTACACAATTTTGTTCAGACCGGATCATTCCAAGATCCAGGAACGGTCGATTTTGGAAGGAACGCAGTTCCATCTTTATAGCGTATATGATTCCAATATTGTAGAATGACAATTGCTGATTCGAATAAACGAAAAGCAACAATGCTTAGGAGCAATTCCCATGTGATCCATTCACTGGCGAGTGGTGCGAGCAATCGCTCAGCAAGTAATCGTTCGGCTAGCAATCGTTGGTGATTAGCGAGCAATTGTTCGTCGGAAAATCATCTGGCGGGCGATTGCTAGGCGAGCAATTTTCCGCACACGCGAGTGCTGTCCACCACCTATGCTAATGATCAATCTACTTTGTACCTTTTAAACTAAAAGCTACTCCTTCCTAATTTTGAAGTCCCGATGACATGCATTACCTTCATAGCTACGTATGGATAACAGGCGTTTTTAGTCTGTTTCACGCATGTTTAGGCATAAATTTAAAACACCATGTCCGACAATAAACCGACAGATCGCGATTACGGCATTGATTTTATAAATAATTATCGTACTCCGCCGACTTACCTCCGAAAAAATTCTGAAAATGCAAGCCCAAACTTATGTGAAACTGACTATAGTGAAATAGATAAGTTTTTATGTGACGGCACAATTCCTAATTCTTTATTTTTTACAGCAATTTTGTATTCATACATTAAACAATATTTATGTACATCAAGTAGTGTATCGCTATTGTTCATGGTGGCGGAAAAACAATCGTCGTAGTGCAAATGGACGTCGTACACGTTGACCTGTGAAATCGCAGTATTTTCAAAGAAATATTCATTAAAATTTGAATTTAATTTGAACAGAGGCTTGTCTTATAGTTTAAATTGAAGTAGTCAATCTGACTTAAAAAGCAACTGCGTATCTAGTTTATATGCACACAGGGGCAGAGAGGGGTATTATCCGAACCTGGGCGTGGGCGCTTGCGGCTATGCACCCTCAGAAACCAAAATACCCCCCAATAATTCAATTTTTGAATTTTTTTGTTTTTTGAGGCCAATGAATAGTGCTCGATGAGAACCGTTGATAAATGATGTCTTTTCTCGCGATGCCACTATTTCTAATATCATTTTTTGACTTTTGAGAAAATATTGCAACTTCCCCCAGAACTTCGGTGCAGCACACCAATGGTATTACCACCACACCTAGGGGGGTTCAATTTTTGAAATTTTTTTCCGTTTTTTCGCAATGTTTTGATGCCAATGGATAGTGCTCGATGAGAAACGTCGAAAAAAGGTGTTTTTTCGCCATACCACCATTTTTAAGGCCATTTTTTGACCTTCAAAAAATCTTGCACCCCAGGATTTTCTTGCTGCGCGTATGATTACTACCCTGAGGGTCATCCGCACAGATACTGCCCGGCGGTTTTGAGCTGAAACGTATTTTGCATCATTTTTGGGGTCAAAAGCAGTAAAAACAACAAAATTTTTCCAGCGCTTGGCGCCAGATTAGTACTCTAAGTACTTTTTGCTCGAAAAGCGCCCGGAATTGATACATTTTTGCATAGTTCAGTGTTAAAAGTGATATAATGCAGTCAAATGGACTAAAAACGCTTTTAAATTGCTTTATTTACAGAGAAAACTTTTTATATGCTATTTTAAACATTTTGATCGTTAAGACAACAAAAAAATCGCTAACGTTAAACTATCTGTTTTGGATTTTTGGGATTTCACCCCCCCTGCCGACCACACCTGGGCGTGGGGGGAGTTTGGGGGTATGCACCCCCCCAGAAACCAAAATACCCCCAGAAATCAAAATACCCCCCCAGAATTCAATTTTTGAAAATTTTTTTCGTTTTTTTCGCAATTTTTTGATGCCAATGGATAGTGCTTGATGAGAAACGTCGAAAAATGGTGTTTTTATCGCCATACCACCATTTTTAAGGCCATTTTTTGACCTTCAAAAAATCTTGGACCCCCAAATTTTCTTGCTGCCCACGTATGGTCCGGGGCCGTTAACATAGCATTGTGTTGTACCTACCAAACCAACATATCCTATCAATTTTTCCCACATGTCCGTATGCTTGCACCTTTATTTGTTAGTTTCTTTGTTCTAGGATAGGTTCAGTTCACGAATGGTGCAACAAAGCAGTGTTCTTTTTTGTACAAGCTTCGTACAAGGTACAGTAGCGATTTAAGTGTGGTAAAACAGGGTTTTCGATCTTAGGTAGTGTATTTTAGCTAATTTCTGGGTTTCTGACGCCAAAATTACCAAAAATTGTATCAAAACGGCGCGAAGCGCCAAAAAATTTGACCTTTTCCATTCTAAATGCAAATTCTGCCATTTTAAAGATATACAGGACAAACAGTTACTCGTTCGGCGCGAAGCGCCGAAAATTCTTGGGAATTTTACACCTTTTTACAGTTTTTGTCTTCCCAAAAATCTTTGTACATTTTGCACACGCAAATTTTTGGGTAATACAATATGGTACAATAGCGATTATAGTGGGGTAAAAACAGAGTTGTTCGACTTTTGGTAGTGTATTTTAGCTAATTACCGGGTCTCTAAGGGCAAAAATCACTAAGAATCGTCTTAAAACGGCGCGAAGCACCGAAAAATTTGACATTTTTCCGTTGTAAATGCAATTTCTGCCATCATGAAGATATATAGAACACACAATTAGTCATTTCGGCGCGAAGCGCTGAAATTTTGCCAATTTCAGACCTTTTTTGCTTGCAATTTTTATCTTCCCAAAAATCTTTGTACATACATGTGCAAAAGACGGTCCCGAAAAGTCTTTGTACATTGGGAAAAAACTTTGTCGAGTACAAAAAACAGCAACAAAGGTATATGCAAACAAACAACAGCGCACTAAGTGGCGACTGTGGGTCTGATGCCTGTTTGTGCGTGCAGCACGACCCCGAAAGAACGTCTCCATAAGCGCTTGTAATATGCTAATGCGTATCGTTACTAAAAGTGCATATATAAATAACTTAAACCATGCTTTATATTATTTACAACTCGCTGCGATCAAATTTGGAAGGCGAAACGGCAGAAAAATTGTTGTTAATGAAATACAATATGATTGAAGTTGGCCTTAAATTTTGATGTTTCATGAGCCCATCAGTTTGTTGCTCAGTCGATTAAAATGTTGAAAAGGATACGTTGCCTGTTTTAGGTTTACGTCATTTTTTCGTTGTTTTTCAATATTACTGCAGTGCAATATGCATGCATTATATATTTGGATCCGGACCCGGCACCATATTGAAGGCGGGTCCGGGCCCAAATTGCCGGGGGTCGGGTCAAGTTGCCGGGGGTCCGGGTCCAAGTTTATGGACACAGCCGGGTCCGTGTCCGGGTCCGGAAATTTAGAATTGTCGGGTGCGGGTCCAAAATTCTAGCCGGCTGCCCGGCTATTCGGATCCGGGTCCGAATATCTGGCACAACCCTAGTACCTAGCCTAGTAAAAAAAGAAGAAAAAGCTTAGTACCGTATTTTTAGTGATTCACTGACATCGAATGGCTTTGAAAGTTCGAAAAAATCGCTATATCAAAATACTATCCTAATGCATGGGTCTACAATTATTAAATTATTTTACCACAAATTTTACCAATTCAGAAGCTTACTTGAAAAAACATTTGTAAATAACTTAAATTTCCGTTAAAACGCTTACTGAACTGAGAGTGGTTGCGTGCCCGAACACGGGCCTTTCCACAACGCTTGAGGCCAACTCGATGGCCAACCAGCTCTGGGTGTAAACTAGAAAAAACATTTAAGCATGGAAATCGCAAGAATTTAATGTTAATAAATCAATAATTAATTACTAATCTAATATAACTTCCATTTCAAAAATTAAAGTACAGTGCTCGCCACCAATGTTTACGTTTAATATGCTCCATATGATGATAGAGCTTGTTAAGGCTTATATGTTTAACACGTCGATCGTGCGTGGGCGGAAATGGGACCGACGTGTTAAAGATATAACCTAACAAGCTCTAGAAGCTTATTGAAGCGTAAACATTCGTGACGAGTAGTGTACATGGAAAGTTAATTAATCTCAGATATGCAATCAAACCGAAGAATTATGACATTCACGGGACTGCAGCATAGATGGGCAGCAGCCATATTTTTGGAGGGGGAGTCGAATGGGGCGAAATCGCCAAAAACAGCACTAAAAATTTAATTCATAAGGCCTATCGATTAGTCGATTAGGAGTCTGTCGGATTCTGAGGGGGTCAGTACAAACCATAGGTGGGCAGCACCAAAATTCTGAGGTGTGTGTGCAAGATTCTTCAAAGGTCAAAAAATGGCCTTAAAAATGGTGGTATGACGAAAAGAACGCCATTCTTCAACATTTCTCGTAGAGCACTATCTATTTGGCATCAAAAAAGGGGAAAAACAGAAAAATTTAAAAATTAAATTTTGGTGGGAGGAGGGGTATTATGGTTACTGGGAGGATGTTTCGGTTTCTGGGGGATGCATACCCCCAATTCTCCCTTTCAACGCCGAAGTGTGGTGCTAGACCCCCACGCCCATGTACGCACTTGTAACATCACAAATGTAGCGGCTCGAAGTTTCAGGCGGAAGTTACCGGCCATTTTAGGGGGGGACTATTGACTTCATTTTTTGGCCTAAAATGACGAAAAAACAAAAATGGCCAAAAAACGCATTTTCCTAAACCCGACGGAGGGTTAAAAGATTTTCTAAATTTGGTTGGGGGACGCCCAGCTGGTATTATCCTAGCACGTCTCCACCATCGATAAAATGTATTCTTGAACAGCGTGTTTTCTGCAAAAGTCATCGACATTGGTCATATTTGATAAGTTGATGACGAATATGATAATCGCTTCCAACAAAAACGCGTATATCTAATTACAATGCAAGTTTATGCAGAGTTTTATTCAAATTTGAAATTACGCATGATTGGTTGTGGCCTGATTTGATTAGGTGATTACGAATATAATAAAGCTTTTCAATAGAAAGGCAGGTAAAATATTTTGTTTTCATTTTTTAAATTTTGGATAAAAATTGCTCCGCGATTTTCGCCGATTTATCCCAGGCTTGGCCCATGCGCTGGCACGAATGTGGATGCACATAAGTAAGCCGGAACGAAGAAAACAGTTATGAACAACCAAGGACTGCTGTTACCAATTGCTTAGGCTTAGACCTAGTTATATGATTCACATTGGTGCCAGCACATGGGCTAAGCCGGAGATAAATGGGCGAAGATTTAGGAGCGAGCGAAGCAATTTTGCCTAATTGTGCCTTAGGCTTAGCCATGTCTGGCACCAATCCGAAGCCTCAAGCGGTGATTAGGAAGGGGTTACTAGCATACATGGGAGTGGGGGTTTGTACCCCCCACAGATTACTGTAAATCCCCAGAATTCTATTTTTAGTAAAATTTTTGGCGATTTCACCTATCCTGACCCCCTCCCCCAGAATTTTCTTGCTGCCCACGTATGGTTACCAGCAAGAAAAGCCAATTCAGTCAGTAATTTAGAATGCATGTGTCAGCAGTTTAGAATGAGTACGTCTGCAGTTTGGATGATGTGTCAGCAATTTAGATGAGTGTGCCACCAGTTTAGTCGAATGTGGATAAATTTGCATAAATAATTAGATATACGCGTTTTTCCTTAAAAATGACTATCATATTCGTCATCAGTGTATCAAACGACTATAATCGATGACTTGTAGAAAAAACTTTGTTCAATGATACATACGTTTTTCCGAAGGTGGAGACGCGCCAGGATAATACCTGTCCAGCTTTGGGTGGAGATTCCCTTCAAAAACACCCCGTTACAGTGCTCGCCATGAAACATGATCCACCATAATCGTCAGATTTATATTAGATGATGCGTCGCGAGCGCCGCGTTTCATCTATAATGCGCTATCCTTTTTTATTATTATAGGATATTTATCTGTATCATGCCATTTGCGGATAGCGCAATTTAGCTATGAATAGCGCCGACGAGAGGAAAAAAGCGCGCACGTGAATGCCGTTCTGTAGTCAGGCGAGTGCGCGCACGTGAATGCTGTTCTATATTCAGGCACATGCGTGCTTCCAGCATTCACATGCGCCTTCCTTCTTGTTGGCGCTATTAATAGCCAAATTGCACCGTCAGCATCGCCAGATTAACGGCATCTTACAAATAAATATCCTATAATAATAAAAAAGAGATGATAGCGCATTACAGAGGAAATGCGGCGCATGCGACGCCGCCATCTAATATAAATCTGATGATTATAGTGCGTCATGTTTCATGGCGAGCACTTTACATGTATGACTTAGGGATGCAGCGGGTACCCGAACAAAATTTAGTACCCGAACCCGAATAAACTGAAGTCCTACCCGAACCCAAATGTTTTTACGATTTATTCGGGTATTTTTTAAGCGCGAAAACGTCACAATTTTATAGTCGAAAATTCAAAAATTTTCGGCGCTTTGCCTCGGCTTTTTCTTTCCCAATCTTCCAACGTTGACTTTTTAACTCTGTTTTTCAAAAAATGATTGTCAGATAAAATTTCGCTTTAAAAACTGTTTCGCCATTCATTGGTACAATTTGTTTCTATCAATTTAAACTTTATAAACAGCAGCTTTATGGCCAAGGAACAATCGATTTATTCCTGCAGTATAAACTGAGCGAAATCTGCACTGGGAATCATAGGTGGGCGGCACCGAAATCTAGGGGTGCAAGATTTTGCAAAGGTCAAAAATTGGCGCTTAAAAATGGTGGTACTCGTATAGCGAAAAAACACCATTTTTCAACGTTTCTCATCAAGCACTAACCTTTGGCATCAAAAAATTGCGAAAAAAACAAAAAAAATTCAAAAATTGAAAAATAGGGGGGGGGGGTGCATACCCCTAAACTTTACGCCTAAATGTGGTGGGAATTCTTCCTCGACACTGCTTTGGCAGTATTTTGGCATGTACATATAGATAGGCACACTCACGGGGGGTGGGGCAACCCCTTAGCCCAAAAATAATTTCGGAAAGGTAAAATGATGAGTGGAAAATAATGAAAATTGCCATCTTTTTATCGAAAAATCTCAAAATCTTTAGCGCTTTGCGCCGTGAATTTTATTTTCTATAAGTCTGGCTCAAGCGCCGCCAAACACATGTCATTTTTCATAGCCTGTTTTGGGAAAAAAATTTTCTTAAGTTAGAATTTTATGAGTCTTATCGATAGAGCATGTCAGGAAACGTACTTTAATTTGCCTTTCACCGAACATTTCCCAAAATATATGGTCACCAATTTATGGATCGTCCAGTGCACACATTTCCAAGGGGGAGAGTTGAGGGGGTATTAACCTCCTCAGGGTCCGAGACTCGAATCACTGTCAGACGAATTTGAGCTATCAAACATTTTCTGCATGATTTTTGGGTAAAAAAGAAGCAAAGACGTTAAAAGTTTTTCAACGCTTCGCGCCGACTAGTACATTTCTGTTTTGTGTACCAAAAAATACCTAGAATAATGTTCAAATGATCTAAAGTTTTCGATGAATCTTATATTTTTTACTTACAAGAGTGACAAAATTCGTCAGAATTGGACAAATAGTACTTAAAATGCAGAATTTCACTTTAAAACATGTCAAATACAATGTTTTAGACATTTTTCATATTTGGCCTGCAAAAAAGGCTAAAACTTTAAAATTAGTGCTACCAAATTATCTCAAATTCAAACTGAAAACGCTGAAGATGTGAAAGATTTTCCAGCGCTTAGCGCCGCATTGACAAATTATTGTTTTTTATTGTCAAAATTGCTAAATTGCACTACTGAAAGTCGTAAAAAACGGTTTTGGCATCCAACGTTAATAGAAGACGAGACACCATAGTTGCACAGGACGGATGGATTGCGGGGTCACTTCAGCCTCGGGGTCAGATGGAAATGAAAGACATTAAATTCCAGGCTTTATCCAACTTCAATGGCCTCAAAATGCGGAGTAAACAATAGAGCACGAAAGCTAAATTGGCATCGACATTGTAACATGAAGGTGCACTAGAACCAAAGAAATACACTATTACACAGTGTTTATTTGCACGAGGTCCATTTGTACACTACTCGCCACGAAAGTTGACGCTCTAATATGCTTTAGAGCATGATAGAGCTTGTTATTGGATATATCTTTAACACGTCGGTCCTATTTCCGCCCACGCATAACCGATGTGTTAAATATATATCCTTTAACAAGCTCTATCATCCCCTGTGAAACATATTAGAGCGTCAGCGTATTCGTGGCGAGCACTGTACATGTACAAGATGGTTCTACGAAAGTCTGTGTACATCTTGTACACACAAATTTTGGGTACTATAATATAGTACAGTAGCGATTTTAGTGTAACGAAAACAGTTATTCGAATTTGGTAGTGTATTTTAGCTATTTTCTGGGTTTCTGGTAGCAAAAATCACGAATAATCGTCTCAAAACGGCGCAAAGCGCCGTAAAATCACCTTTCAAAATGCAATTACTGCCATTATAAAGATATATAGAACGCACAATTACTCATTTCGGCGCGAAGTATTGGAAAATTTTTGCGAATTTCAAACCCTTTTTGCAGCTTTTGTCTTCCCAAAAATCTTTGTACATGTACACAGACGGTTCCCAAGTCTTTGTACATTGAGAAAAATCTTTGCCGAATATAAAAAACCCGTGTTATTACATATATGTGTATTATATATGCGTATATAGTTTACTGAACTACCCGAACTCGAGCCCGAATAATCTGAACTTGACTACCCAAACCCGAATACACACAAATTCACTAATTCAATACCCGTTGCATTTGTAGTATGACTTCTACTACTACTACGCACACAGCATGGGAATTATAATTTCAACAATAGGTTTTGGTGCGCAAATGGCCTTAGGGGGTACGCCTTTCAAAAGTTGTGGTAAGGGAATACCAGTGTGCATGTGTGCTGTGCATGTCTGGTAAATAATATAAGAATTCATCGAGAATTTTAAAATTCATAGATCATTTAACTTTATTTTAGGCATTTTATGGATAAATGGGACAGAAATGTACTAGTCCAGCGCAAAGCGCCGAACAATTTTAACATCTCTGCAACTTTCGTCCCCAAAAATAGCGCGAAAAATGTTGGATGATTCAAAATCGTCTGGCAGTGACTCGAGTCTTGGACCCTGAGGTAGGGGTAACCATCACATGTAACAGGGGAGTCGGAGGGATCTGCCCACCAAAATTAACCCGCCTTCGTCCCCTAAAGGCCGGAAAATTTTGAACATCCCCCTCCCGATTTTTGGAAAAAATTGAAATTTTCGGTCGTTTTTGGCCGAAGTTTGAGAGTTGTTTACCCCCTCACCCTCTCCCCCTATGAAAATGTATGATCCAAATTGAAGTATTCGAACGAATAGTGTAAACCTGGTTTACACTGCGATTAAAATTATTTAATACGTAGGAATATACACTGAAATACGAGTAAATGTAAACATAATGGATTTATATAGCCGGCATTCAACTATAAACATACTGGTCCGGGCGTTACAGTCGTCGAACGGCCGGAAAACGGAGAAGGGGGAGGCGGAGGAGGCGCAGCCAAAGGCGATTCGGTCGCTCTTTCGACGGCACCTTCGAAAAATTGCAACAATAAAAAACTGAGCAAGGTTTTTCGACAAAATTTCATATAAAATAATTCGGTAGAAAATCGCAACAAAAATCGACAATCATAAAACAAGGGCGATTGAATTCGTAAGCATAGGAATTAAAAAAAGAGCAAAAAACGCTTAAAAACGATCAATAATGAAGTAAAAATCGTGCAATGTACGTATCTAATAGTTTGATAAAAAGCTATCCCGCCACCTGATATGCATAACATGAAAATTCTGGGGAGGGGTGACATTTTAGAGTGCCTTTTTCGTTTTTCGGCGAAACATCGTTTTTCGGCGTTTCTGACGATGCTCTATCTTTTTAAAGATAAAAACTCAAAAATTCGAAAAATCAAAAAGTCGGAACACATTGAACAGAAGATAGTCAAAACATGAGTATAATGACGCTAAACGCCGAAAATTTCGTTTTTGAGCAAATAGATAGCCAAAAATGCTTTAAAATGCATCTTATCGACAAATTTTTTTTAAAAATTTTTTGGAACTTTCAAAAAATTGCGAACTCTGGGGGGAGGACGGTGAAAATTTCTCTGGGGGAACTCCCCCCCAGATCATGTATGCCCCTTTCCCGATTTTTGACAAAAGTTGCGATTTGTGACCCCATTTTGGCGGTTTTTTTACCATTCTCGGGCAAAAATTGAAGGTCACTTACACGTCCCTTAAAAAGGCCGGCTACGTTTCTCCCTAAATTTTGAGCTTATACGCTTCTGTTAGAGTCTCATATTGAAAAATAAAGGACAGTTTACACAAAAAGTATTATAACAACATGTGTAAAGGCTCGAGATTTCGCGTGGAATGGGGATCCTGGCCATTTTTGAGGAGGATGGCCGAATGACCTCAATTTTTGGTCAACACTAGAAGCAACAAAAAATTTTGTTGTTTTTTTCAAAAGGTCAAAAATGGCCTCAAAATTAATGGTATGGCGAAAAACACCATTTTCAGCGTTTTTAATCGAGCACTATCCATTGGCATCAAAAAATTGCGAAAAAAAACAAAAATTCCAGAAATTGAATTCTGGGGGGTTTGGTTTCTGGGGGTGCATACCCCAAACGCTCCAACGTCCAGGTACTCTCTGGAGGATAGGGAACAACCATATTTTGGTGGGGCATCCCCACCACCTGTTACATGTATGACTATGAGACAGATCAAATAACAAAACAAACTTTGTACGCCAGCTAGCCACTTGGGTTTTTCGTACGCGGTGACGACGACGCCGTTGGAGGCCGAAACTTTCCGCGGAGCCGCCGCCGACGTCAGCGACGACGACGGCGTCGACGTCGGCGGCGCCGCCGGCGTTTTATATTTCTTCAACAATTCAGGTGGCATTTGCTCCTGTTGCCAATCGCCGTGACGTTTTTTCTCGCGCGGTTTAAACGCCTATGCACCTGAGATAATTTTTAAAAAAAGCTACAGCGCTCGCCATGAAATTTGAACGATAAAGAACCGATTGAGTCTATTTAGGAACGGTATTTCGCGACTTAATCGCCAGAGACTAAGGAGTATCCTGACATTCCTTACTTTAAGAAAACGAGATCTAACGCTTACGTCAGACCGTTTACGACTCAGCGCGCGTTCTTAAATGGACGCGTGATAATAGCGTACGCGCATTATGTAGCAGGAAGCTACGGATCAATCGAAAATGCGTATTTTGAAGTTCAAACTCGTTGGGGTTGATGTTTTAGTGACCTACATTCTTAATGAATACACTGCGCAGAAGTTGAACAAGAGCCCGAATAGTCGGTTAGTACTACAAACGCTTGTTGAGACCGGAAGAATCCGGGAAAGCCGGTGCTGGGTGAAATTTTGCTCACTAAGTAACGTGGTTGGCAGGTTGCTAAGTCACAACAATATCATCGTAGGTAGCGCGTTAGCTGCGTGCCTATAAAATACTTGGCCTCCTTTTTTCTCGTATGTTAGATAATAAAAAAATTGGCCGCCGGTGTTTTTTGTTGTCTCATTTAAAGTAATACCTGGTGTGTAAAACGAGTGTAGTTTCCCTGTATAACGTTATAACATATTGTTTTTACGAATTTTTTGGTCAGCGACGCGACATATCAAACTCAATTTTGCATTCTGCATCGTCTGCTTTTTTTAAAATACTAGACCATTTATTAGGTTCGAAGGCTCCTTTTTATTTTTTTTGAAGTGACTTATTCCCAGAGTCGCAGTGTAAAAGAGCGTAAAGAATCTGAGGGTAAGAAACACATTTTATCCCTTTTTTGTCTGCCATTACAGGCAACAGCTCCGGCTATGAGTACCAAGAAATTTACTCCAGCAGAAGTGTAATACGACCATAGGTGGGCGGCAACAAAATTCTGGGGGTTGCAATATTTTCAAGTCAAAAAATGGCCTTGGAATGGCGAGAATGGCACCATTTTTGAACGTTTCTCATCGAGCACTATCCATTGGCATCAAAAAATTGCGAAAAAAACAAACAATTTCAAAATTGAATTCCTGGGGGGGGGTATTTTTGGTTTTCTGAGAGGCGGGGGTTGGCACGGTTTCTGTGGGAGGGGTATTTCGTTTTCACGGGGGTAGGGGGTCCATACCCCCTAAACCCCCATGCCCATGTGTGACTACGACTCATCAGCTACCTTCGGCAAACACCGCGAACTTTTTACACTCAATATGGAGTTGGATCTTCAGGGGTTCCAAACTTTACACTCTAGTGAATGGTGTAAAAAAACAGGTTTTTCTAAGATTTCTCCGCCAACTTCTCCGCTTCTAAATCGGGACAAAGTAAATTTTTAAATGTTAAAAAATTTAGAATATTTTAAAAAATTTTAATAATTGTTTCAATGTTACCTTCTTCGTTGTAAAATTGAACGACTGCCTGAGCTTCGGCGCGCGGTAATTCGGCGAAATAAACCTCATCGAACGATTCTTTGTCTCCGTCTCGAGGCAGTGTAAAACAAGACTGCAAATTGAATTCAGGCTTTAGAAATGTAAACTTAAGAAGATGCAAATATCGAATAAAAATCGATGAAAATTAATTAAAAACTAGCTAAAAAATGGGAAATTAAAAAATGATTGAAGGAATCTAAAAAGACAAACTAAAAATTAATTACACAAAAATCCGAGAAAACCGAGCAGCATTGAGTTCAGACTCGAATAAAAATTAATAAGATCACATTATACAATTTAAATTATTCAACAAATTTAACAATTAAAATTGTTTCATCCCTTATACACACAATTTAAAAATGGATAATAAATAGCCAAAAAAAAGATCTTGGGGAGCTGGGATTGGGTTCCATCAAACCCCCAAAAACTTTCACCCCACAGAATTTGCGATTTTCCGAAAATAGTAGAAAAGTTGGTTTTAAATATTTTTTAGCTATCTGCTTGGCCAACAGTGTCAGGCGCTTGGCGTTTTCGCGCCATCTACTTTCGACCACTTATTGTTCGATTTGTTATAATTTTTGCGGATTTTTTCCTAATTTTCTGTATTTTTTTGCTCCTAGAAAGATATAGCATCCGCAATAGAAGTGCCCAAAAATGATGTTTTTGTCGCGCATTTACTATTTTCGACCCCAAAAGGCACTTCAAAATTTATTACCCCAAGAATTCCTTCATTTGCTCCAGCATGTAGCTGGCCGTTTTATTTTGGGGGGACCAACACCAATTTTTGAGGGGACTAAGCCCGAAGAGGCCAAAAAATAGCACAAAATAAAGTTTAAAAAGTCTGTATTTTCCGATTTTTCTGTTCTGAATTTCGGGGGTCCAAACCCTCCCCAGAAATACGTGCCTGCCCATGCTATGCATCGTTCAAAAATTGCCTTTCATTTCCAATATGGCGTCGGATGGCATTTGCTTGCCTTCCAACCGCATTTGCTGATGCCACCTATTAGCGTAGTCTTCCTGGGTAGGAACCACTACAACGGCTCGCCTAAGAAATCCTTGAAAAGGCGTCATTTTTAGCCGCAGCGGCGGAGTAGCAATTAGTGTACTTGAAAAAGCGGGTAAAAAAAGCTACAGTACGGAATGCCAATATACGTTAATTGTGAAGTTAGATCTTAAGTAAAGTCAGTGTCTTCGCTCGCTACAGTAAAAATTTCTATCTAGCGAGATTCAGATGGGGAAAGAAGACTAAATCATCACGTATCGCACGCAACGTATATACACGAACAGGGCCCGAAATTCTTGGGGTACTTGCCTATTAAAAATTTTAATGATAAAAAATGTCAACAAGAATTGAATATTTGTAGGGACAAAAACATTATTTTTGTACGCGTCCATCAAAAAATTGAAGTAAAAAGCGAAAACTTCTAAATAAATTAATTCTGGTGAGATCTACAAGGGGCTTTTCTTGGTTTCAGCGAGGGGGGGTCTAAAGATTAAATCATTCCATGTATTAGCACGTGAGAATACCAGAGCTCTGATTTGAAAAAACTGAAAATCTACGTCGAACACCCTCATAAATAGGCGTATATCGTGGATGCACGAGAAGAAGGTCAGGTTGGTTAATGAGGGGTAAAATTCAGATTTTTGGGATCAGGAAGGGAGTCAAAAATCCGGAGTTCTACTTGAATAAATCAAGTTTATGGTCATTTTAACGTCAGAAATCGCTTGAAAATGCTTTATTTTTGGCTCAAACTGCTCCCTATTGTCTAGCTTTTTGGATTCTTGAGCAAGAAAGGGGGTAATAACCATACCTGGGCGTGGGGGGTTTGGGGGTATGCACCGCCCCGAAACTAAAATACCCCCGAGAGCTGAAGCTATTGAAAATTTTTCTTGTTTTTTTCGCAGTTTTTTGATGCGGATGGATAGTGCGCGCACTGACAGAAACGTTGAAAAGGGTGTTTTCGCTATACCATCATTTTTAAGGCCATTTTTACCTTTAAGAAAAATCTTGCGTACCCCCCCAGAATTTTGGTGCCGCCCACCTATGGGGCCCACCCCGCCCTATGTGCATGTATAGTGTATAGTTATTTTGCGCCACATACATATAATGTGCTACAGTGGTCGCCATGAAAGATGACGCGCCATCACCCTCAGAATTATAATGGATGGTGCGTCGCGAGCGCCGCGGTTACGTCCATCATGCGCCATCATCTCTTTTTTCTATTCAAGCGCCATTAACCTCTATCATCCCGTTAATCTGGCGATGCGGACGGCGCAATTTAGCTATTAATAGCACCAACAAGAAGGAAGCGCGCCAGCGCTTCCTGTCGCGCTTCCTTGTTTGGCGCTATTAATGGACTAAATTTGCGCCGTCCGCATCGCCAGATTGACTGGGATGATGGAGGTTAATGGCGCTGGGCTAAGACTGATGCGCATGATGGGCGTGGCTATAGCGTGCTGCAACGCTTGCCAGCGCATTATAATTCTGAGGGTGATAAACGCATCATCTTCTATGGCGATTTTCCACTGTATATGTATCGTAATGCTATGAATACAGGTAACTCATAATTCAAAGTTAACCAGTCTGTATTAAAATGGATTAATTTTGGGTTACGAGAAAATTGTATTTTAGAAGATTTACTCCAATCCAAAACGAATATACATATTTTTAACATTTGTTAAGGATTCCTAAAGTAAAATCACAGTTAAAATGCATAGAGTGATGCACAAATCATGGCAGACTCGAAATTTTGGTCTGCAAAAGACTAAATGAGATTAAGTCAAGAACTTTGGACCTCAATTTACTGATAAACGCTGCTTTGGATTGTTGAATAATAAATCATAATAAAATTAATAATATTATCATTATTGTTAATAAAAATAATATACATTTCGAGATAACCCAATAGGAACATTTAAAATATGTACAAGAATTTCAGTTAAATAAAAAAGTATTCAAGCGACTGGCCTGCCCAGCCCACGGTACAAAACGAGTAAACTGCACATGGATTTAGTTTAAACTGAAAATTAGTAATCTCAAGTGGTCTTTTAGGCCGACGGCATTTGAAACAGTGTGATTAAACAGTATGCCAATTTCAATTTAAATTAAAAATTACATAGCAATTCCAAGTAACCTGGCGAACCACGATACTTCAAATATTGTAAACAGTGTATGAATTGCGTTTTAAATGAATATGAGTAATCCAAGCACTGGTCGTCCACGATCCTTCAAATGGTGTAAACAATCTCCAAATTTCCGTTTAATTTGATATTTGGCTATTTAGAGTGACCTAACTGACCTACAACGGTACTTAGAAACGGTGTAAACAAACAATATATGAAATACTTAAAAATGGTGTAAACAAACAGTATATGAAATTCTGTAAACTGGACGTAAACATGTGTACATTGCATAAAGACAGTGAAAAAATTTTTTACCATATCAAGGATGTAATTGCGCCTCATACGGCAGGCGAGCATTATCATCCGATTCAAGCATTTCACCACGGCGCCCATCATCATATCCCAGCGGCCTTGATGCAACTTCTTCCTAGCCGTTCCTTGCACTTAACGCGTATGCAGTATAACATATTAAATAAATACGCATAAATTAAACTAAATATTAAACCAAACGCGTATAGTAAAATTAATGAATTAAAAAATAATTATAAAATAAATAAAATTAAAAAAAGCTATATAAATTACGGAAAAAGATTTAAATTACTTTCATCTGATCAAGCACGGCTTGAGAGCTGAGGATGTACCACCTTTCCTGAGCGCGATCGCGCACGAAATCTCTAACCCAAGTTGTTTTGCCCGCGCCAGGCAGACCTACCATGCAAATCACCTAAAAAGCGAAAAAGCAAGCCGTATCGGGCAAAAAACAGGCACGTAGCTGGCCGTCCTATTTATGGGGACCAACACCAATTTTTGGGGAGACTAAGCCAAAAAAAGCCAAAAATGGCAGAAAATAACATTTAAAAAGTCCTGTTATCAAATTTTTCGAATTTTTGGGGGTCTGACCGAAACCCCCCCCATTCCCCCAGAGATACGTGCCTGCTTTTTCTGCCAGTGTGAACAGGTCAAATGCGTGTATACATGATCTTCACCCCACTAAATTAGCGATTTTTCAAAAGAATTCGTAGAAAAGTGTCATTTTTAAAATGCGTCAAAAAACGAAACACTACAGTAGAGCAAAGCGGAATATACAGATGTTTCGCTTTTAACCTACAAACTGTTAGAGCACTAGAGCTACAAATGTTATGTTTTAAGATAAAAAGAGGAAAAGATAAAAGTACTTTTAGATAAAAAGTTAAAAAGATAAAAGATAAAGATATAAAAAGATAAAAAAGACATGTATGTATAAAAAGATAAAACGATAAAAAGAATAAAAACAAAATAAAAAGATAAAAACAGATAAAAAAGACGTGTATGTAAGTAGGGAGTAGTGTTCGGAATTTTAACACTCAGAATGGAAAAATAGAAAAGCTTCCGGGAAACAAAGCAAAATAAAGAATAAAACTCGAAAATTTTTTAAGAATCAGCTTAAAATTGACCAGCAACTGTTAAATAACGCAGTTTTATGTACGCACTAAAATCCAGTTCCTGTGATCATTTTATCCTAAAAATAGCGCAATGGCTTATCTCTCAGACCGACTAACTTCCAAATCGGCCTCTGCTTCTATGGAGAAGACCAGCTGCCCATTTATACATACATACCGCCCACACATCTAACAGGGGGATCGTCCAAAAGAAAAAGTTGGTCGTCCCCAATCCAGTGTTTTTCTGTACTCGGCAAAGATTTTTCCTGATGTATGTACAAAGACATTTCAGGACCGTCTTTGTACATACGGTACAAAAGATTTTCGGGAAGACAAAATTGCAAAAAAGGTCTGGAATTCGCAAAAATTTGCGGCGCTTCAGACGAAATGAGTAATTGTGTGTTCAACGTACATATCTTTATAATGGCAGAAATTGCATTTCAACATGAAAAATGTCAAATTTTTCGGCGCTTCGCGCCGTTTTAAGACGATTCTTAGTGATTTTTCCCTTAGAGACCCATAAATTGGCTAAAATACACTACCAAAAGTCGAACAACTCTGTTTTTACCACACTAAAATCGCTACTGTACCATGCGCTATAGTACCCAAAAATTTGTGTGTACAAAATGTAAAAAGATTTTTGGGAGGACGAAAACTGTAAAAGGTGTAAAATGCCCAAAAATTTTCGGCGCTTCGCGCTGGAAATGAGTATTTGTTTATCGTAAATGTCTAAAATGGTAGAATTTGCATTAAGAATGGACAAATGTCATATTTTCGGCGCTTCGCGCCGTTTTGAGATCAAATTTCAGCAATTTTTGACATCACAAACCCAGAAATTAGCTAGAATACACTACCAAAGATCGAAAACCCTGTTTTAACGCACTAAATTCGCTACTGTACTATGTTATAGTACACAAAAAATTTACCATAGTACAAAATGTACAAAGACTTTTGGGGACCATCTTTGTACATGTACAAACGGACCTTGTACAAAGAAACACTGCCCCAATCCTTCAAAGCCAGTAAATGTTTCACCCCATCCCCCATTTTTGGAAAAAAATTGATTTTTAGGCCGTTTTTAGGTGTTTTAGGGCCAAAAATTGGAGGTCATTTACCTCCCCTCCAGTGATCGATCGGGCTCAAAAATGCCGGGCCCGGTCCCGGGCCCGGGCTTTGCAGCCGGGCTCGGTACCGGGCCCGGGCTTATGTACTAACAAAATGCCTTGCTTCCAATATAATGTTATGCATAAGATACATATTTAGAGCGATTTTTTACATTTGTTATTTGTCAAACGCAAGGCTTACTGCTATATCAAGAAGATTTTTGAATTCTAAGCTCTGTTAATTACGAGTATTAAATCTTTCTAGAAATAAATTAAGTATAGCAAGGATTTTGGTAGCATTATTCAAGCAAGAACAAAGTTTTTAATACAATAGCGCGCAATTCCATTATTAAAATGCACGTGCAACTAAACACAGTTTGAAAAAGCACAAGATTTCTTGTAGATATTTAAGGAAATTGAGCATTAAATTTATGCATTCAGACATAACAGCGACTATGATATGGTCGGATAGAAGATATGCTGTTTGGATTTTAGAACTCAAATCTATGGCTTACATTCACGTCAATTGAAATTGTGTAGTGTATAGATAGGACACTGTATTAAAGCCATAGGCGTAGCCAGGGAGCATTGGGGGCACATGCCGCCCTGAAATTTTTCGAAATTTTGTTGATTCTTCGAGTGTGATAATTGTGTCCATAAAATTGAGTTCAAAAAGGCAAAAACGTCAAAAATTTTCTGGCGCTTCATGCCGAGTCCCTATTATATTTATTGTTGCTTTGTTCGTCTTTCTTTACAAGGACAGGACTCATAATCCTATTTTAAATGAAAGGAATGGCCAAATTTTTCTTATGTTTCTGAGCATTTTCTGTTTTCTGAATTATATCTTGTTAATAAGAAGGCCACACATGGGCCTGAAAACGATAAGAACAAAATTGTCATTGATACATCTTTTCTATATCTTATTGGCAGCACCCTTTGCTGCGCTTTATATATTAGCAGAGGTCGAAAAGCGCATTTCAGCTCAGCAATCTTGTACAATGTAGGACTTCATCAATCTTGAGTGTTTTGGGCTTAATTTAGAACCGAGATTTGGCCGATTTTGCGGAAATTTTAGCGATAGTATTTAACATTAAAGTGCTTTTTTACGAAATTTTTAGGGGGCGATTGATTGCGCCACCGCAGCTACCCCTGCCGTAAAATCTCGTTGTACATGTGCAGCGAGAGTTTTGGGAGGACGGAAAGGAAAAACGGTTCGCCGAAATTAATTTGTCTGTTCTGTATGATTTAAGCGGTATAAATTGTGTTTAAAGAGCTAAAACGTCAAAATTTTCCGGCGCATGGCGCTGCTGGTTATTGTTCTTTCTTTTTGTAAAGCTTCGGCATTGCGTTTAATAGCCTAAATCAGGCAAAATATCACAAAATATCAGTATTCACAGGCTACAAAATGTTAACGACAGTAAAGGATTACTAAATTCCTTGGTGCTTTGCGCCTCTTATGATTTCCGAACTGTTTGTCAATAGACCGTAAATTCTACATGAAAACGGTAAAAATTTCAAAAAATTCCCGGCGTTTCGCGCTGTTTAACATTTTTGTATTTCTGATTGTCAGAAACCCATAAATTAGCTAGACTACACTTACTAAAGGTCGAAAAACTCAATTTTATCATACATAGGTACATAACGTTAATAACATTTTTTGTGTATGTCCCCCGAACCGAAATCTTGGCCACGCCTCTGATTGAAGCGTTGTATAGGAGATGAATGCACATATGAAATTGACAAGTATATGACAATGAGCAGGTGGGCAGAAGTGAGGCAAATGGATTTAAATAGAATCAAAGGCTAGCAAATTCGTAAGAAATACGGACAACAGCTGAAATAGTAAACGTCTAAAATATTAACGATAATTATTTGAGGCCCGGTTGAGGCCCGGTGGTTTTCAGCCGGGCCGGGCCTGCTATGACCGGCCGGGCCCGGAGTACCCGGTCGATCACTGCTCCCCTCCCCAAAAATGAACACAGGGGGTGAGAGGGGTATTACTTACCGCTGAAGGGTCAGCCAGACAGGTACTGTCAGGCGATTTTAAGCTTATAGAACGTTTTTTGTATAATTTTTGAGGTAAAAAGCGGCAAAAGTGTTAAAATTTTTCCGACGCGCCGGATTAGTCCTTTAATGTACTTTTTACTCAAAAAGCGTCCAAAATTGATCAAATTTTACATTTTTTTGCCTGGAAAATGATACAATGCAGTGAAAATGAAACTAAAAATGCTTCAAAAATGCGATATTACCACAAAAACGTTTTATTGGTTATTTTACTCATTTTGATCGTTTAAAGAGCAAAAAAATTGTAATCGTCAAATTTACCCGTTTTGGATTTCTATCCCCCCTCGATCGACCCTGATCTAGTGCACCTATGCCCCCTCAGAATAGCCCAGGACCCCAACCAAAATTTCAAGTTGTTACATGTACATATGTTTACGCCGGTGTTGCGAATATGCACTAGAAGAAAAAACAAAAATATGAAAAAATAAAAACATATAAAAATGAAAAATAAAAATATAAAAATGTAAAAATAGAATATATAAAAATATCAAAAAAATTTAAAAAATATAAAATGAAATATCTAAAAATATGCTCTCTTCTTGTCTGGTCTAAAAAGATTTTAAAACAAGGCAGTAGGCATGCGCAACGCATCTTATGTATAACATACCGTGCACTCAGCCTTAGAAGGCGGTGGCGGAGGCATACTATATCGTAACTCGGCCGTTGTTTGGTCGGGATAAATAAATCCTTCTGGCAGACCGGGCCAGACACAATCGTCGTTCTCCTGAAGTTATCATATGATAGACATGGTAAATTATGCATGTAACTACGGTGGGGGTCCCCACCTCCAAAGTCAGGAATTCTTTCCCCTGACCCCGATTTTTGTCAAAAAACCATGCATTTTTAGGTATTTTTTTATATCAATTTCATTCCGTTTTTCAATTGATAAGAAATTAAATAACCTACATACATTTTTGGCCGAAATATTCGAGGTTTTAATTTCTCCTCCACCCCTTCCAAACGGTCGGTGACTCAAACACGAAGTACTCGTTATCAGACATGCAGGGAGGGAGGTCTACACCATAGGTGCACAGCATGGCTGATCTGAAGGGGTGGGTCCGAAAATTGAGCTTTCTGGGCCAAAAGGACCTCAAAAATTAGTGTAAGCGCTAAAATACCATTAAAACTACGTTATAACACAGTTTCCGGCCAATTTGGAGCAATTTAAGAAAAAATTTTTTATTTTGCACTTGTTATCGGCCTTCATTTTGCCTCATTTCCGCCACAGCATTTTCCATTTTTCCATTCTGAGGGTCAGGACCCCCGAACCCCCACGTGCATGTCTGGTCTAGACCCCCTGAATGGAAAAAAATGGGAAATTTTCTCGGAAAAATAAGGCAAAATGAAGGCAAAAAACGGATGAAAATTGCAAACATTTCTAAAAAGTGCTTAAAATTGATCAGCAACCGAGTAATAATGTAATTTTTAACGCTTTTTTAGGCGCTTATACCAGTTTTTGGGGTCATTTCGGCCCAAAAAATTCACTTATTGATCTTCCAAGATCGTCCATGCGGTGCACCTATGGTCGTTGTATGCATACACATAGCGGCTCGAAATTTCGGACGGGGTCTCCGGCTATTGGGGGGATAAATGACCACCAATCATTGGCCAAAAACGGCCAAAAAAGCCTTAAAACGGCCAAAAAATTCAATTTTGGGAGGGGTCCGAAATATTTGGGGGAGGATAGGGGACAACAACTAACGTTGGGTGGAGAGGATCCCCTTCCCCATTACATGTATGCTTATATGAGTATATCATTCAGCCATTTATATTGAGTGAAGAAGCGCGCACAGTTAATCATGCTTAGTTTAAAGTCCAGAAGTCCTAATATAGTACTGATAGCGGATTAATTAAATTAATCAAATATAAGTTCCAAAAAATAATATTAGCTCAAACATTCCAATTTGTATTAGAAAGTAAAAAAGGCATTCCTGTTTTTGACGATAAACCAGTAATGAATAGGTTAGAAGCAGGCTTATAAGTCTGCGTATTTTGACTTGAACTGACAAAATGTTTACACACATATATAACTGGGCGTGAAGGTTGGGGGTATGCACCCCCCAGAAACCAAAATACCTCCCCAGAACTCAATTTTTAAAAAATTGTTTTTTTCGCAATTTTTGATGCCAATAAATAGTGCTCGATGAAGAACGTTGAAAAAAGGTGTTTTTTCGCCATACCACCATTTTTAAGGCCATTTTTTGACCTTTAAAAAAATCTCGCACCCCTTCCCCTCGGAACTTCGGTGCCGCCCGCCTATGTTTACACAGCGTGCTATACGTTACACGATATTTAAATAAATTTTTACTTTATTCCTTTTTATGATTAAAAATATTTATTTCGATTTTCGTTACATTTACATGCTCGAAACTTGAACGCTTACGGTCGGAGTGCCGAAATTGAGCCGAAATTTGACGTTTTTGGCCGTCACGTGAGGAAAAAGGGGCGGTCCGTACGCGGTCGACGCCCATTCGTCGCCCAATTTGAAGGCGGGGCCCAATTTTCGGCCATTCAACGAAAATCCGATTTCTGATTGGTCGAAATCGATCCAGGCCCCTATGACGTCACCAATTCTGCCGTACTCCCGGTCGTACTTGTCGAACGAGTTATTGGACGCCCGTTTTCCGTTGCTACAGTAAGCGTAGCCGTATTGGGATTCGCCCAGGCGTAAATTCGCGTCGAATGTCGAAAAACCGACCCTCAATTCGGGAGTGAACGATTCTTCGAATTTCGAGTTCGATACGTCGATGATTTCCAGAATCTGATGAGGAAATTTAAAGGCAAAAAGAGCTGAAATTTTTCGAAAAAGCTCAAACCCTTACGATGTATTATCTGGCGATGACCGGCGAAAAATGCGAAAACTGTAAGGGATTATGAATTGGCTAAAAAATGGCGGGTGGAACAAAAGGTCCCCCCATCCCCTCGAAGCCAGAAAATTTTTGACCCCCCCTCCAAATTTTTGAAAAAAAAACAAATTTTTTGGCCGTTTTTATGTGTTTTTTGGCCAAAAATTGGAGGACAGTTATCCCCCCTAAAAATGGCCGGAACCCCCCCTCAATTTTGAGCCATTACATGTATGTGTAAAAACGATGGGCGTTTATGTTCTCAGGGTAAACCATACTTGATTTCAGAAGTTCGGGGCTTTTCAAACCCCTCCACAAGAAATTTTTTAATGCAACAGATTTCGCGATTTTGCGAAAAAAATCCAACAAAAATAGATATTTTAGGCGTTTTAGCCACCTGTGTGCTCAGGAGTGTCAAATTTTCGCCGTTTCGCGCCATACACTAATTTTTGACTATTTTGTTCATTTTTTCGAATTTTTAAATTTTATCAGTTTTAATGTTTCTGCGTTCTAGAAGGATTAGGTATCGTCAGGAAAACCCAAAAATAATGTTGCAGAGGCATATCCACCGTTTTTGAGCCCAAAATTTTTCAAAACATGTCCATCTTTGGCTATATTTTGCGCATTCTATAGATTTTTTCAAATTTTTGAAAATTTGTTTACGTTTTTACATCCTAAGAAGGTAGAGCATCGCCAGAAACGATAAAAATGGTGTTCTTGATGCATACCAATCGTTCCTTTGCCCAAAACCACACTGAAAAATTTTTTGGTTCCACCCCTTGCCACCGAATTCCAATGCTGCGCATGTATTGTGATATTATGATAGGCAAATTTCTTATATTTTCATCCGATTTTTCGTGTACAAATCTGCAGAGCTCTACTAAGCCTGCCCCAAATTTTAATTTGAAGAAATTCAGTTGTTTTTGAAGGCTAAAGTGACCTCCTGATCCTTAAAAAATCAAGAACGAGGGCTACACATCTTCCAATTCATGAGTTTTTAATTTTAATTTTAATTAATAGTTTAAATTTTGCAAATTTTGAATTGCGTTTGAACAGGAAAATATAAATTCTCGAGCCGGTCAAAAAGATGGATAACCCCAAAAAAGTAAATTTTGAAGCCCACCTATTTTGAACATACGAGCATAATATTTGGTTAAATAATTTCTAATCAATATGGAATTAAAAACAAATCTTTTTATTACAAAAAAGCATATTGAGGCATTTTTTCGCAATTTTTGACCAAAATTAGAAGAAAAATTTAAAGTCCGGCTACCACCATTCCGGCACGTACCTGGCCGTCCTATTTGCAGGGGACCAACAGCGATTTCTGGTGGGACTAAGCCCAAAAAGGCCAAAAATAGCACAAAATAACGTTTAAAAAGTCCTATTTTTCCGATTTTTCTGAATTTTGGGGGGAGGCCCGGACCCTCCCATTCCCCCTAGAGATACGTGCCTGCCACCATTACAGATATGAGTCGTTAAAGGTAATAATATCCTGGTGCACGTGGTACAAAAAATCCGGTCGAAACGCCAGTGATGTGCATCAGTGTCTTCTAGTCGCATCAATTTTATATCTAGCGATCAGACGGGGAAAGAAGACTGAATCATCACGAACACTAGAATAACTAGTCAACAAAAAGTAAAAATAGAAATTCTTATTATATCGGTTTATTAATTATTAAGAATTTTAGCATAGACTTTTCTATTTTTCGTTTTTTTGCTTCTTTATTTTTTAATTTTTTTTATTTTTCTATTATTTTTTATTTTTTATTTTATTTTTTATTATATTATTTTATTATTATGCGTTTTTTATTTTGTGCTTATTCTAGTTTTTACTTTTACTTTTACTGTGTATAATCTAAGAATATGTAAAAATTTGAATAGCCCCATAAATTGGAGCTTTTTTGAATTTTATTTGAGAAACTACAAATTTTGCACCATAAATTTCTCCAAATTATCTAGTCATTCGAGTGTAAAGTGAAAACGGAGTACATTACAATGTAAGCTCTAGGCAAGAAAATCAAAGATGCCGGTTTAAAACACGAACATAAATAAGTAATATTAAAACAAATAGTCCTAAAAGCACAAAATATCAAAAAATAAAATTAAATAATTCAAAAGTCAACTAAATAAAATACTTTAAGTTCAAATCCGATTTTTCCTCTATTGAAGCCATGACTGGCCCTAACACTGGCCAGCATAAAAGCAAAGCCATCCTGACTAATAGTTTCGGCCACGAGGCGATTTTCTGACGATATTTTCAAGTTCAGGTCAGCATTGTCTGAACGAAAAGGAGATCAAATAAAAAAAGGAGAAAAAAGGGGAAAAAATCAGTTTTCGAAACTTTTTTCAAATCAGCTCTCCGTTCTTCGCTTCAAAATATATTTGCGAATCATACGTAATCATAGAATGATAATCATCATTATGCCTTGGGACGAACACTGATTACTATAAGCGGTGATACTATATTAATTTGTACATACATACTATCATACATAATCTTGGGGGGGGGGTTGGGTTCAACCCCAAGAAAAATTTGTACCCCCCCCCCCAATTTTTTAACCCCTAACCAGAATTCGCGATTTTTCGATAGTTACCTGAAATTTCCAGGAAATTTGCAAAAAAGGCGCTTTTTGATAGCGTTTTTAGCCATCTTTTTGCTCAAAAGTGTACCATTTTCGGCGCTTCAAGCCATGTACTCTATGTTTTAACCATTTGTTGCTCAATTTATTCGACTTTTTATTTTTTCGAAATTTTTCGTTTTTATGCTCTGGAAAAATGGGTCATCGCCAAAAACGTCGGAAAACGATGTTTTTGGACGCGTACTCACTACTTTAGGCCCAAAAAAGGTATTTTGAAATTTCATCCCCACCCCAGAATTCCAATGCTGTTAATGTATGATTGTTAGTCGACCTTTTCATACGGGTGAACTTCAATTTTTGGCCAAAAATAGCCTAAAAGGCAAGTTTTCGCCAAAAAAAAATCGGGAAAGGAGGGGGTAAAAATTTCTTTGTGGAATAAAGGAACGGCCGACTTTACGTGGAGGATCCCCCAAACTCATAAATATGACTAGGATACAAAGTTGATTCATTGAGGTAGTATATTGCGCAAGCATGTTACAAAAGTCGGTCGTGTGCCTGCCCACCCCATACCCCTGCAATGCACACATGTAACAGAGGGATTTGGGTAGACGTACCCCCATCCCCCAAAGTCAACCCCCTTTTTGATGAAAAGTTGCTTTTTTGGACATTTTTAGATGTCTTTCTTGCTATTGGCCAAAAATTGAAGTCTTTTACCCTAACCCCCCTGAAAATAGCCAAGGACTCCCATTAAAAATTTCGAGTCGAGCCATAACATGTATAGTCATGGCCTCTAGAAAAAAACCACGTTTCATGTTTTTTGCATATATTCATTGTGCAAGCACCCCAGTCTAGAAACTTATATAATCAGAGCAATGTCCCGTCGATGCTCCATCTTTCCCCACTCAGTTGATTTTATAGATCCCTTTAGTGTTGGAGAAAAAATTGATCAAAGTCAAAACCAAAAAAACCAGCAAATTCCATTTGGGAAGTAAAAAAACCATGGGAAATAAAAAAACACCCCCAAAATTTTATGCGAAGTGCGTGGTTTGCAGCGTAAAATAGTTAGTTGACCTTAAATGATCATATTTTTTGAAAAAATTCATTTTTTACGATATTTCCATTCATTTTATCACATTTATATAAAAATCAATAATTTCTTCTGAATTCTATTAAAAGTTCTATAAATTTCACAAATAAAGTCTTCAAGTGATAAAAACAACTCTAGGTAGGTCTCGTCTGCATCCTCTACAAGAAATCAGTGCAAAATTATGCAATTTGATGAAAAGTAATTTTGTTGTCATGGCAACGTATACGTAGCATTGGTTTTTTTAGGTTAAAGTGGTTTTTTTAGGTTACAATCGAACTTTTTGGCAGTTTTTTTGGGTGATTACCATTTTTTGTGAAAAATAAATATCAGGCATCATGTAAGGTGCTACGAGGCACATTCCTGCTAAGTTCTGTAAAAATTGGCGCTGGTTTTTTTAGGTTACAACTGGTTTTTTTAGGTTTGACTATGAGGGTGTACTGTAGCTATGTGGATGACATAGGACAACTAAATTTTTTTCCGACATTAGTCTGCAAGGGAGCCTAACGTGAAAACATAAAAGATTCCAGCAAATTTGAATACGAGTAGAAATACTGACCCTCAAAAATGCGTAAAAAATCAAAAAAACGACAATTTTTAGGATCTTTTCGACAAATTTATATCTCAAGTTTCTGAATGAATCGGGAAGAGATCAGGGGTCAGGTGTAACCCTCACGGCATAGCTTGTTCGCCCGCATAATATCATCTGTCATCTCCTTTTGGTTATGGAAAAAAGGGGTGGTTTTTTTAGGTTACAAATCGACTGGTTTTTTTAGAAGGTTTTTTAGCACTATATGCGGGAATGCTGCAATTTCTTTTACACTCCCACCGACCTTTGGGCGAAAAACCTTGGAATTTTCCACCATTTAAAACGAAAAATTGAAGCTATTGCTCTCCCTCCTCCCGAAAAAATGGCAGACTTGACAAACCCACCCAAAATTTTGTGCCGTTACATATGATGACAAAAGTAAATATAATGAATGGATGAAAAATTCGGTAAAAATTAGTTGCATTGAAACGTGTTTTTTGGGACGCAGCTCATTAAAATAGAGCTCAAAAGAAGAGAAATTGCACTTGCAAAGTTTTTAGCCTCTCAGTTTAGTTGAATAAATTTAAATTTGTGTCTAAAAAAGGTCAGATAAGCAAAATTCACCAAACCTTAGTAATTGAGTAATACATTCAATTATTAATTAAATATGTAATGTAGTAGTTAGTTATTCATTACTTATTTAAAAATATTTTTCAGTATATAAAAATGTATATAAAGCGTTTTTTGATCAGGTCAGCAGGAGCATATAATAAATGGTAGATTCAAAATCCGGGAATAAGCTTACAAGGGTCCAGTATAGTCGCATTGATGTCAGTAGATTTTTCCAAACTCTGAAAATTAGCATCATCCAAATCGAAATCTTCGTCGCTGAAAATTAAAAAAAACAGATAATTGAAAAAATAAATAAATCGAATATTCGTGGATTTAAACTTCAAACATACATAAATAAGTATATAATTGTCAAATGATCAGCCCTGTCACAAGCCATACGGTTTTTTTTTATTTCCAACAAAATTAAGAATAATTTAACTTTTTTGCAGGTTAAGATGAGTCTGAAATTTTTTTACATTTTTTGATTCCGCGATATTTTTTTAACAAAAACCGATTTTTACCATTTTTCACCACTGCTTTTATTTACAATTTTATCGGGAAACCATTTAAAATGACTAAATAAAGGAGACAGACCTCGAAAGAAGGCCAAAGCCGTTGTTGACAAAAAATCAAACACCGAAAATTATTTTTCTGTTAGCATCAGAAATTCTGCCGTGTTCAAACATAAATAGCAAATAATCAGAATTGTACCAGAGACCAAAATCTTACGGCAGTAAAGCTGCTAAATAAGTTCTTAAGGAAATCATTCACTCACACAATAGTGTTAGGTTGCCTCGGCATCGTAAATCTCGATTAGTTCAATGTCCCGAAACTTAGACATCTGATTGAAAACGCCTATTTTTAATTTAACAACGAATCTAAAATATATAACGACAGAATCAATTAAATTAGTTTTAGCTCGATAGTAACAAAAAAATTAAATAGCTTGCGACCGTTATATATGGGCTATTTAATACAAGCTTAAAAATAAACACAGAACACATAAGTATGTCCTATTTATTTATACGGAGCACTCTTCGACTAGACATTTTTTCAAAACTGTATTTAAATTTGCCTGCTCCTTAGACAATACAATATATTATACACTACTTTATTCAGATGAACGCAAAGTTAAAACGTCACAAAAAAGAGAGTATAATAACAACGAATGCCGAGATTATGTTTTGAAGTCGTCCATAATCAAGAAAAATGTGCTGTCAAAAATAATTTCGTGACTAAGGAGAGCTTGTACCTAAAATGTGATTTTGACTACAACCAAATATATAGGTGCATCCTAATTCAGTTTCATTGATGAATTGTTTACTTTAATTACCTATCAATTCGCACAGGTGCGCACAGACCTGTATTCAGGGAGCAGGGAGCCGTTCTTCCCCAAAATAGAAAAAAATTTGTTTATCCCAAGGGTCCCTCAGAGAAATTAATTAAAAATTGGCGAGTGCATCCTAAGACACAACCAAAACAGATTTTTAGTGTTCTTTAAAACTAGTAAACTTCGAATTTTTCCGGCGCTTCGCGCCGGATTTATTGTTTATGCATAATTTTGTCTTCTAAACCGCTAAAAATCGCTCAACTTCGAGTTCGACACAGAGAGCAAGTCAATTCGTTTCCGGCGCTGTGGGCCGAATTCATTGTTCAGCTATAGTTTTTGCCTTCTAGCTCAATCAAAATATCTTAAATTGGAGTTGTGACATGAAGAGCAGAACATGAAATTTTTATGGCGCTTCGCCCCAAAAACTCTTTATCTGCTTTTAGTATTAAAGCCCGCTCAAAACCGCTCAAATTTGAGCTTGACATGCAGAATATGTCAATTTTTTCAGAGCCTAGCGCCGAACTCATCATCTGTATTATTTTCTCTGTGAAGCACAATGATTAAACACAAAGACAGGAGATACGAAATTACTCGTCAATGGAATGATGAGAAATCGGCTGTGCAGATGGCTTAAATAATATATTTGCTGTGTGTAAAAGGGCTATCATATGGAACATACTTCCCGTGCACAAGCTATAACTCATCAAGTGTTAAATATGTTAAAATGAAACCTTGTCATATTAAATACAAGTCATTCTACCCATCCTAAAAAATTAGGGCCCTACGTCGCTTTATCAAGCGATGTGGGTTTTTTTAATAACATTCTGGTTATCCATATTAGATCCTAAGCGGATCTAACTTGAAGCACCTTTGTTTTAAATCGTTTAAATCATCGGAAAGCTTTAAAATAAGCTTACTAACTAACTACCTTGAATATTACTACGAACAATAACTAAGTATCAATAGTTTATTATCAATCTGTAAAAGAAGCAAAATGAACGATTAAATTGGTGTCTGAGAAAAATGATAGATAGCGACTTCTGACTGTACTAAAGCAAATAAAACAATCGAAGCGATAATAAAACACTAAAACAAAAGTTCTGTCAAGCCAAACGAGTTTTAGTGAAATTCCGTAAAACGCGCATATTTTACGTTGAAACGCCATATTCCGTGTTAGGCAAACAGACAAAATGGGAGAATGATGGCTAGACAGTGGACAACGGAAACGAAAACATGGCATAGTCTGACAGAGCATATGGTTTTCATCGGATTCTCACCGTATTGAAGGTATCCGGGCAGCAAAATTTGCACACCAAAATTCATCCTTTTGCCCCCCTTGTTTTAAAAAATTCTGGTCGTGCCCCCTCCCAAAACAAAATCCTGGATACGGGCATGCCTAGGACATTGGTAACAACGATCCAGTGAATCTTTTGTAACATTTCCAAGGATTAAAAATTCAGACTAGTGCCAGCACCCTGCTTCCTACCATAGCTATTGATAATTTTTATCATGCCAAGGGGTTTAATCGCTTATGCGCAGGCCCGTATCAAGAGGGGATAGAGGAGCACGCGCTCCCCCCCCATCCGCAAATAAAATACGAGAATGATTTTTTTCTTCACTCACCCTTTGCCTTTTCAGCCAAAAATCGCAAAAAGTTTTCCGCGGTTGGCGCCGAATTATTGATTTATAATTAAAGTCTATTTAGTCCCAAGCGCGCGGTTTAAACGCTCCATTTTTAGTCTTATACAAGCTAAAGCGCATTTCGCATCTATTTCTTCTGTTCTGCACAGGTTTTATGCAGAAAATTAGATTTATTCGGCTATCATTGAGAACGTAGTGACCTTCTAGAAATTAACTTTGGTGATAAGTTGTATAGTTCATTGCGCCATGAAATTGAGGACTTTTTAATGAAGTTTCCACTGAAAGGCGATGTTATTTTCCAATGTTTGATGTCTAACTTTTATACTTATTACATAGGTATTTACGTTGGCAGTTTCAACGGCCTCATCGGAACGAAATTTTTCAATTTTTGATTTTGTCCATTCATAATTGAGAAATTCACTAAGCACTGATAAAGTCCGAAAGCTGGTGTTCATTAAAACCAATGCCAATCAGCTTTGTGCTCCAACCATGACGGATACTGATGATTGTGATGATAGGGATATGTGATCACTGTGATCACTGATCAGCACAGCGACAGTCGAATAAAGCTGTTTTGAACTTCTCCTATTTTTTATGTTGGGTCCTTTACATGTCACAAAGTCAGCAAAGTCAATGTTTATAAGTGTCTACAGACAAATCTGGTTTGTAGCAAGAAAAACCCACCAGAAAGCCACGAAAATCCCCAAAAATCCGAAACGCAAAATTTTCAAATCTGGGTTTTTGCCAGCCCTGGTTAGTTCCCCAAATAAACATTGCCCGCCTAAAGTTAAGCGTAAATAACGTTCCTAGTAAAAAACAATCATGTGAAAAATTATTGAAAGCGACAAATCAAAAAAATAGGGCAAAAACCAAATATTGTTAAAATTTCTAAATCTCCGCTTTTGCCAAACCAGGTTACTTGCAACTTTATAAGCCGTCCAAATCTTACTCCACACAAAAACCTAGAAGATACATTACTTATTCAACGCACATACTCAATTTAACATGATTATAAAAAACTATGATTTCAGTCTAATCCAATTTGCTGACTTTTGTCGAGAAATTTCAAATTGGGCAACGGACCGGTTAGCACATTCGCTGAATTCCTTTTTTCTTTGAGACCAGAAGCAAATAAAATCAGATGGCAAATATGTTCACCGTCCAGGCATTGTTTTAAAGATGTATAAAGATAAGGCGCTGAAACTTCACGCGGTTTGAAATGGAAATCTCAGTTTTGAACAGAGAGATGTTTTTTCAGATACAGTAATTAATATCAAAAAGTGGCAATTCCTAGCCTCAAAGACGTGCTTCATGATCATACCATTAACATTTATACTCTATTCCTGTGACAGTACGACAATGCCCTTCACTTGCTGAATACATAAGCAAGTACCCGCAAAAGGTATGAAATGAAGACAGATGTACAAAGGGACTCAAATTTGAATACATTGTTTCCCTCGAATACGACATCATACTATAGTCTGCTTCACATGTAACATAGTGTCTGATGTAATTCGTTATAAGCTGTTTCATTTAATTAATACAAGTAGCAATTGGCAATAACATTATTTTGAACACATGCGTTCCGTATTATGATAAGTATCTACCTTTTATTAATTAAGAGTACTTTACTCATTAGTCATATAGAAAGCATGTAATGTAGGTACCACTTATAAGCATGTATTTCACTAGGTTAAGCATTTATCGTAAAGCAAGGACCTATTTCATAAGTTGATAAGAAATTTGTCGTAATGATAAGCATCAATTATAGTCTGTTTTACACAACTTCGGTCATAAATTTTAAAACTATCTCCGACAATAAACTGTATAATTATCGTGACCATACTGTAGAGATGGCTCTACACCCCATTTTCGTTGCGTTGGTTCAACGCGAAATTCCATTCGTTTTGTGCTATTTTGTACATACATGCCGATGACTGTTTTGCCCTAGATGCTCAATTACGTGCTTAATTTCCATTTGCACGTACACGACCACTCAGCGTAACGCTTTAGCCCTTTATTAACGCCCGTCCCATTTTCCTCCACAAAGTTTGCTGCAAAATAACTCGAGAACGATGGAATCTTATAAAGCGTGCGAGTGTTCATTCGAAAGCATTGTCCAAGATCTGCAAGTTTTTGTGCATTTTCTTTTATGTTAGTAGTGTGAAATTTGAAATATACTGTATTGAAATAACCTCACTTTTTGTCCGCCGCTTTGGTTGTCCCGGGTTCCACAATTTTTTGTTTCTCTGGTCAGGAATTTTTACGAGCTGTGGAGCTCATTCTGGGCTTTCTAACGGTATCTCAATAATTAAAATGTGGCTAATACCCTTTGAGAAATTTAAATCGAAAAATAAAGTCCCATTTTTGGGACGCGCGCTCATAAGTGACAGCATGAAAAAGCAAATCTGTTTTTCTCTTGATGTCTTCATGACCTTTATTACCTTCAGAAATTGCTCAAATTCTCTCTTAGAATTGTACGTACATACATACTACCCAGTGGCGGATCCAGGATTTTCCGAAAGGGAGGGGCGGTACCCCTAAGGGGGGGGGGGTGGGACCCTTATGTCTTTGGGCGGAAAACTTGCCCATTTTTACCCGAATATTGCTCAAAAATAGTTAATTTGCGCATTATTTTGGGCCAATGGGGGCAGTCGCCCCCTATCCGTCCCTGATACTGCCCATGTAAACCAGCTGCTTTACAGTCCAATTAGGTACATAGGTACCTATACCTACCTATATGTACCTTGTATGTATCTAAACTAGAGAATTGGCTTGGAACGACATCAGACTATATAGAGAATGTCAATCCCAAAAATTTTCCATGCAAAAAGGATGGCAAAATAGGATGTACACTTATTGACGAGCGTCCTGCATGTAAACTTATTAACGTCCGTCCCAAAAATGGGACATACACTTATTAACGACCGTCCCAAAAATGGGACTGTTTTTACTCACGTCCTACTGTAGCTAGAGTCACAAAAAAATCAGGGAGACTTTTTGAAGGATGGGGAATTCGAATATGAATGAGATTTTAAATGAACTACCCTACATAAAGTGCCGTTAATAAAGGGGTTAGTGTGTCGCCCAGGACCACCTTCCCTCTTAAAATTATCATACCTTCATTTCCTTTCCCACACATATTTTCAATAAAAATCCGGGATAGGAAAATGGGCACTCGGGCTTAATGCGACTTGAGTACGAATTGGTATGTGTGCTATCATATCATACGTGTGTTAAAACTCCATATGTGTGTGTCTCATATTTGTGTCTATTTCGTTTGTACATTCTTTACTGTAAGCTTCGCCCATAGGCCTATTGTTATTCTCGTAGATCCATTCCGCGTTTCTTTCTCCGCGTTTGATACGCCTCTTTTTTCGTATCATTTAAAACTGCGTGCGAGCGCAGTTTTGGACGACTTATTACGATTCCTCCACTTTAAGACTTTATCATTTTTTACAGTGAGCTTTCCCAGTTTTTCGCCAGCTTGTATGCTGTGCCCGTTTTCTTTTCCGTGCGACGTATTTTTCCGCACGTAGTCTCTCTGTATTTTCCCCTGCTGGCTGCAGGAAAATCTCGTCGTATTTTCGTCGCGTAGTGGGCAGGCTTCTTTCGCCCTTACGCATTTATTGTTTTATTTGTGTGCCTTCACGGCATTAGTTGTATGCTGTTGGCGGGCTACGTGCCCTCGTAATTATAGTGTTGTTTTTAACCGATTAGCTTAACACGACAGTCGGCAGCATGCACCTTCATGCTGTCGCGTTTTTAATTGCTTCATAATTTTCTGTCCAAAAATTTTGTAAAAACTAATTATTTAATGAACGATGATTGGGCTCGGTTCGAATTTCCGTGCTGTTGAATTCTGTCCTTGTGCTACACTATACTTAGGAACCTTCAATATTTTCAAGCACCGGAATTCGGTCCCAAAACAAGTTAAATAATAATCTTTTTGAGCCCTCAATTAGGTTTTCGGGGAACTTACATTAATTAGGTACTTAATCTCAAATTGGGGTTAAGTAAGTAAGTTTCATTAGGTGCGCACAGTAGAGGGCCGGGCTATCTTGATAGGCCGGGTCATACCCCGACCCGAGTCGCCTTTTTGTGCGAGCGCGTGAGCTTTAGCTAGGGCATAAGTAAGACAAGTGAACGTAGGTTTGCCCTACGTTTACATTGGAGGTCATTCACGACGACCGGCCGAGCTAACATCGTTTCATTTTCTGCCTAAAATTTTCAAAAAATATTTTCACTTTGCGTAATCATATTGTGTTCGTGTGCATTCTTAACATTTGACTGTTCGTGTGCATTTTTAACTCTATTGTGTTTGTGTGCATATTTTTCTTGGTCGAGATTGGGGTTGTGACATAAATTTTTTGTCCTGATCTTAATCTCAATTTGTCTGTCATGCCAGGCAAAAAACTAGCAGGAAAAATGACCAAAACTGGGAGAAAAACCCCAGATAAGTCGCCTAAGCAGGCTAATACTCCTAAATCATCTAGAAATGTGTCAAATGACTCAGATTCAGATAATAGCGCCAGTGCACAAAATTGTGCAAGCGCAGACAGCATTGTGAATACAAATCAAACGCTAGGTGTCCAAACTCAGGACAACAGTGTTGACGCTCCGATAGATAATCAAGTTGCAAACGACGACAATATTACTCTTCGTCAGATTTTGAACGAAACGACGATTCCAAATCCGCAAAGATCGGTTTCCGACACAAATGTGAATCGGATAACCAAAAATGGCAATTCAAATAATCTCTTGAATGCGATGTTCGCGCATATGCAAGATTTGGAAAATCGGCTTGAACGTATAGCTGTTGAACATGTGCATGCACAGTTGCAAAATGCAAACTCTGCAAACCCTGATTTGCAACCTGTTGAGCCGCAACCGGTGCCCAACGTCACTGCAAACGCGGACCAGCAGCATTTAGCTCGCTTTGCAAATGCTGACTCGGATTCGTGTGTGCAGCTTGCAATGTCAACGCCAGTCCGCCGTTCGTCTATTCCAGTGCTCCCTAATCAGCAAATCGTGTCACGTCTATCGCGTCCTACCGTTTCTGTAAACGCTGAGCAGCAACATTTAGCTCGTTTTGCAAATGTTGAACTGTCTCCGTGAGTACAGATTGTTTCGCCAGCCGTTCAACCGGCCGCGAACCAAGCTAATCCCGTAAATGCTGAACTTCCGCCACTTCATGCGATGCATATTCCGCAGAATCAAATTTTCGTGCCAAATACAGGTGCATCGATCCCGCAGGATCAGAACCCACCTCAGAATCAACAGAACCGAAGAGTTCACTATCCGGATCAAGCTACTGACTCTCCGCCGGAAAGTCCCAGGCGTCATAGATCTTCTTCAAGACGTTCACGGCGTCGACATCGTGACACGTCGTCTGATAGCTCAGAGAATACAGGTATTCGCTACCTAGCTGATTCTATGAATAGAGGTCCATTTTTGCAACAAATTCAGTACACGATAGCCAATAAGAAGTTTTTTCAAGGTGAAAAAACAGATATCCGTGGATTTTTTCACGAACTTGAGCGATTAGCAAATGGCTATAGAATTGATGAAAGATCGTGTCTAGAATTGTTGCCATCATTTTTCGATACCTATACGACTAGATTGTTTCGCTCCCTACCTAACGACGTTTGCAAATCTTATGAACTCACGAAACAAGCATTAATTGCAGAGTTTCGGCCTATCGACTCAGATACATTGTTTGATAGATTTCTTGAGCGAAAACAGCACCCATCAGAGTCTGTGAACGCTTATTTTTGGCGTTACGCAAAGATCTCATTCGAGCTCAACCGGAAATTCAAGTTGACTCGATAGCGTTTGAGAAAATGCTTTGTCATCAGCTCAGAAAAGGGATGAACCCAGATATTGCGAGAAAAGCTTACAAAGAGCGCCTGAAGCACCGCTTCAAGATTTTCTTCATGCTGCGCGTTGCATAGAGTTTGCGAACCTACAGTATGCTTCAGCTAAGCAGCCTACACCATATTTACCAGCAACTGCCGCTGCAGCATCCAGTAGCGTGTTGCCAAAAAATAATTTTTGGCGTTCAACGTATAGTCAAAATGAGACCCCCGTCAATCTATGTCTTTTCGTCAATCGCGTCCAGAGACATCTAATGCTTTAGCGCAACGATATTGCGTGTATTGCAAACACATGGGCCACACCAGAGATGAATGTTTTCGGTGTCAGCAAAACAACAACCTAAATTACCGCAACAGCGAAGCTCACAATCCTAGTGAGCACGCGAATCGATACCGTAGTCAATCCAGGCCAATGTTTCAAAACAATTCATCATCGTGACGATCGAACTACCGTACTCCGTATAATTCTCGTGTGTTTCAAAACTCACAGTATCCATCTACGTCTCGAAATTATGACTCCCGTCAAGACTTTCGACGTCCGAGCAATGATTTTTGGCAAAATTACGGTAATCGCCAGAACTACCATAATACCTACAGTAATACACATTATTACAACAATGACAGAAATATGTATGCAAACAATCATTTTGCAGAACATTCTCAGAACTATCATCAGCCAAACAACTCATATCAACAATTTTCGCAGCCACCTACACATTCTGATGTTCCAGCTGCCACATACTCGGTATCTTCCACCCCCACCCATTACGCTTCCCCCATCTCAGCCGACTCTTTCGTCACATAATAATGACAATTTCATCGCTTCGTCTGTTTTGACTTCCGAAAATTCGGAACAGCTTTTTGCGTCACAAGCATTTCTTGAGGAGTATCATCGGCTACAGAAGCGATTAGCTGTCTAGGAAAAGTTGAATAAGCACATCACACCTAATGATGTAGCTAACACCCCATCAGTTAGCCATGCATCTACAAATTTGCCTACCATTATAGCTCAAATTAATGGTGTGAAACTGCCTGCTTTGATAGACACAGGAGCTCAGGTTACAATGATGACCTTGAGCGCTTTTTTGCACTTAGGTTTCAACTTACCGCCAAAGCAAATAGCTAATGTTGTGCAAGGAATTGGAAAAATGGCAGCCACTGTGCGTTTCACCTATTTAATGCAAATTACGATCGCCGAGCAAACTACACCAGCTATCGTTTCTATCATCGATGATTTACCAGAAGATCTTCTTCTTGGTTTCGACTTTTGCAAACAAGCAATGCTTTTTGTGAATACCGTTGAGGATTGTCCTTTTGCCAACGGTCATCGTATTGAGTTGCTCTCAGAAACAGAGAAAAAGGAGCTACGTGTAAACCCAGATGCGCAAGTCACGCATCCAGTTTGTGCAGAAACGCAACAAGTGTTGCCATCAGTCACGTCTTCCCAACCGCCACCAACGTCCAAAGAATCGTTGGAGAGGTGCATCACTTCAACGATGCCTAAAATCGTCAAAATGACTCATCATCATTGTTTACTCTGCAACAACTACAAGTTTTGTCGCACCCGATTTTATGTCACTACTGGCCCCATGGTCTATGAAGTAGGCCTAGAATTCGTCGCCAATCATCCAATGCTACAAGCACCGCCAGAAATTGAGCGTCGTGCAAACTATAAAATCCCAGCGGAATTTTTCCCGCATCGTCTTGCAATTCCGCCTGATCTTCATGCTCCTTTGGCCTTAACAATTCGCCAAATGGCTGACGTTTTCAGTTCAATGAATGAATTTTTCGAAGAATACAAGTCAACTTTCCGTTTCATTCCGTCTTTTCAATCTACGACTTTCATGTCTGCGCCACTACTTCTTCAATTTCTCGACAATCGGTTTTTAAGATTCCTATTTTGGTATCGAGAACCTCGAATTGCTTGGTGCATGGTCGAACAGATTCGACGTATGCTTAAATCAATTTTTGTTGGAAAAATTCTCAATCCGTTTCCGAGAGAAGTTTTTGTTGAGTTCCCTGAAATTATTGAAACAACTAAGAATTTGTACACAGCTCATAAGCGAATTCAGCTAATTCGATCGCGCACAGACCCGCCAATCAGTTGCTCAATCGAGTTTCCTGCTACGCAGTCGTGTCAGCAAATTCAAAGTTTTCTCGACGTTCCTCTACCTAAGATTTTGGCCAAAATTCGCGCCCAACAAGCCGCTGGCAACATGTCTATTTCCACGGCTCCAGCCTTCGATTGCTCCCTAGAAAGACATCAACCTGCATCAATTTGTTCGCCAACCGGCGATCCAACTTCCTATCATATCGTCCGCCAAAACGATTTTAGTATTCCGTCAACCGTTTGTGTACCCTGCGACCCGTTGCACCCATCTGTGTGCTATGATTCTCGTCGCCATCAACAAACTATTAGCCCGTCTACTATCACTCGCGACCAGTTCGTCAGCGTACTTCGCGTCTCAATTCTCAACGACGTGGCAATATTATTGCACCGCGTTTTGTCGCACCGACTGCTTCGTCCGCGCCACATTTTCCGGTTTAAATTCTTGCAGGACCGTTGTCTTGCTCAGCATCATATCGTCACGCCACGTTTTTCGTCTATTCCGTCTCAAGAAGTCAGACGCGCCATGTCTATGTCGCGCGTTATTCCGCCTATTTCACGTGCAACTGATGTTCGTCGCACTCATCAGCCGTCTAATTCTCACGATCAATCGGATCGCCCCATTCAAACTTTCGTCTATTTGTTTGATTCCGCCTTGAGGAAACAACCATGCTCATTCTACGTTGCGCATTACGTCCGATTATTTGCGCACGACTGACGGTTGTTGTACCGCTCAGTTGTATTTGCCTCCCGATCAACCGGATCGCCGCACTTGATTATTTGCTCATCATTTGATTTCGCTGTGCCAAGACGATGTACCGACCGCCAGCAGTTCGTATATTTTCGTTTAATTCGTTTAATTCGTTTTTTCCGTAAATTTTTTGTTTACTAGTTAATTTTCCTGCAGCCACTTTTCCCAAAATTTTTTCTCTCCACCTTAGGACCTTTTTCTTTTTCTCACTATCTTTTTACATATCTCTGTTATTCATTATTTCCATATATATTTTTCTTTCGCTGTTTACTTTTCTGATTTTTTCCCAAAAAACATATTTGTTATTTCACTGTATTTGTCTGTCTTTGATTCATTTATTGTCCTTGTCCATATGTGTTCTCAATTTGTCCATAATTTAAGCCTTTTGTACTCAATACTAATTAAGCCGAGTGACTTGCCCTCCTATCATAAATTACTTTTTCAATCAAAATTCTCCGGGTCCCGGGCAAACAGTCTATTCCATACGTTGCACAAAACCACGTTGTCAACGCGTCGTCGACGCACCGTTTTTCGTCTCCCGCTGCTCAATTGTTTGACGTAGCCGTATGTCATCCGTACATTTTTCATGCATACGTTTTGTGCATAAAAATGTGTCAGCATCCCGCTTCGATCTGCTGACACGAATTGATAATCGCCCGACTCCACGCCATGGCCGTCTTTGCGCAAAAAGTTTGCGCACAAACGTTTTTGCGCTTAAAAATTTGCACTGCGTGCACTGCGTGCAAATTTTTCTCGATATCCGGGGAGTGTAGAGATGGCTCTACACCCCATTTTCGTTGCGTTGGTTCAACGCGGAATTCCATTCTTTTTGTGCTATTTTGTACATACATGCCGATGACTGTTTGCCCTAGATGCTCAATTACGTGCTTAATTTCCATTTGCACGTACGCGACCAGCGTAACGCTTTAGTGTGTCGCCCGGGACCACCTTCCCTCTTAAAATTATCATACCTTCATTTCCTTTCCCACACATATTTTCAATAAAAATGGGATAGGAAAATGGGCACTCGGGCTTAATGCGACTTGAGTACAAATTGGTATGTGTGCTATCATATCATACGTGTGTTAAAACTCCATATGTGTGTGTCTCATATTCGTGTCTATTTCATTTGTACATTCTTTACCGTAAGCTTTGCCCATAGGCCTATTGTTATTCTCGTAGATCCATTCCGCGTTTCTTTGTCCGCATTTGATACGCCTCTTTTTCGTATCGTTTAAAACTGCGTGCGAGCGCAGTTTTGGACGACTTATTACGATTCCTCCACTTTAAGACTTTATCATTTTTTACAGTGAGCTTTCCCAGTTTTTCGCCAGCTTGTATGCTGTGCCCGTTTTATTTTCCGTGCGACGTATTTTTCCGCATGTAGTCTCTCTGTATTTTCCCTGCTGGCTGCAGGAAAATCTTGTAGTATTTTCGTCGCGTAGTGGGCAGGCTTCTTTCGCCCTTACGCATTTATTGTTTTATTTGTGTGCCTTCACGGCATTAGTTGTATGCCGTTGGCGGGCTACGTGCCCTCGTAATTATAGTGTTGTTTTTAACCGATTAGCGTAACACGACAGTCGGCAGCATGCACCTTCATGCTGTCGCGTTTTTAATTGCTTCATAATTTTCTGTCCAAAAATATTGTAAAAACTAATTATTTAATGAACGATGATTGGGCTCGGTTCGAATTTCCGTGCTGTTGAATTCTGTCCTTGTGCTACACTATACTTAGGAACCTTCAATATTTTCAAGCACCGGAATTTGGTCCCAAAACAAGTTAAATAATAATCTTTTTGAGCCCTCAATTAGGTTTTCGGGGAACTTACATTAATTAGGTACTTAATCTCAAATTGGGGTTAAGTAAGTAAGTTTCATTAGGTGCGCGCAGTAGAGGGCCGGGCTATCTTGATAGGCCGGGTCATACCCCGAGTCGCCTTTTTGTGCGAGCGCGTGAGCTTTAGCTAGGGCATAAGTAAGACAAGTGAATGTAGGTTCGCCCTACGTGTACAATACAAGGGCTGCAGGAAAATACTAAGGGGGAGGGGGTGCAAGATTTTTCAAAGGTCAAAAAATGGCTTTAAAAATGGTGGTAGGGCGGAAAAACACCATTTTTCAACGTTTCTCATCGAGCACTATCCATGGGCATCACAAAACTGCAAAAAAAAACAAAAAAATCGAAAATTGATTTCTGGGGGGTATTTCGGTTTTTGGGGGTATTTTGGTTTTTCGGGGGGTGCATACCACACATGTACGTGGGAGGAGGGTTTTGGGGAGGGTATTGTAACTACGAGAGTTACACGTGGCGAACTAGTTTTAGCAGTTCGCGTAAGCCATGCAGAAAACAGCTTGGTTCTGTATCGGTTAACATAGCCCAATACGAGTCGTCGTTGCGCGATGGTGTACTTGTGGCTATGCCTTCAGTTTCTCATATATTCCCCAATTTTCATTATAAAAATCAAGAAGATACTTGTCCGGTAAATCAGAATTAAGTATATGCTAATAGTAATTGTTTTACTTATTATCATATTATCGTAAAAGACTCGATTCGAGAGTATTCTTGTTTGACGTTAGTTTATCTTAAACTTATGTTTTACTGTAGCGATCCCCTGATGGGATATGAGTCTAATTGGCTTTTGACGATTGTTTCGTTTTGCTCGTTTTATTCGTTGTAAAATTTTGTTTCTTCTTTCCCGGCTGTAGGCCGTGTGTACATATCGAATAAAAATATAAAAACCCACCCAGGGGTTTTCTTATACCGAGGGTGAGGTCGGTGCTCCTTGTCGTCGAGGATTTCTTGGATTTGGTGGAAAGGAATAGGTAAATTCCGTGTGATTATTTATTTCGTTCAAAAATTCAATATTCTTTTCTCAATCACAAAATTGGCCAAAAATATTATTTAATCATTTATGATGACTGATCAGCTTGGAGCTCGTTGGTGTTGTTTTCAAATTTCATTGTGCTTCACGAATTAGGAACCAAAGCATTTCTGATTGATTCGAACCTCGAAAATAAGTCAATTTATCAACTTGATTGGTGTTGAGATAGGTCAACTGACCTTGTGGCAATTCCTGGATTAGGTAGGTACTCGTAGGATCTAGTGCGTAGCTGCGAAGACTCCCGACGAAAGTGCGGCCAGCAATATTAGGGCTGATGGAGTCGACGCCGTAGGTCAACAAGGGTTCAGAAGATCGAAGTTGTATTTGACTATGCGATCGGAGCCAGCGCTGAGAGCAGATTTAAGTGCTTAAGTACCTAAGTAAGTCCCGAAGGCAAATACATCCGTCCCTGCGTTGATTCCGTAAACATAGGGCGGCTCTGTATTTACAGTATGCACCCCCAGAAGTTGAAATACCCCCCACAACTGGGCGTGGAGGGGGTTTGAGGGGTATGCACTCCCCAGAAACCAAAATACCCCCCAGAAATCAAAATACCCCCTCCTCCCCCAGAATTCAATTTTTGAAAATTTTTTACGTTTTTCCGCAATTTTTTGATGCCAATGGATAGTGCTCGATGAGAAACGTCGAAAAATGGTGTTTTTTTCGCCATATGACCACTTTTAAGACCATTTTTTGACCTTCAAAAAATCTTGCACCCCCCCCCGCCCAGAGTTTTCTTGCTACCCACGTATGCCCCCCCGCATATCAAAATACTCCCCCCAGAATTCAAATTTTTAAATTTTTTTTGCTTTTTTAGCGAATTTTTGATGCCATTGGATAGTGCTTGATGAGAAACGTCGAAAAATGGTGTTTTTTTCGCCATATGACCACTTTTAAGACCATTTTTTGACCTTTGAAAATTTTTCACCCCCCCCCAGAATTTTGGTGCTACCCACCTATGGTGCTTACCCCCAAACCCCCCACGCCCGGGTGTGATCGCAACCCTCGGCTTACTGTCGGTTAAAAATTCTTAGAATTTATGTACGAAGTTATGTGAAACAGACAATAATTTAGCCCTACCTTCATTATTCACATGCATACAATCAATAGAGGTAGATCAGCCAACAATGGACGAGTCAGAAGAAAGAAGGCGGAGTCGAATGAGGAAAAGAAGCTAAAAGGGGTCCTAGCGTAGGTGTGGGCCAGGTAATACATGTGCGGCCCGTTGTATTGTTCTATAATAAATACGGTATGGATAACATTAGGAATTATGGGCATAGTGTCACAACCAAAATGGGACGTTTTGTCGCCGCCGTTTTGACGCCACTCTCTTTGTAATATTATTATTTATTAACATTTGATTTATGATTAAAGTATAATACAGATTCTGAAAGCTCATTCGATTCTCTACGTGATGATATAAATTACTTTTAGAATATCTTTGAATTTAGTGAGATAATGAAATGCATCTAAAAATACACAGGATTTTCTACAGTTTTTCAGTCGTACACAAATGAATACTTATCAAATCGAGCAGAACAATATGCTACTTTGTAGCTTATAGATCGTGCTTTCTGAATATATAATTTATTTTGAAATTGCTTCAAAATTGATTTCATTAGAATAATTTATAAGTTGCTAGCACCAAAACGGCGGCGCCAAAACGTCGTAGACCCTATCGCAACATTAACGACCAATAATTGGCACGCTGAACGAAAAGCTGTTGTTAGTTAAGATGAGCACCGATTTGACGATAGCGAAGTATTGAAGTTCCCTCATACACTTGACACATATGAATTCGGGCGTAAATTTTAAACGTCAATTTCTTTAAGAGTCGCCACCATACGTGGGCAGCAAGAAAATTCTGGGGGGGTGCAAGATTTTTTTGAAGGTCGAAAAATGGCCTTAAAAATGGTGGTATGGCGATAAAAACACCATTTTTCGACGTTTCTCATCAAGCACTATCCATTGGCATCAAAAAATTGCGAAAAAAACGAAAAAAATTTTCAAAAATTGAATTCTGGGGGGGGTATTTTGATTTCTGGGGGGGGGTATTTTGTTTCTGGGGGGTGCATACCCCCCCCAAAACCCCCCCCACGCCCAGGTGTGGTCGCCACACCGAGCAGAGACAAGTCAAAATATAACACCCCTCATTTTGACTTTTTTTGTACAGAATCCGTTTTCCGCTGAAAACATCAAGCTCAAAGTTTAAATGAATCGACTTCTAAATGATTGTGACTGGTTCATATGTCAAAATACAACACTCCTCATTTTGACTATGTTGCACAGTTTTTGATGCTGATCCTCACTGTTTAATCCCTTTTGTACAGAATCCGTTTCCCGCTGAAAACATCAAGCTCAAAGTTTAAATGAATTGACTTCTAAATGATTGTGACTGGCTTCATATTTGCCAAACCCGTAGGTAGCTAATACAATGTTAAGAATAATACGCAACGTTTCGACAGTATACCGCCGGCCGTCAAGGTTTACAGAAGTAGGTTGTGGGCAATTATGGAATTTAACCTTACCAGCTAAGTATCATGTATTTCTGAAGTCTACGCTTTTACCAACTGAGCTTCACTGGGCGCAGACTTTAGAAATACATGATACTTAGCTGGTAAGGTTCAAGTCCTGGTGCCCACAACTTCTTATATTCTGTAAGAGCCTGACGACGACGGTTATAACTGTCGAAACGTTGCGTATTATACTTAACATTGTATTGTACCTACGGGTTTGAATAAAGCATTATTATTATTTTATGTGGCTGCCAATGGGCCAAAAATACACTTTCTTTAGATTTAAATGAATTGCTCGTTTTTCAAAATTTTATTGTCATTGCATATACATATGTACAGCCATAGGTGTACGAATAATGAGTATTTTCCAGAACTTTTTTCGAAAGCCTACTCAAAAGTTATGCATCTATATTCCCTTAAGTCGTACCCCGGAAGCGACAAAGCTCTAAAGTAACGAAATGCACTATGTTGAATTCCCAAAAATTCACTTTTTGGCCATGTCCCCCATCTCGGTTATGAATACAATTTTTATCAGATTGTAGAAGAGTCGAACGCTAAGCCATGAGCAAAAAATGAAGAATATAATTGTACCACTTTTCGAAAATCCAGGACGGCGCACTTTTCAAATTTTAGCACCAGATCTGCATCCTTCTACAGTAATATCTTTCAAAAAAGATCAAATGACGTACAAATTCACTGAAGCACCCATGCGTAAAAAATTGTGATAAAACATTCATTAAAGACATGTATAGTTCTGAGCAAACAGCGCAAAATAGATCGAATGCATACATGTGATAGTGTCAGAAGATGCCTAACTTTTCTATTCATGTGCAAAGAGGTTTGAAGTTATGCATATTTTTCAGATTTATTCTGACTATGTGTTTGTTAAATTATCCGGCTGGATTTCTATTGGCATGCGTGCGCATACATACAAGGCTCCTAATTTTGTAGCTAATCGATATTTTAAAAAATCGGATTTTAGACTTTTTATGCCGTGTGTGAGTACCCTACGTATGTACATGACGTATGTACAGAGAGGCAACAAATTGACAAATCTCTGAACTTTTTTGAAGAAGTGATGAAGTAGATAGAACTTGGTTACCACTCACTATTTTGCATGTTTTTAAGTCAATAATTCAGTGAAACTAGCTAAGCTGGGATCCAATGGTCATTATTTGAGGCTAAAACTGCACTAATTTCAGAATTTAAATGCATATGTAATTGTTTCAACTTTATCTTAGGTAGCGCGTTAGCGCGTACCTATAATATACTTGGGTACCACCAACACCTGTGCACCCCCTACAGCTATAACGGGACACTTCTGGAAGGTGCGGTTTTTTTTAAAGAAAGATAATAAAAAAATTCGCTGCCCGTGTTTTTTGTTTTTCTTGAAACTCAAAACTGACTGTGTAAGGAAGGTGTAAAGTTTTTTGTGTAACGTTATAACATAGGACAAATTTTGGGACCTTTTTACTGCGGCATGTGGACAACTGAGTATTGATGACTCGAAGAATTGAACAGGATAGGATAATAGAGGGATGAATTCTACAGATGACACTGTTTTTGTTTTTTTGAAATTCGCATTAGGTATCGAATGGCAGTGTAAAGAGTGCGAAAATCTGGGGGTGAAAAAGCACTTTTTGGTCGAGTTTTCAACCTGCTTATGTCCGATACTAACTCCGGTTATGAGTTTTTTAAAATGTTTTTCTGACAGAAATGTAGAGCAGATCAAGGGCTACATTCTGCATATAAGCAAAGTCTTCTATGCTCTATGGTGAGTTAGATCCTGGGGTTTAAAGTTTACACTCTAGTGGATGGTGTAAAAAAACGGATTTTAACTAAGATTTATCTGCCAAATTTTCCCGCTTATGAGTCAGGGTGAATTGAATACAGCAGTAATAAAGTGCCTCTCAGGGGCTACACATCGCAGTAAACCGCATTTAAAAAACGCAATATTGAGTTATTTAAAGGGGGTGTAAAGTTCGAAATCAGAGGTAAAAATGGGCGAAAAAACACGTTTTTTCCGAATTTTGATTAATAAATCATACCAAATAATTGTTGCAAGAGAATTTTGGCACACAGGAATGTACTACGATTTAAAAGCTACAAATTTTACCAAACCGAATTTCTTTAAACTCAATGGGGAGTTCGGTACGGAATTTTAAAGTTTATAGTGTTCTAAATGATAGAAAATACGTTTTCTTTGCGTTTTTTGTTCGCCACTTTCTCCGTCCAGAAGTCGGGATAAGTATAATAGAATAAAAATAAAGTGCTTTATATCGGGTGCATGTCAAAGCAAATTGTCTATACATTAATATTAAGCGAGTATAAAGTCAAAAATTTGGTGTTTAAAATGCGTTTCTGTCTTGTTTTTTCTGCCTGCTTCTCCGGTTATGAGTCAGGGACACGATTATCAAGTCTAGAAATGGACCAGGAACCAAATTTGATACGCCAGTCTGGCGCATATGTTTACACTCTACAGTGTTGTAAAGTGATTTACACCAATTGTTACTTTGCCCATAGAACATTATGGAGACTTAATTTTTTCATAAATATTAATCGTAATATCGGAACAATATCAAAATTACGAATCTGACCAAAATTTTCTTTACACTAGGTGTTTACATGAAGTTTACACTACATATGTATTTATCTTCGTTTTTGAGCATTCCAGAAACCTAATTTTTTCCTGGAGTCTAAAAATTTTCAAAGGATCAAATGTGAGACGTCACGTAGGCGCGTTTGTTTACATCCAACAGTGATGTAAAGTAGTTTACACTCATTGTTTATTTGTCATCAGACCATTGTAGAGACATAATTTTTTCATGAATGTTGATCATAATATCCGAGTAATTTTTTACACTGCATGTTAGCCTTTGTTCTAGAACATTGCAAAAACCGAAATTTTTTCCTGAGATCTAAAAATTTACAGGGAATGAAATATATACGTCAGTTGGGCGCGCTTGCTTCCACTCAGCAGTATTGCAAAGTGGTTTAAACCTAATGTTTATGTGTCTTTAAAACATTATGGAGACTCATTTTTCCATAAATGTTGAAAGTAATATCGGAGCAATATCAAAATTACGAATCCGATTAAAATATTCTTTACGCTATGTGTTTGTGTAAAGTTTACATTACGTGTTAACCTTAATTCGATAGACTTGCAGAGACTTTGTAACTGAAGTCAAGAAATTTTCAAGGATTCATATGTGAGACATCAATTAAGTGAGTTTGTTTACCCTCTAAAGTAATCTAAAGTGATTTAAAAATTATGTTCAAGTGTCCTTAGATCATTGAAGAGATGTAATTTTGTCTTAAATGGGTTGCATTAAAGTTAAATCTTTCTTAGCCGTGTTTATAATATGTTTCACAAAATCTTGCACATGGAGAGTTTTTTTATAATAGTTTTTTTCACAAAAATCGTTTAATTGATGTAAATTGCCTGTAAAAGTGGTTTAAAATGAACCAGCAATCACACTACTGTGCACAGAAGTCGACAAAGATATGCAGCTTTATTGTAATCATGTACATAAATAAGCCGTAAATCGGAAATACACCATTTGGAATGGAAAAGACTGTAGTTAACGAATACATATGTTAAACTTATTATCATAGGTAGCGCGATAGCGCCACCTACAATATACTTGGCCACCCTTTTTCTTATATGTTTATCACAGCGAGTGCGAAATTTGTGCCCCCCTCACAGCAACAACGGCACACACCTGGGAGGTGCGGTTTTTTTAATCAATGGATAATTAAAAAATTCGATGCCCGTGTTTTTTTCTTTTGTTTACAATTAATACTGAGTTAGCAATGAGCGTGTAAAGTGTAAAGCAAAAATCAAATAATTTGCGGAGAGCCAATGTTTTTTTAAAAATGTTGCCCCCAGCTGTAGATTACGAATCTGACCTTAAAATTACTTTACACTCAATGGTTGTTGCACAAAAAGGTAAAGTATACATGTTTTTTACTCTTTGCGTGTCCTTCAGCTTATCTAACTCAATTTTGGTTTCTGTGCAGTCCAATCGGTTCTATAATGTAGAGGGTTGCAAAATCTCAAATCGATTCTTTTTTCTTTCTTATAACGCAATATTTCTTGATCTGTGATCGTTTTAGTGTAAAGGGTTCGAGACGAAAAACGATATCTCTTCAACTACTCCGCTAAGTAGGCGGAACATGCTAATTATGCTTAAAAGGTGCCCTGACCTTAGCATTACAGATCCCAGTTTATTTTGTTTTATACAACCAATATTGCGGTATCAGCACAAGTGTAAAGTTTACACCGAGAAGCATTTTTGCGCCCAGAGCGTCGTGGATGATGAATTTTTTTTAAAATGTTCTCCGTAAGGTCAGAATAACGAATCTGACCTTTAAACTTTTATACAGCCAGTGTTTGTTGAGGTATAAAGAGATGAACTTTGAATTATACCTACATCTATTTTCTAATGCCGATAGATAACTCCGTATTGCATATTTTTGATCAGATTTTTCGTATTTCAGAGGTTTTTGACTCGACTTTAATAAATAATTATTTTTATCATCATAAATGCACTATTCTTAAACTTCAGTAGAATGATGAATATCTTTCAAAATAGGATAATCAAGCTGAAATCTGCTGACATGTCGAGTTGGTGCAGTGGTTGACAACTCCGTTCTCGGACGCGGTATTAAACAAAGAATGATGGGTTCGAATCTTCTGAATGCTGACTTTTTTCATTTTTTTAATTCTTTTGGCAAAACCATGTACTTCATTTGACTCATATATCTATTTAGGTTCTGCAGATAACACTTTTTTGTTTTTTGAATTTCGCCTCAGTTCTCTAATGGGAGTGTATACAGTGCGAAAATCTGGGGGCGAAAAGACATATTTTGGTCGAGGTTTCGACATGTTTATGTCTGCCAACAACTCCAGTTATAGTTTCAGGAAATTTTTTCTGACAGAAATGTACTTCGGATCAAGAGTTATCTTGTGCTTACCAGCAAACTTTTCTACAATCAATACGCAGTTAGTACCAGGGTTTTAAACTTTACACTCTAGTGGATGAGTAAAAAACAAGATTTTGTCCAAGATTTCTCTTCCAAAGGTTGGGGTTAATTAAATAAAATAGAAATAAAGTAACTTCTAATGGCTACACGTCAAATCAAGCCGCGTTCAAAAAAACGTTATATTGAGTTGTTTATGGCGTGCAAAGTTCGAGATCTGAGGTGTAAAGTGGGCGAAAAAAACAGACTTTTTCGTATTTGGATTGATAAATCATATCAAATATTTTGCGGAACATAAGTTTGGCACATACAAACCTAGTACAATCAAAGGGCAACAAACTGCCCGAACCAAATTTATTTACAGTCAATGGGCGTTAGGTTCATATTTTTAAAGTTTACAATGTGGTGGACAGTGGAAAATACGTGTTTGTACAATTTTTGTTCGCCACTTTCTCTGTTCAGAAGTCGGGCGAGGTCGAATAGGATAAAAATAAAGTAAAATTCTAGTTTTTTTCTACGAAAAATCAGAATTGGGAATCTGACTGTTTGTATTCTCTACACTTAGTAGTTTTGTAAAGTTTGCACAATTCATTTGTTGTTAATATGTACTTTATACTACAAATTTATTTTACTACCAAATCTGAGCGTTAGTGTTCCTTACACTTGATATTCGCGTGAAATTTTGGAATTTTTGCCGAATTAAATTTACCAACATCCCACGTTTTCAATTTTCTTAAAGTTTAAAATCTTTTAAAATTCTCTTCATGATTTAATGGTAGGTTTAAACTTTAAGTTTCTCTTGGTTTACAACTCTCGCTTAGCAAGCTCATTTTTCAAAACTTTTTCATAGTGATCAATCGCGTTTAGTTCGGAATTGGTGGACGGCCCTTATTTCATTACTCGGCTTAAATAATCCAAGTGACTGTCTTTTGATTATTTTCTTTATCGCAAATTCAAACACCCAAATTTCAATTTAAAAATCATAAAAATTATTTCATAATTTTTATGTAGGATGACTGGCTGGTTGAGAGCTCTTTTTTGTTGTTTTCATTGTTCATTGTGCTCGTAGGAACCAGAAAAGAAATAGTTTTTCGCCATAGGTATTCTCTGGCGAAAGCAAGTTAACAAAGCTTTTTGCGTTAATTATTATTTTGGTCCAAAATAGATCAACTGACCTAGGGCAAAATTCCGGGGTTACTTAATTACTACTGCATTAGGTTTTTATGGCATAGCTGCCAATAGCTCCGTAGGTACGGATGAATTTAGGTCTGAGGAGTTTGAGACCGTAGTCATTGAGGGTCGTGTGGTTGAGTCCGGCGTTTCGCCCTAGCAACCTGACCAGCGCTAAGTGTAGCCAGGTACTTAAGTAAGTCCCGTAGGTACGTTATATGTCGTTTCCAAGTTAATTTAAATGTGGAACGACCTCTATAACTTACAGGACTGTTTAGAATGTAACAAAAATTTACTATAGCTAATAAAAAATAGTAAACTTTTACTCCGACAATCAAGAGCATATCTAACTCAGTTTTAAATTCTATGCAGTCTGATTGATTTCAAAAGGTAGACGGTTATAAAATCTAGGGGGTCTTTTTTTTAAAACGATATTTTTTAAATTTAGAAGCAATTAATTTATGTTAAGAACAATATTGTTTTCCGCGTTCTTGGACTGCTGTCATTATTGTGGTATGTTACTGTACGTGTTTGCTAACTGATGCACTGAAATCATGCTAATTAAAAGTAGGGTACTAGCAAAGAAAAATGCTCCGATGGAACAAAAAAGATGAATATACTTGGAATTGTGGATTATTAAGGATGTAAAAGGAGGGGACTAGGAAGAATCTACCTAAAGTCGCAAAATCTGCTAAAAATCACACTTCCTCGAAGCAACGCAAAAAATCGAAGTATATTCTGCGGCCTCTAAAAATTGTCTTATTTAAATAATTTTCAAAATTTCAGATAATAAACGAAATCTATAATGTTTCCTTTTTTAAATTGCTGGCAAGTAGCAACACTGACTAGCTTCGTATCCTGATTGAAAGAAAACTTAGTGGTATTGTATTTAAAGTTGTTTTATTTTGCTATGAGCATTATAGCAAGCAAAGCAGGGAGCCGATTGATTAGTGCACACAATCGTTACGGGCATGCTAGTGTACCTACATTTAGTCTGTTTCAAGTCAATTCACGCGTTTCCTACTGTTTTGAACCAACAATTCTTGCAATTGTTTTGGATGCATCGATGTTTGCTATTTCATTCAATTGGCTTAGAAAGACTGTTACTCGATATCATTTCCCATAGCTGCTGCATAGCTAACGTGCTGCTTTTTCAATCATTTTTATGGTTAAATATTTATTCTAATGTGTTGACCGCAGAATATACTTCGATTTTTGCGTTGCTTAGAGAAAGTGTGATTTTTAGCAGATTTTGCGACTTTAGGTAGATTCTTCCTAGTCCCCTCCTTTTACATCCTTAATAATCCACAATTCCAAGTATATTCATCTTTTTTGTTCCATCGGAGCATTTTTCTTTGCTAGTCTCTAGTCTGTTTCACATAACTTTGTGCATAAATTCTAAGAATTTTTAACTACAGTAAGCCGAGGGTTACGATAATTATATATTAGATTAATGCTATAATCGCAATCTGTCAGCTTATTGTTGGCGATAGTTTTAAAATTTATGACTGAAGTTGTGTGAGAGAGCTTTTCAGCAAATATTTTCCGAGGCTACAGTAACTCTTTCTTTCCATACTTACTGTAGGTCGTTTAGAGATCACTGTAGCTTTATAGGAAGGGAAGGTTTTCCAATAAAATTTTTCACGGCATGATTTATTTTCATCTTCCAGCAGATCATGCAACTTGCGAATGGAAGTTGCGCATTCAGCTTATCATAAATTAACTGTTAAACACAATAGACTAACATTTTAAGCATCGCTGCAGACTTCCGCTTAGCTCAGTGGTAGAAAGTCTGATTGTCGTCGAAGTAACACGGGTTCGATTCCAGCCGCGAGATTTTTATTTAGCGCACTTACTGTAGTATGTCTCAGTACTGTTTAGATGTTTGAAATATGTTCATATGAACGGTTTAGTGCATTAGAAATGAGAGAATGACTCGACTGTTTGGAATTTCACTCATATCTTCATTATCTTCTTGCCTTTCTTGTAATTCATCAGACAGTATATCAGCATTTTTACAAATAAGTTTCTTGAATAGATGCTTTCGAGAATTCCATGCCATCTTTGTTGCTTCAGTACCCCCAAAGTTGAGCCATGATTTTAAAAAGTCTGCCGTTACAGACAGTTTTGTATCTAGATCACTTTCTTCCAATATTTTTGCAGGAAAACATCTTCGTCATAATTTTCGTGAAGCTTTGACAAGAAAGCGTAGAAGAAGGTTGGGTTGCTCAGTTTTTCAGCAGTGTCTGGCTGGAATAACTGCCATGTCTCGTACAGCATTTGCCATCATTGCACTCCAGAATTCATTCTTCCAACCGCTTTTGATATCAGGCTCATCACTATCCGAAATATTATCTGATGTTTCTTCGTCCTCAGACAGAACCCTCTTGGTCTCCCTCTTTCTCCTCTACTCCTCGTTTTTCCTGTTTGCCTTCTTCCTCACCTTCTTCCTCTGAAGTAACAGTGTTGTCATCTTCTGTATCACTGTTTGCTGTATCCATTACGCGCACAATGTGAGGTAATTGTGTATAAACATAATATGTCCGTTAGCAAGTGACCTATGCAAATACTAGGCCCTAAGCAATTAATAGATCCAAGATTACTTCACAGTGTGCATGTGTGCTGCGCACTGTGCAGCACATGTGCAACATGTATTTATAAAAACATCGGATCTAGATATGGCAATGGCAGTCATTTAGTGTCTTTGGCCGAGTTAGACATGGTTGTTCTACGCACACTGTGCAACAAAACATTGTCAAATAATTTTACATTTAAGAGGCATCATCAGCTATTACATCCCTCAATGGATACAGCAAACAGTGATGCAGAAACACTGTTATTTCAGAGAAAGAAGGTGAGGAAGAAGGCAAGCAGGAAAAACGAGAAGTAGAGGAGGTCAAGAGGGTTCTGTGGAAGAAGAAACATCGGATTATATTTCGGATAGTGATGATGAGCCCGATATCAAAAGCGGTTGGAAGAATGAATTCTGGCGTGCAATGATGGAAAATGCTGTACGAGACATGGCAGTTATTCCAGACACTGCTGAAAAACTGAGCAACCCAGCCTTCTTCAACGCTTTTTTGTCAAAGCATCACGAAAATTATGACGAACATGTATTCCTGCAAAAAGCATTGGAAGAAAGTGATCTAGATACAAATTGTTTGCAACGGCAGACTTTTTTGAATCAAGGCTGACCTTTGGGGGTACTGAAACAACAAAGATGGCATGGAATTCTCGAAAGCATCTATTCAAGAAATTTATTAGTAAAAATGCTGATATACTGTCTGATGAATTACAAGAAAGGAAAGAGGATAATGAAGATACAAGTATAAATTCCAAACAGTCGAGAAACATTGTCAGTGCAAGACAATAACATGAAATGTGTGGCTGATTGCACTATCATATGTACTCGTACCATTCACTTTACTGTGTAACGTTCCATTGCATAGCTAAAAGTAAAACAAACCTAGGTGGAGAAAGCGACAATGTCATGATAATGAACTTAAGATTATTCACATGAAAAAGGTAACATTCTTAAATTTATAATCGTTTCTAGGCTCCTGTACAGCTCCAGAGAATACCTACATCTTCTTTGCACCCACCTTGTGCACTGATGTGCCACAGTGTGCGATTATTAAACCGTACTGTGTTGCACAGTGCACTGCACACTTATGCAAACTTGTTAGTTGGGTGGGTAGTGCACTGTGCGGTATGTTATTTTTTGTATTTTCTTATGCCTTAAGCAGAACCCCCTAGAATTTGATCGCTGTCCTTGTATGCTTACGCAGTATTAGTATTGTAATGATGGGCAATAAAACGCTCAAATCTAGGCCTTTCAATGACTTAGGCCCGAATGCAGAAAGGCGGATAATTTTAATCGGCGATTAAGGTTAATCATAGATTAATCAATTGGAGATTAACGACCGATCAAAATCCATATGCAAAAACGCCGATTAAAGGCCGATTGACTAATCGCAGATTAAATTTCTAATCGTCGATTAATCGCCGATTAACAACAATTTTGATTGGAATTTCGGGTACTGACAAGTCCAGTAGGTAGAAAAACGAGTAGGTACCTATACAGGTCAGTGGTTTCTTTTGTTTGATTCGGTTGTTTTTTTGGCATGCCTGGACAGGATTGATAAAAGTACAAAAGTCAAAACAGGTTGGGTGGGAAGCTGTGGTTTTGAAATTTTTTGTCATATCTGATCGCATTTATTAAAACTGCGAAAAATGGACATCAGTTATAAACTTCGCGAAAGAATGCAAAATTTTGACAATGAAGAAATCGAATTTCTCTTTGGATGCGTTTCCGAGAAAGCTGGAATTATTGAAAATAAAAAAACGGATTCAAAAACGGCGACTGCTAAAAGCAAGGCATGGGGTGCTATTGAAGATGCTTTCAAAGCGAATCCTAACGTGAAAGATCGCAGCAAAGATCAATTGGCCAATAAATGGAAAAATACAAAATCGGTAAATCAGCATATTGCATATTTTAAACGTATTGATCAACTTTGGTGGCAAATGAAAAGAGTGCAAAGCTTTTTTGATAAATATGCAAATTTGAATGTTGCTCAAGGACAAAGTGTGCAAATGAGGTCTACTTGATGAATCAATGGCACCCCACCCTTGGTTGTTTTATACTGTGAGTTTATTGAAATGATCGTGAATAATAGTTTGTCTTTTTGCTGCGCCTTGTATATTGTCGTTTCCTTGGAATTGATCCTACTCTTCTTCATTTTGGTCAATTTCCACGTCGTCATCAATTTCATCATTCTTCATTTTTGCGAAGTTGTAAAAGACAACACATGCAACTATTACGGCCGCGCATTTTGCTGGTTTGAAATTAATGCATTTTAAAAGACAAGGGAAACGACGTTTCAGGATTGCAAAAGTTTTTTCAATGGTCATGCGAGTTGACGATTGTGCAAAATTGTAACGACGCTCAGTTGGCGATTTTGAGTTTGCCAAAGGGGTCATCAAGTAGCGCTGGCAAGCGTAACCTTGGTCACCAAGGACATATAAAGCACGAGGCAGGTTTTCGAGCTTGGTTTTCTAAGTCGATTCATTGAAAATTCTGGAATCGTGTGTGCCACCCTTATGACTGGCTATGACGTTCCGAATTATCAGCTTGTCGTCACAAAACTTTTGCACATTGATGGAAAACCAGCCCTTACGATTTCTGTACAATTCTGAGTCTTCACCACCAGGATTCAAAATTCGAATATGGGTGCCATCAAGAGAACCAATCACACCGGGAAATCCCTGCTTTTGACGGAATTCGTTTACAATGGTTGTATATTCAATTGGGCTTGGAAAAACAAGGAACCAGTTTCTGTATTCGGCTATGAGTCTCGTGACTCCGTGAACGCATCGGGATATAGTGGATTGATGCAGGCCATGGATATCAGAATCTTCCCTTTGAAAACATCCGGTTCCAAAATATCGCAGTGTCAGCAAAACCTTAAATGAGCCTCTAACTAGTACCCTCATTTGCATACTACAAAAATCCGTACAAATGAACCATAAACATCAGCTAGAACTGCACATGTTAATTTGCATAATTTATGCAATAAAGTACAAAAGCTTAACCAGTTTCACTTGCTGCCAAAAGTGAGTGAATAATGATCAGTGATTTTTAGCCCGACTAACCCCTACCCCCTCCTTAGACTACAGGCTAATGACCAATTTAGTTCATTAGTCCGAAAAAATTTTATTAGCCACCGTGTAATGCCGAAAATTTTTTGACTGTTACATTTTTTATGTGCAATATATTTTAAGTCTAGCCTACTTTTAATTACATTTGAGACACACATGTAACAGGGAGGAATGGATCTGTTGCAAAAATACCTGGAGGCATAACTCTAACTGCAATTTTAAATTACAGAGATATGTAAAAAATCGCAGTTTTTTGCAGCATTTGTTAAGACACCCTGTTTTCCTCCTGTCTCAAGCTCTAGATGTGTCAACTGATGTAACTAGATATCAATTTAAAGTTTGACATTCCGTGGTCGAAAATCGATATTAGTTATCACTAATAGAGTTTTTTAAAAATGGAAACGTTTTTTTGATGATGCGACAAAAATAATAAATAATAATTAAAAAAAGCGCTACGTGGTGGTCCAAAAAATGGTACTCACATTTTGTGACGTAACTTCTTAACTAATGAAAGTAGAAATACAAAATTTAGACTAAAAGATGTAAAAAATACTTGGGAGTAAGAATATGTAACGTTTATTGCTACTGTATGAGTAGTTTTGTAGTTGTGATGATTTAACCAAAACTCACTTGTTTAAGTTTTTCAGAAGTTTATTATTTTTGAAAAAGCATTAAATTCTGCTTTGGTGGGTTTAAATCTTGATTTTAAATTTCTTCCCGTTGATGAAATTTCAGCACGATAACTGAAATAGAATGCGCGAAATTGTGCCAAAGTTTAAAATCAATTGGGAAAGTATGAATTGACTTACAGGATTTAATGTTACTTTTAAGGCTAATTTTCAAACAACATGCTAATCCAACAGCTTAAACTAAAAAACTCTTATTACTACATAAAATTTGCGAGAGCGACATCGCTAAATCTTACACATTCATGCTTGCAGATGTTTTTTCAACGTTTTTGCTCAAGTTTCATATTTCGAAATGCCTTTGAAACGTATTTGTAAATTAAAAAATTCAGATATCGTTTTTCAAGACACTTTGTAAAAACCACAATGAGAGCTTGATTTTTAAGCTCTGTGGGTCAGTCGAAAATAATCAAAATTAGATTAAATGCTATCATTCTTATGCAAATATTGCGCTGAAATCGAATTTTGGGAAAAAATTGCAAACCTAATTTTTGATCTTTTAATTTGAGAAGCGCGTCTTTCAATACACAAAAAAATTTATTTTTTACAAACTCAAAAATTGATAGGGTTTAGTAAAAATGTCATAACTTACAAACTATTTAACAATATGAGTAAATCTTATAGATTCTTACTTCCAGATGTTTTCTGCATCTTTTGGTTTAAATTACGTGTTTCTGCTGTCAGCAGGAAAAAAGTTACAGCTCAAAACGTGAGTACCGTTTTTTGGACCACCCTGTACGATATTTCAGAAAATAGCTTCAAACGTTTACTCAATTTGCCACATTTTGCCGTTAAACCGGCATTCCGTAAAATTTTCATCAGCACTTCGGGCTATTGACCCAAAATTTTCGATAGTCCCACCCAATTAACTGTCTCTAACTCAGCGCTAATAAATACTGCTCACGGTAGTGAATAATTCCATTTAGGCTGCCAGAAAAGCTATTGCTACCTACAAGCGAGCTCTTTCAACCACTGGTGGTCCCCCACCAGACAAACCTCCTTCCATTCATTGAAAAGTTTACGAATTGATTCCAACGCAGTTTGAAAGGATTCCTTGCTCGTTCGACAGTGATGCTTTTCCCAACTCTTCTATTTTCAAAGAGGAACAAGTCGAGCAAGAAGAACAAATGCCAGTGAATTCAAGTACATATATAAGCAGAAGTTTAAAAAAAAGTTTTAATAAAATCACCGTTGGTTTTTTGTACTAAGTCCGTTTTGCACATGCACAAAGATAGTCTCGAGAAGTCTGTATGCAAAAATGCGTTTTTTGCCTGTAATAGGGTACATATGCTTTTTTACTGCATTTGTCGAATTCCCTTTGTATTGCACAACATCGAGAGCTTACCGGTGTCAAAAATCAGAATTATTAAAGTTTCTGAAAGGGAAAATAAAACACTGCACCTGCAGCACTTATTGAAAAAGTTAGGCTTACACTTTTATGTATCCCTGAACGGAACAATCTAGACGCACACAAAAAAGAAAGAATAGCAGAAAGTAGCAGACTTGCATTGCACAATAAAAAAAATAGGTGAAGTTTAATTCAGTCAGGTGCAAAGCGCTGAAAAATGTTGCGTAGTTTTCTTTATGGTTTGAAATTTGCACTATAAAATGATGTACATGCAAAAAAGCAGTCTTGAAAAGTCTATGTACCCCTAGCCACAAAAAAGTATGGGTGAAATAAAACGAAAAATTTCTATCAGGGGACGGCGCCTTTGATTCTATGATGGTCAGTTCGCCACCCTGCGATTCTGATCCAAAGCCTCCAAAGATACAATGTATTACTTCGGTAGCATCAAATCGTGAAGAGGAGAAAAAGGCACGCATCGATTTAATAGCAGTGCAAAAAGAATCCATACAACGTGAGCATCAAGCACGAATGGAATTAATTGAGCTTGAAAAAGAAGTCGCAAGGGCGAAAATTGAATATTACACATTTAAATCGGCTTCACTACGTTCTGGAAACCAAGCGCCGCAGTTTTTCTGGCTACCATTCTTACACCTATTTGTAACATGCTTGTTCATAATTCATTTGTATATTTTACATAATTAAGCTGAATTTTGTGCCTGTAAAGCTGGCGGCACAGCATGACCTCGATTTGTTCATTTTAAGTCGTTTTCAAGTAAATTGATTAATTCCCTAGCGCTGTTTTTGTTCAACTTGTATCGCGACCAAAATTTATCATCAGCGTAACTTTCTAGCGGATTCGCTCGTTCCTAAAAGACCCTCCTTGGAATCACGTTTTCCAAATTTTCATCATAATTCTCGTCCAAATCGTCAAGAAAGATAAGAACGTCCATAATCAAAGAAAACAGAAACCAACTGGCTCACAAAACAAAAGAAACTCACACTCATCGGCGTTTAAACCTGGGGAGGGATAGGATTAAAATCTACGATTAACCAAATCGTCGATTACCAATAATCGGCCTTTTTGCATACCGATAAACCTAATCGGAGATTTAAGTTGCAATTTAATCTCCGATTAGCGCTATCGGTTTTTTTGCATACGGCCCTTAGTGAATTAGTATTATTTTGAATTATAATTACGCCCTATTTACAACCTTCCCAGCATAATGTTCACATTTCTTTGTATGAATTGCCTTAATTCGTATTTTGCTTATTTTTGTTATATTGACGGCCCCCTGCTGAAGAAGAAGAAGAATACTACATCTTCCAATGACAGAGTTATTAGTGAAAATTTGTCTTCCTCAAACTATGTTGTTAAAGCGCTTAGCTTGAGGCGATTGGGAATTTTACCAAAGAATATACTGTTTTCTTAACAGGCCTTGATAATCCTTCGAGAAAAATGGAGTACTAGATATAGCTCGTATTGGTTTAGATCTGCATCTTATCACTTGTATAAATGCATGCAATTATTTATTTCATCATTACTCCTGCAAATATAGCTACCATCGCTTATTTGTACTGCTATAGTAAACGAAACACGTGTAGGCATTGATACATTATTTCTTACCTACTAAATAAAGAGATAATGAAAGAGCTAATAATGCGCCAACGTTTAGCTCGTATTAGACAGCTTTCATATTTTATAAACAAGGTCATGTTGACTCAAAATCGTGAGGCAACCGTTGTAATTTTGGAAAACGATGAGGCATTAATGCTTTTGAAGGAACTAATGAACACTTAAAATTTTTTGCGCAATTACGTCAGTGTCTTTCGATCTTCTTATCTATCTTGTTTTATGTAGTGCGCATTCCGTGACTCTAGCTCCTACAAGTTTTTTTCTATGGTTTCCACGATTTCGCCTCGTAGGCGCTGCCCCTCGTAAAATTGTTCCGGCGTCAACACAATTTCACATCCTTTTTCCGAGTTTTTCAGGAATAAAATTTTTTTATCAAGTATTCCTGTTTCGGCTGAGGCTATCAGACCGTACGTCAGGTCAATGGGGTCTAACCGAAAATTAAATAACAGGGCATTCGAAATTAAGGGCGAAGCGTCCACTAAATTCTGGTACTGCCGACCACACGTGGGCGTGAGGGGATGGGGGTTTGGGGGTATGCACCCCCCAGAAGTTGAAATACCCCCCAGAGCCCCCTCCTTCCAGAATTCAAATTTTGTTAATTTTTTTTGCTTTTTTAGTGATTTTTTGATGCCAGTGAATAGTGCTCGATAAGAAACGTCGAAAAATGGTGTTTTTTTCGACGTTTTTTCCTACTCTCAATCCAACTCCTACTCTACTCTACTCTAGTTTTTTTAGTAAACGAGATAATAGTTTTATATTATTCAACTTTAACGTCCATTTTGCATTACTGCTTCACTTGGCGCTTTTTTCTAGCACTAGTCAAATAGGAACAAGCCTCAGAATAAGCGCTATGATTTTGATATCGGGAATAACGTTTACTGCTTGGTGTCTACTTGGAACGGCTTCACAAATATTAGCTTCAGAAAATGCCAGAAACACGGCACAAGATTATCCTTATACCCACATCAAGGCATCAAGGGCAGCATAGGTGGGCAGCACCGAAATTCTGGGAGGGGGTGAAAAAATTTCCAAAGGTCAAAAAATGGTCTTAAAAGTGGTCGTATGGCGAAAAAACACCATTTTTCGACGTTTCTCATCGAGCACTATCCACTGGCATCAAAAAATTACTAAAAACAAAAAAATTTACAAAATTTGAATCCTGGGGGAGGGGGTTCTGGGGGGTATTTCAACTTATAGGGGGTGCATACCCCCAAACCCCCATCCCCTCACGTCCACGTGTGGTCGGCAGTACCAGAATTTAGTGGACGCTTCGCCCTTAATTTCGAATGCCTTGTTATTTAATTTTCGGTTAGACCCCATTGACCGGACGTACGGTCTGATAGCCTCAGCCGAAACAGGAATACTTGATAAAAAAATTTTATTCCTGAAAAACTCGGAAAAAGGATGTGAAATTGTGTTGATGCCGGAACAATTTTACGAGTGGCAGCGCCTACGAGGCGAAATCGTGGAAACCATAGAAAAACTGGAGGATAAGAAAATCTTCCAGCTTCGAAAAACACTTGAATTCTATATTTTTTATTCTAGTGTTTTGGTACCATAAATTTTTTTACGAACTTTATGTTTTTTTGCATTGAATATACTCGATACATGTTAGGTATATATTTATCGAATAAAATAAATAAATGTTGTATAAAAGTTAATGCTAATTTATATTTTTTAAATAAATGATATATATATCAAATATTACAAAAATTAAATAAACCGATTATGCTTTAAAAATATACATCTATTTGCACGTAAATTTGATAAAACTAATTTTAAGGAGCTGTTGCACCGGTGCCCCATAAGAGAACGCTGCTGACTCTACATAGTGCAGAGAAAAAATCGCGCGCCGAATCGCAAGAAAATTTGCCAGAAATAAATAAAAGTACGTGATTTATTTGATTAAATAGAACACATAAGCATAAATCATAGAATTTGAAGCATTTTTATCATTTTTACGAAATTCGGAACTTAAAATTTGCAATCGTGTGCAATCATAAATTTTTTATAATAAATGCTATATTGTGCGCGAAAAAAACAATTTATATGAAAGATTACATAAGAAGGTTATAGTGCGTTCACTATTATAAATGGTAAATTTTTTTGTACGTCCATAAAATTCTTCCTAAAGACAATAATTGAATATGCGCGTTGAATTTTACAAGCTTTGAAGATATTCCTTAAAAAATACAAATTTTAGACGGGAAGTTAGACTCTTCTGACCATAACATAATGGTTCGCGATCCAATTGAAAATATCCTCGAAAATATTGCGACTAGTGGTACATTCGACGACCCCAAATTGCTCGAGGACGCGCAAAGTTTTGATTCTAGCGATTCTGACTCTGAAATATCTACAACATCCGGCAAGACTTTTAAAATATGAAACCAGATTCGCTGTTGCTTAATAATTAGTGGGTAGTGAATCTTAAATTCGTATATTTTAGCGATGCGATGAATAGTTATTTAAGATTAGTTTTTTATCACTCGGCAAATTATAAGAATATTGTTATTATTCGCTGATTTTTACTTCTTTCATGTACGTAGAGCAACGAATTAGTGTATATATTTTTAAATCAGTAGATTAAAAATTTATGTATTTAGATATTACATGTGTTCATATTTAGCGTTTCTACGTAAAAATCGTCATTAATATCCTACGCACTGAGTAAATAATTAAATCCGTGGAATGCAATTTTCTTTTAGGTATCAGACGGTATTTAACGAATTTCTATTCATTGTAATTGTGATTTTACTTAATTCAATTCTTCTCGGAGACCCATTGTCAATTTAATAATTTCAACAAGTTCTCTCTGATTTAATATGAAGAATACCTATCTTTTCTTGGATGTAATAAAAATTTTTAGATTTTGTGTCATCTGTGCTTTTTGACCTAATGAACATTTTTTCACACCTTCTGGGAGTCTAACGATTTTTTGGGGTTCAGATTTCCACGCCCATATGTGATTTTATAATATATTATATGTTCTGTGATGATTTAAGTTTCATTCGAATTGGGGGGTTACACATATAATTAATTCGTTGTAAGCATCACACAATAAGTACATAATTTTAGCGAAATGTGAACTAAAACTTGCAATTTAGTTTATTTATTGGTACCATTAAACGTGTATGTACATAATTCTAGCACAATGCAAAAAATTGATTTATCCTATAATCCTAATCCGGTGAGGGCAGATTTATGGACGCCAAGTCCGCCGGATTATGCTAATTTTGGGGCAGAAAGGGCGCAAAGCTTAGTGGTCATTAAACGTGTATGAACATAATTTTAGCGCAATGCTACAAAATTGATTTATCCTTTAATCCTGATCTGGAGGCCAGATTTATAAAAGCCAGGTCTGCCGGATATGCTAATTTGGGGCAGAGAAGGGGCGAATAACAGCTAAATACAGGTACTGTGGTAACATGCGTTACTCCGGAGGAATAATGACGTCACCTTGCTTGCGTGTAAGGATCGTATCATGGCTTAATCTCGTATTTAGTGCATGTGCACCTAGCAGGCATTCTTCATCATAAACCCCCAGGGTGCCATGTGTTACTACTAGCAGCCATACAGCTACAGAATTATGAGAAATTACTTTTTTAAAAAGTTTAAATTTCAAAACAAAAAAAACATTTTTATTTTAAAACCGTGCTTGCAAATAGTTTTGTAAAAGATATCTTCATTTTATCTTTTTAGCAAGATAAAAATAAAGATAAAGACATCTTTATCTTTATCTTAACGATTTCTTTATTTTATCTTTATCTTTATCTTTATCCTTTGGTAATATCACAGGCCATCTTTATTTTTATCTTTATCTTTTTGATAGAAATTTATCTTGCTAAAAAAGATCAAGTATGCACATGAGTTAGCACGTAATCCAAAATGCAGATTTGACGTGAAATACATTTAGACGCAATCAAGTTTTACTGTAATACAAGAAAAGAAAAGAAAACGATTGTTTAAACCCTACGGCGTGCGGCCCAAACTAACGCCTGTATATCGACCTAAGTAAGCGGGAGTGATACCGATCTAAGCGGGAGTACTAGCACCAACGTTAATCTAAGTCTAAGCCTAGGAAAAATAGAGAAGTTTGAAAAAATCAATAACTGTTGCAACTATACTTTGTAAAGGCGCACAGAGCAGGGTTTTGATGCTTGTGGAAAGAAAGAAGTGACTTGCTGTCAGAGTAGTAGGGTCAGTCAGATACCGCGGGTAAACCCTCAAACCAACATTTATGTGTGCTTAATGCCTATCACCTCTTTGACCTCAGGTGTAAAAGTTATGGCATTCAGTTGGCTGCGTTGCATCACCCACTCTCGTTTATTGCACTTCACATACATCATTCTCTTGGGTCCAAGCGACCATATTTACACTTTATTTTTATCTTTATCTTTCTCCTTGTCATTTTAGTTCCTTTATCTTGCAAATTATCTTTATCTTTCTTAATGTTTCTTATTTTTATCTTTATCTTCTAGATTTTAAAATTTCAACTTTATCTTTATGTTTTACCTTGCAAAAAAATCCTTATCTTTTACAACACTACTTGCAAATATGTTTCTTAGTTACGTGGACTTTTAACACAAAAGTATTTTTTCATTCCATTTTTCATAAAAATAGTGTAGTGTAAATTTGAGCAGCAAATGAATTGCATTTGCCTCTCATTAAGTTCGAATGGCGAGTATTTGCATCCTTTACCAAATCCGCAATTTTTGAAATTAAAATTGAAAAACAAGGTAATTCCTGGAATTAAGCAAACGCAGCCTGCATCACACTGTATTCAACAAGGAGTCGACCTAATCAAGCCTTTTATTGATTCCTCATCACGATAACTCAGACAGCAGAAAAACCAGCACGCATAGATTAAATAAAAACCGTAACCAGGAATCCTAACCAGACATGATCTTGGGGGTCTGAATGGTGGTTTCAGCCCCCAACCCCCAAAAATTTTCACCCCCTACCCCAGAAAATTTTCAACCCAGAATTCGCGATTTTTCAAAAGTTTCCAAAAATTTCCTTGGAATTCGCAGAAAAGGTGCATTTTTGAGCTATCTGCTCAGAAGTGTCAAATTTTGCATATACTCATGTTTTAGGTACATTTAATTCGATTAAGACGGTTTTTAAATTTTTTTTCATATTTTCTAGCTGTTTTTATGCTCTAGAAAGATAGAGCATCGTCAGAAACGAGTAAAACAATGTTTTTGACGCGTACCTACTATTTCGAGGCCCAAAATAGGCACTTTACAAATTAACCCCCTTCCCACCAGAGTTCCCATGCGGTGCATGTATGATAATAACTGTAGATAAATAAACCGTCTCCTATGACAATATTCTTTCAAAGTGATGCTGGATCCGCAAAGCGCGTTCATGTAAATTTTATCGTGCCAATCTTATCTGCCATGGGTTTGCCAATTGCACCTCTTGCATTCCATATCCGTTAAATCGAAGGCCGACCTACAGTATTTAAAAACCTTCACATATTACGGTTAACACTTGCATAATTGCGTACATACAAAAACTTTTAATAGGAAGCACGAGCGGAGATGTCTCCCTTATAAACCCAATACAATAAGTAGCCAGAGAGAACGAGGTACGATTTTTGACAGTCATTTGCTGTAATTGTGATTTAACAAAGATCGTGTGCTTCTCTTGCAATAACGTTTGAGCACATTAATTCAATCCTAAATTTTATCCATGTGTATTCAAAATTTTCGGGCTGTTTGAAGGATACACGGCCGATTTCTAAACATAGTTCGTGCGTAATGACCACAGGGTAAAAATTTTGCAAGGATCAGAGTTTTCGTCCACATGTGATATCCGACCGTAAATCATTTTTTTCGAATAGAATTCTAGCGGTAATCAAAATGTCGTTGATACATCAATTATCTAACCGTTACACATTAATGAAAGAAAAGCGATAAAAAACCCAAGCAGAATGAAGTGTGCTAAGCTTTTCTTAAAATGGGTTTAAAATCATGTGAAAATAGATTAGTTTCACCTCTGAGCTGTAGCAGGGAAGCTACGTATCAATAGAAATAGTATATTTTGGTGTTAAACCCGTGGGGTTGATGTTGTTGTGAAACATATTCTTAATGAATATAATGCGCTGAAGTGAGGAAGAGACCGAGTAGTCGGATAGTACTACACACGCGTGTTAGAGCGGAAGATCCGGGAAACCAGTGCGGGTAAAATTTTGCTCACTGAGTTCCAATTGTAATGTGGCAACCGGCCAACCACGTTACTGAGTGAGCAAAATTTTACTTGCACCGGTAACCCGGATTTTCCGCTCTAACACGCGTGTGTAGTACTAACCGACTACTCGGGCTCTTGCTCACTTCAGCTCATTATATTCCTTAAGAATATGTTCCACAACAACATCAACCCCGCGGGTTTAACACCGAAATATACTATTTCTATTGATCCGTAGCTTACATGCTACAAAAGCTGCTTTAAAGTTCGTGGTTTGTAACATATGTACCCTGTGGTCAGTTCGATAAAATAAGAAATTTTATCGTTTACATTTCTTTCCTAGCTCTTCCAAACTAAAGTAGCCTCTCTGTGATATGCACAAAGATTTGAAAAAAATTGTTTCAAAAAAGTGGTGAAATTTAAAAAATAAAACGCGAGTTCGAAAACTTCATTACATGTCGCAAATGACGCGAAAATTGTCTATTATTTGCAAATGCCTTGATGAATTGGCAGCTATTTTCATACGTAAACGGGCGGTATTGGCCGGAGGTCATTTTGATTTAGTTTGAATTAGGATGTATCAAAACGAAACAATTATCTGGCGTGTTTGGGGAGAGAAAATTCTATCGAGTCAACAAGAGTATCATTTCCCGCCCCATGGGTCATTACAGCCACACATATGTGTGGGGGTTTGAAGCTCTGGATCAGACATGCACTAGGGGTTCGGATCATACTCCCTGAGAATGAAAAAATTCGAAATTTTTCCAAGGAAAATGAGACGAAATAAAAGCTAAAAATGAACGGAAATTGAAAATTTTCTTACTAAGTTACCAGAAACTGTTTAATAACGTAGTTTTAAGTCTATTTTTGCGTCTATATCAATTTTTGGGGTAATTTTTCCCCAAAAAATCTCAACTTTTCACCCACCTCCAAGAACAGCCATGCTGTGAATCTATGGCCTGGGCTGGACCTCTTTTCCCCGAGAATCTAGCGATGCCTCCTCCGAATCGGAAGACTTCCCAGAATTGAATTTTTGATGGTTTTTTATGTGATTTTGTTCCACCGGATCCCCTCTCCCCGTCAAATACTCAAAAGTTTAGGTAGGGGTCCCTGGCCACTTTTAGGGGTGAAGAATAAACGAAAGATAATTTTTGACCAAAAATAGCAAAGAAACACATAAAAATGGTCAAAAAAGGCAAGTCTTCTCGAAAACTCGGAGCGGGTCAAAGAGATTCTCATTTCGGGGAAAAAAGAGGACGAACAACTTTGGGCGAGGGATCCCCCAATTACATACATGTACGCTTTGCAGATAAACTTGTCATCAGGAACGTCCGACATGTTTCTAAAAGCGTGAAAGGACAAGTTTTCGCTAAATTTTCAAAAAGTATGGGTCTTAAATATCCACTGCCTAATCTTTTGTATGATACTAGACTTTCGATGTCTATCAATTGGACTGAATTTGCTTAATATTACGTCGTAAAGTGCTGGAAAATCGTGATAAACATACGTGTTTTGAAGCATTACGCTAATCATCTTGGTACCAACACGTGGGCGTGGGGGTTGGGGCGCTATGCACCTCCAGCAGGCCGAAATACTTTCCGAACCTAAACACTACTCCATAATTCAATTTTTGAAAATTCTGTTGTTTTTTTCGCGATTTTTTTATGTCAATGGATAGTGCACGATGAGAAACGTTGAAAAATGGCGTTTTTCGCCATACTCACTATTTTTAACACCAGTTGTTGACCTATAAAAAATCACGCAGCTTTACACCCCCATTCTCACCATAATTTCGGTGCAACCCATTATGTTCGGAACTATCGATCGATTTTTGATTAAATTTTACATATTCTTCGTGAAAAACGACGACCTTGTCGTATTAGTTTTCAAAAATTATGTAATTGAAGGAGATAATAGCCTGCTCGGAGGTAAGCATGCACCCTTATGTTAAATTTCAGATTTCAACAATGTTTAGGAGGTTTATGAAGCATTCATGATATTGTAAAATTACAAGGGAGAGAATGTTTCTTAAGCATCTTTATTTTATTTACTTTTCACATATATCACTTTATAGCAATTTCCAGTATCCCTGACATTGCATTGTAGAACAAATTAGAGAAAACAAAGCGACCGCCACCTGATCAAGAAACCGTAGAAATTAATCACAAAGTATCAAATAAAGAGGACTACAATTTTTCGATAAGTTGAGAGACTGTCAACTTACACGAACATATAATCCGGCTCTGGGGTTGCCGGTTGTGCGGTAGTCGGTCGTGCGGTTGAGCTTGATATAGTTCTGGCCACAACGGCAGGTGTGCTAATAAGACACACGAATATTATTATGGAAAATATCATTTTTCAACCGTCTATCAAAGAATAATTGGAGTACTGAAAAATTATTTTGCACGTTGAGCATAAAGCAACAGGATCAAACAAATGTCGTCATTAAGCGATATATCAAATATCCTACCTGTATGCAAAGCTGCTTTCTTCTAATTGAAGTCATTTTGGTGATAATTTTGTCAAAAATTGATGCAACGGAAATACCTACGCATATATAAATGAAGCAAACCATGCAAAAACTGTTTTAAGATGAAAAATTCAGGGAATGGTTACTCCTTTTGTTCTCTTGCATTGCGCTATATCCGTGATCGTTGTTGCAAAACTTTTATAAATTATGTCATTCGGGCAATTCCTTTCATTTATTTTCAGTTGTTTCAATATTTCTAAGAAAATTAGAAAGAACATAAGGCTTGCAATAGCGAATATCTCGCTAAGTATCGAACTTTTGCTTCATTCTTATGCGTAAGAAAAACAAATTTTAAGTTAGTCGTGCAGTCAGTTCAGCTGTCTCATGGTTATCCCTGTTCTGACCAGAAACGAGCGAATGTCCGTCAATAAATTACCTTTTATGCGATGAAAATTTCGAAAACGGGAAACGAGTAATAAAGTTAATTTAAATGTCGGCGAAATATTTTTCGACCTAGTACAAATTTTGTGTTCGTTTGCAATATACGTCGATAATTTTCAATCCAAAAAATAGTTCCAGCTTGCCTGTGCTGAATTTATTTAATTTTCACCGCTTTATTCAATTATGCCTGGCTCAATTTTAATTTTTTCATGTCAAAATTCCACAGTAGACCTATATTCTAAAAGACCCATTTAAATCGTTTTGGAGACAACCAGAAATTTACCAGAAAGATTTGTACAAAAACTCATTATTTGCAATCATTATGTATACAAAATTTTGGTCCTGACTGTGCATTAAAATGCATAAAATTGTGCTTTTTACATCCTGGTCAAATCTAAACTTCGCCATCTTCTTATACAACGCATGATCCGAGATTATTGGAATTCAATAAAACTGTTAATATGCAGATTTTTTACGGGCCACTATTAAATTATCATGCACCAGAAAATTAACTTGTTACATTTAATTAATAAATTTACTGATTTTCATTTAAACTAAGTACAAAATTTTTAGAGACTTGCAATAGATATTAGGCACAAGTTTAAGGGCATAAAAGGAGGGGACTAGAGAAAAGTTGCAAGAATTCCTAGGGGGCAGCTATTAACAAGATGGAGTGCTTGTCGTAATTTCGTTATGGAGTCATTGACGATTAGCTAAATCTTGGTTAGATATTGGAAAAAAATTAATCTTTGATAAGATACTAAATCGGTTATTAAAAGACATCAAAGCTTCCTTATTATCTCTTTTTCTGAGGCAGTGAACAACGTTTTGTGAAGGCGCGCTTTTTTAGAAGCCGCAGAATATACTTCGATTTCTGGCGTTTTTCAGTGGAAGTCGTATTTTTAGTGAATTCTTGAAACTTTCACAGGCATACCTAGGCAACTTTTCTCGAGCCCTCTTCTACGTCATTAATTACGCTTAATTCCAAGTAAATTCGTCGTTTTTTTGTTCCATCAGAGCATTTTTCTTTGCTAGTTACCTACTTTTAATTAGCAAGTTCTGAGTAAACCAGTCAGTACTGTATCATGCCACAATAATCACAACAATTCGAGAGAGAGGAGAACACGATTTTTCTAAAAATAAGCATTATCCTTCTTAAACAAGACAAACTTACTTTATTTAAACCGATCAAATGTTTTCAGCATCGATTGTGCCCAATTAATGGGTGTAAAGAACACTTACATTCAAATTTTTAATTCTAATGTTGCATGGAACATTCTGAAAAAATGAAGCTTTTGCAATGTTCCGAAACTAGAGTTAATTTTCAGAGTAAATTTTACATAACAACTGGGTGTAAAGAAAATATCCAGTCAGATTCGTAATCATAACCTTTAGAGACATGTTTTGAAAAAATTCAAGCTTTGCAATGCTCTGGAAGTACGATAAATTTGTAATGTAAATTAAACACATCAAAAATAAATGATTAGTGTAGACATTACACAACTACTGGTTGTAGAGAAAACTAACAGTCAGATTCATATTTCTTACAGTACATAGCACAGTTTGAAAAAATTAAGCTTCCACAACGCTCTAGAACTTAAATTAAATTTCAGTGTAAACTTCACACAACCCCTGAACGTGAAGGAGATTTAGGTCGGTAATTCATATATTACTCTGATATTTCAATCAATATTTATGAAAAAATTGATTCTCCATAATGGTCTGCAGACAAATAAATATTAAATGTAATTCACTTTACACTACTGTTGAGTTTAAACAAACGCGCACAACTGACGGATGACGTTTGACCCCTAGTACATTTTTAGACTTTTAATAATGTTTCAGACTCATAAGCGGAAGAGTTGTCGGAAAAAAAGCAAGACAGAAACACATCAGACACCCCCGATTTATGACTTTAGATCGTCGAGAAAATCTCAAAATTGATGTAAATAAACACAATTTGCTGCGACGTATACCCCTTAGTTAGTATTTTATTTTAACCTATTTGACTTATTCCGACATTCAAAGGATGAAATTGGCGAACAAGAAAGGGACAAAAACATATTTTTCCTACCACTAACCACATTGTGAACTTTGAAAACTGGAGCAAAATCCCTAAAGAGTGTAAAAATATTCGCTTTGAGCCAGTTTGTAGCCCTTGAATTGCAGTAAAACTGTGTTTAGAAGACTTCTGTTTCGCAAAATATTTGAGATAGGGACCAATCAAAAAACGGACAAAACATGTTTTCACCATAAGTTACACCCCTGATTTATAACTCTACATCTCCATAACTAACTCAAGATTGGGTTTTTTCGAACGCACTTTGCCGCGACGTGTATCCCTTGGAACGGACTTTGATTATATTCTATTCAATTTGTCCCGACTTATAACCGGAAAAGTTGACAGAGAAATCTGTGACAATAGGTGTTTTTTACACCATTCACTAGAGTGTAAAGTTTGAACCCTTAGATCTCACTCTGTATTTAATGTAAGGAAATTTGCACGTAAACCGAAGGTAGCACTTGAAACATAGTACATTTCCATTGAAAGGTTATAAAGGACTCACAAACAATTTGGCAGCCGTATACAAGTCGAAAACTCGACTAAAATGTGTTTATTAAATGCCAGATTTTTCCACTCTTTACACAGTCCCTCCGGAAATTAGTCACTTTAAAAAATTTTAAAAAGTGTTTAGAGCTATTTCAATTGCCTACATTTTAAAACCCTAGACTAAACAGAGTGCAAAAGTGAGTTAGAAAAACCGTGTGACCGACCAAAATTTTAAAAATCTATCAGTTATAACTTTACAGTAAAATTTTACACGCTGTTTACACACCGGGTATTGGTTTTTTTAAAAACAAAGAACACGGGCAACGAATTTTTTATTATCTATCTTTAAAAAAAACCGCCAATACAGAAGTGTCCCAGTAGTCTGGCTGTAGGGGGTGGACATATGTTTGGGAACCCAAGTATATTACAGGTACGCGCTAACGCGCTACCTATTATACCTACTCAAATCTGCATAATGTGTTCATTTTTTATCGAGCAGCATAATCTGTAAGCTATTTTTCTGATGAGGATAGTAGTGAACAGCGACTGCTAACTTCTGAGAATTTTAACTCAATAGTAACCAGCGTCTAATTACCATACGTGTCAGCAAGAAAATTCTAGGAAGTTAGGATGGGTGAAATTGCTGAAAATATTACTAAAAATAGAATTATGAGGGTCTACAATAATATGAGGGTGTTCGACATCTGGGGAGAAACCCTCCGATTCCCCAAACTCCCATGTGTGCTTTTACTATTGCTGTCATGTCACTCAGAAAATACATTGTGCATACGCATAAACGAAAAAGTACAGACCGCGAATCTACTAAATAAAATAATAAAAACGAAATACATAGCATATTGACGACCTGACAGAAAAGTGATGAACTGCAAGCGGAGTGAATTTTATCCCTCTAGCTTATGCTATTTAAACGTTTAAACTAAGGCCCCCAACAACTCACGAAAGCACAAAGCCACCCACGCGGCAGATGCTGTGCAAAACAAATATTTCCAATCGCGCTAACATTTAACGCAGATATACCTAGGTATTTTATCGCATTATGTGCATTTTTCTTCGTACTTGAGCGTGTAGGCTATCAAACAACGCCTTTTCAATCCAAGGGTATTTCTGTCTATTTTTCGTTTACATTGTACCTCTGGCATGCGCCCTAACAAACCCGTTAGCTAGCTTAAGCTAGAAAAGGCAATAATGCGAGAAATTACAGTTAAGGCTTAAAGATCAATATGTACACAACGCCTCACAACGTCTACGAACGTGACACACGATACTTCTTAGCAGCGTGAGAAAAGTGCCATGCGGGTTTCGATTCAGGATTTAAAAGTACATTAAGTTGAAAATCTGATGTATTGTACGACGCAGCTTGGCAAATTTCAGGCAATGGACGTGAACTAGAACTCGAGTACTCCCCACATTCCTGAAAAGAATGAGCTCGGTTGCACCCTGAACTCAGTAGGATTGGCACATCGTCCCAAAAAGAGCATCGTCCTCGTTTTCGTCGATGATGGACGTATCATCGTCTAGTCGACAATGGGACGAAGGAAACAAAACATAGATCGTCCCCGTCTTCGTCGAAAATTTTCTTTTAGACGATGTCGAACGTCTCAAAACCTTTTTAATTGATTTTTCTCAAGAAAAACTGTTTTAATAGGCTTTATTTCCAATTTTTAAACACAATACTGATCAATTTTTAATGAAAGCCATGACACAAATGATAGAAAAAATTTCATCATCGTTGGATTGGTTGCGAAAAATATTCACATTCATATATTTTTCCCGATTCTGCTGCTTCATTCAGCAAAATTAAATTTACTGAACAACACAATAATGCAATGGCAGGAATGCATTTTCCACCCCTCTTCCCCACTGACCTTACTTGGCGAGATAAGGAATGGATACCTAAGTAATTTGCAATAATTTTCGGCCGTCAGTGATCATAATTTCCTGATTTGATTCGTGAATTTATTAACTTTCCTGGCAGCCTGAGCCCAGTTGCATTGCACCATAAACTTATCAGCTGACAGGTGACACGTGCCTGTCAACTGATGACACTACAGGCAAAAATTATTTCGGTTGCACCATGTTTTTGACAGATAAGAGTTTGACAGTTGACGTTTTTGCTTGATAAATGACAGTTTTGCTTGACAGGTATCAGTTTTGCCTGACTCGTGACAGGTAGGACTAACGGGAGCATTTTTTCCGGTTGTATCAGACTCTTGTCAGCCAGCGTAGTCTTCTGACAGGAAAATGCTTACTTTAGCTAATTTTAAGAAGTTGATTTGTGCAAAGCCAAAAGTGATTTTGCATATATTTAAAAAACGTAAAAATTAATCACAAAATATTTTAATTAATCAAATTAGTTGCAAAAATCATAATGACAACATATAAAAAGATCATGAGCGAAATATCAAGATGTTAAAGATTGAAAATTATTTTCTAAATCAAGAATGAAATTCAAATCATGAAAAAATCTCATTTTGTAATGAAAACTAATCTCTCACAATACACTGAATAACACAATATCTTATTAAATAATATCACAGTATGATATAATATCATAATAACACAGAGCTGGCTTATCACGTAGTAACACAAGCATACGCTATAGGGCAGTTTTGTTATTCAAGGATTAAGCGATAAAAATATTTGCTCTCGAAAACTAGAAAAGCTATTTTGAGCGGCAGCTGCAGATCAAAAACTGGCGCCAAGTTAGCGCCCCTTTATATCAATTAAGACTCACTCACACTCATCCACTCCAATTCCTGGAAAATAATTCATTCACGTGAAAAATGACCGTAGGTTCTAAAATAGATAGCACTCATTTTAAGCCGTTTTTAACTCCAGCAAACTGCAGTCCACGTGAACACCCCGTGTTTTAGCTTAGTTACTAAATGAATAACACAAAATAAGATGGTAGCTTATAACCCTTAAATGGCCGTATAAATCTACAGCCGACGCCAACTAGCTCGCCCGGGAATGGACACCATATGCATTAAAAAAGTATAAAGGCCCCTGGTTGGTCACTCAACTCGCATTTTGTCCTATCGCCAATCAACTGATTTACCTTCAGTCCGTCGTATCTTTGTTTCAGTTAAATTCATCATAACGTTGTTTTCAATATAACCCAACTGTAGTCACTGAGTAATACGTACTTAGCATCCACCGTTCACGACAGTGTAGAGACTAAAATAAGCCAGCCACCCCAATTGACTAAAATTATCATAAATATTTGATGTATAGAAATTGAGTGTTAACTTGGATAACCCGAAGGAATTATACAGATCAAAAATATTAAGAATTCCGGAATTTTTATAAAATATTTCACAAAAGAAATGAAGATAAAAAATATCAAAAAATTAAGAAAAGTGGAAAATGGAAATTAAGGACTACCATGCTCTTTTTATGTTGAGCTTACTTCTTAACATAATATTACAGCACGACAATTGATCAAAGATTATGCAAGTGTTGATACTAGTGATGTCCTGAGCACCGGCACCGGCACCGGCACCGGCGCCGGTGCCTAAGCTACCGGCACCGGGCCGGTGCTAGGCTGGTACCGGCGCCGGTGCCGGTGCTAGATAAAAGAGAAAAAATTAGTGTAAAAAGAATAAGTGAAGCTCATTTATCACCAATTGAATGAATAAAGACGCAAAAAGGTAGCATTTTGTTAATAAAATCTTCTGATTAGCATAATGAAGCATTTTGACTGAATTTCAGAACAAGTCTTCGAGCTTTAAAAATGAATTAATCACTTAACGAAACACATCTTATTAAAAACATCAATTAAGAGCAAGAAGCGTGGACACTAATAAATGAAGTAAATTAAAATTAAAAACATCGACATATAGAGTGGAAAGTTCTTCTAATTCTACCATCTGTAGGCAAGAAGGATGAGTAATACAGAGTAGTTTTCAACTTAATTTCATCAAATCCATTTTTATTTTTCCATTTTGTGAGCAGAAGACCGTAAAACGCAGCTAGAATTTTAAAATAGTTTTTATGCAAAACTCTTTCCTGCAAATTATTCAGAAAAAGCTTGTTAAAACTTTGCATATGAACCTATATGTAAGTGTTTTGCATTACTAATATATCCCATGTTAACATGTTTTCAGAGGCTTTTGAAAATGTGAAATGATAAACTCAAATAATTTAATCTTAAAAAGTTTTTTGGCTATTTTCATGTTTGTTTCTTACTAGTTGAATATTTAACTAATGCACTAAAACCAAATTTCGATTTGACTAAAGAATCAACTACTGCACAAGCCAATCTTGATTGCGCTACACTTAAACTTATAATACACTATTTAACTTTTATTTTTCTTCGAATTTCAATTTTATTACAATTTTTTGTTTGTTTAATGCTTAAGTGAGAAAATTAATATGTATTCATAAATTAAAAATAATGAAGTCGTTACTAGCCAAATAAAAATTTTGCCCTTAGTATGTATATCCGGTGAAAAATAGGTACAAATTTAACCCTTTTTGAAGAAGCATAGTACACTATATAATATGCTAATGTAGCACCGGCACCGGCACCGGTAAAAAAAGCGGCACCGGGACATCACTAGTTGATACACATCAAAGTGCTCGATTTATTAGGATGAGATACGAAAACTGCACTGCAGTGGTACGATGCATCGAAATTCTGATTGTTATGATTGTATTTTAGGATAAATTCATACCTAGTGATTCGAAATTAAATGAAACAGTGCCAGTTGCTATTATGCACACCAAGCAGCTACATTTATAAGAGCTTTTTTGACAAAAGCAAATCAGATGCATACAGGACAAAACACCCCTGTCAAAAAATGCAGCAACGTAGACATTTATTACACCTATCCGAAAAGGTGGTTCAACCGGAATGAGCAGATAGGTGAAAAATCAGCTTGTAAAATTGTCGCTTGTAGCCTGTGTCAGCCGGAACCATAGGTGGGCTGCACCGAAATTCTGGGGTTCAAGATTTTTTTAAAGGTCAAAAAATGGCCCTAAAAAAGGGTGGCATGGCGTAAAAAACACCATTTTTTAACGTTTCTCATTTCTCATTTCTCTTCGAAAATTTGCGAAAAAACAAAAATTTTCTAAAATTGAATTTTAGGGGATATTTTGGTTTTCTGGGGGGGGGTATTTTGGCTTCTCGGGGCTGCACAGCTCCAACCCCCCACGCCCAGGTGAGGCCTGAAAGCTTGACTGGAAAGTGGCGCAAGCGGAATGAACCTGTCACCCGCCAGGAAAGGCTTTGACAGAAAAGTGTGGTGCAACCGAATTTCTGTCAAAACTGTCACTAGTCAATGGCAGTCAGGTGACACGGGCGCACGGTGCAACTGGGGCCCGGGGAAGCCACACCTGGGCAAGGGGTTCAACCAGGTTCAACCGGGTATCAGCTGGAGCAGGTCCGGTACCAGCCGGAGGGTCCACCAGTTGCACCTATGTTTGTACAAAAACTTTTTTAGGCATTTTACAAGATGAGATGCCGGTAAATATCGGTTACTGAGGTCTGAAATCGATTACGGGGTGCATGCTGTGGTCTAAAAGTCAGTTGGTGGAATAAAAAAATTGATTGTTGGGGTCCTAATTCGGTTGCTGGGCTACAAAACCGGTTGCTCGGAGTCTAAACTTGATTGCTGGAGTCCAAAAATCGGTTGCTTTGGTCCAAAACTCTGTTGCTGGGGTCAACCAATTTTTGGAACCTACCAACTGATTTTTAGACCTCAGCAACCAATTTTTGGAGCCCCCATCCGATTTTAGACCCCACCAAACTCACGTGTGCGTGGGGGGAGTTTGGGGGTATGCAGCCCCAGAAGGCCGAATTCCCCCTGAAACCGAAACAACCCTCCAGAATTCGATAGTTATTCGTTTTTTCGCAATTTTTTGATGCTAATGGATAGTGCTCGATGGGAAACGTTGAAAAATGGTGTTTTTCGCCATACCACCACTTTTAAGACCATTTTTGACCTTTAAAAAATCTTGCACACACTTAACCCCCTCCTCCCCCAGAATTTTGTTGCTGCCCACCTATTCCAGCAACCGATTTTCGGACCCCAGCAACCGGTCTAGGACCCCAGCAACCCATTATTGGAGCCTACCAACCGATTTAGGACCCCAGCAACCAATTTTCAGGCCCCAGCAACTAAGTTTTGGAGCCCATTAACCGATTTAGGACACCATCAACCGATTTTTGGAGCCCACTAACTGGTTTTGAGACCCCAGCCATCGAATTTTGGACCCCGTTACCTGGGTTTTGGAGCTTAACTGATTTAGGACCTCGGTAACCAATTTTTATACCCCACTAACAGAATTTTTGAGCCCACCAAGTGATTTAGGATACCAGCAACCGATTTTCGGAGCCAAGAACTGATTTTAAGACCCCAGCAACCGATTTTCGGATCCCATCAACTGATGTTTTGACCCTAGCAATCGATTTTCAGACCTCAGCAACCGATTTTGGAGCTCAGCATTCATTTTTCAGATCCCAATAACCGATTTTTAAATCCCGGCAACCAAATCGGTTACTGGGCTCTGAAAATCGGTATGTACGTAAGTAATGCATAATTCAGAGATTATATTCAAGTAAGTAAAGACTAATTTAGAGAAAATAATAGTTTGTCAGATCAAAATAAAACACATATGTATTTTTGTGATCTTCTACACATCGATGTATTAAAAATACATACTTGTCTGCCCACCAGTTTTATGTGTAAATAAGCGCTAGTCTTTAATACATACACTAGCAAATGGGGCGCTTCGCTGCCCCATCTGCTAGAGTGTTTGTAAACAAATAATATCTTAACCAGTAATTAGTATAAAAAATTGAATGACTCTGCAATGGATCGGCGAGCGGTTTTTATATTTTTGTCTGTGACACGAAGCCTTATATATTCTGTTTCATATTATTTTATGCGTACATAGATTTTATTATTTTTTCGAATTATAATAGCTGAGCTGAGCTGCCCGGCGTTGCCCGGGCTGAACTTAGGCCTGATAACTGTATGGGATTGAGATGTCTCTTGTATTTTTTTATTTTTCGGGACTTTTGATGTTTTTGTATATTTTTTAAAAAAATTGTTGGTAAAAACCATATTGTATTTTTTAAATTTTTTTAAACTGTCTTTTATCAACCATTTCTTTGATTAAATCCATATTTTTGACGTTATAGAATGGTTCTGAGAATTCTTTATCCTAAATCATATTTTTGATGTTCTGGGATGTTCTGGAAATTATACCATTAGATGGTTTGGGATGTTTAAAAATTTTGTTTGATCATAACCATATTTTTAACGTTTTGGAATATTAAAAAGCGTTTCTGGTCCAAAACCATACTTTTGATGTTTTTGAAGGTTTAAAAATTTTTTTTGGTCAAAACCATATTTTTGATGTTTTAGGGTGTTTAGAAAATTTTTTTGGTCAAAACGATTTTTTTGATGTTTTGGGATGTTTAAAGATTTTTTGGTGCACACCATATTTTTGATGTTTTGGGACACCTCTTTACAGCACAGGATATGTTAAAGCACTATTACATTATCGACACATCCATGCTTTGAAGCACTTTTGATGTTCTGGGATGTTCTGGAAATTTGTTTAATCAAACCCATATTTTTGATGTTTTGGGATGTTTTGGAAAATTTTTTTCGTCAAACCATATTTTCGATGTTTTAGGATGTTTTGGAAAATTTTTTTGGTCAAACCATATTTTTGATGTTTTAAGAATTTTTTGTTTCTTGTAGCGAAGGGTGTCATATATCACGTGATATCTCATATCACTCATATGTTATAGCTGATGGTATCATCTATCTTATAACACTGCATGTTATGGCACAGACAGGGTATCTATATCACACCTATCTTATAGCATTGCCTATCTCGTAGCACAGGGTATCTTATATCCCATCCTATCTTATAGCATTGCGTATCTTGCAGCTCGGGGTATCTTATATCACTTCCTATCTTATAGCATTGCCTATCTTGTAGCACGTGGTATATTTTATCACGTTCTATCTTATAGCATTGCCTATCTTGTAGCACGGGGTATCTTATATCACGTCACATCTTATAGTATTGCCTATCCAGTAGCACAGGGTATCTTATATCCCATCCTATCTTATAGCATTGCCTATCTTGTAGCACGGGGCATCTTGTATCACGTCCTATCTTATAGCATTACCTATCTTGTAGCACGGGTGTCTTTTATCACGTCCTATCTTATAGCATTGCCTATCCTGTAGCACAGGTATCTATCACATCCTATTGTATAGCATTGCTTATCTTGTAGCACACGGTATCTTATTTCATGTCCTATCTTATAGCCAGGCATGTAGCTGTGGGGGACTGGGGGGGTCGGACCCGCCCGAAATTCAGAAAAAACCATAACCCGAAAATAGTGTAAACCGAGTTTTGCTCCTTTTTAAAATTTTGCGAAAAATCGGCCATGTCCCAAAAAATGCTATGCTTAAGCATAGGGCTGCCTCCCGCTCCACCCCTGTATAGGGTGACTGGGTGGTGTTGATCAAATTTTAATGTCGCTACGGATCCTTCCCCCGGTAGGTCGACCTCGGGTCAAACCGTCAGCCCACCAACTATTATGGAGCCGGAGCCAACCCCAAACAAACAGACATACAGACAAACAAACTTTCACAATTCACATTTATTGCTCGATGGAATAAAAATTACAGTACATATTGTTTATGGTCATTTGCGAATTGTGCATAGAAGGATCAAGATTTATAGTACCTACCTACATATATAATTCAATTATTATTTTATGTGCATTTTGTGAGTGCTATCCATTAAGCAACGACTCATTCCATTTTGCTCTGTCTTCTTTTGCCTCGTTCTTCCGTTTATGAGGCAACTCAACGGCAAAACTGCGTACAATGTTCAACTTTGCCCTCATTGTAAACAAATGCAAAAAGTTGCATATTAAATTAGCCGCTAGAAGCAAAAACATTTGGATTTGTATTTTCGAAAGCCGCATGTTTGCTGCTTTCGATTGCTTCGCATTAAATTTAACGCGCGCTGGTTTACAAGGTCAAAAATTTTGACTTGGTGCAAGCTCTTTTTCAGTGATTAATCATGTTTATAAGTACCCGTACGTGATTTCCTTTTAGCCCGTCTCATACACGTTTTATGATGCCAGATCGTATATTTAAAGTAGCGAATATGGAATCAGCGGTCCCAGAAACCTCAGGGGCCAAATTTTGGAAGCAACAGTCAATCTGTGCTTCAGCAAAAAGACAAAAACCTAAATTTTACGCTATGCATAGGGTACCTTTGGGCTCCCGTACCTCAAGAACCAATCCGTGAATTTTCTTCAAATTCTACAGTAAGGTCAGTCATAAGATATCCAATAATTGGTGAAAACTTTAAAAAATTTATCCGCTCCGATTTGAGATATCTGATAAAATACACTTGAAAATCACGTTTTTCTTACGGCATCACATCAGTTTACACTGTAGTGTAAAGTGGTTCACACCAGTCGATAGCGCATAAAAAGTTGATCTAGGGTGGCTTTAAAATTTTACCCTGCCGCAATTGCATAAGCGGCTAGAGGTACCAAAACCTTTTACATAAATCCGTAGTTTCCGGGTTTCAGGAGTCCGATCGAGCCATTTTAATCAAAAAATCGTAATTAGCGCCCGAGAATACCCATTGAGTGAAAAAATAAGTATCACAAAATTATCCAGTAAAAACTTTTTTGCCTCACGCACACACACACTTACACACAACTCGAAATTAATATTATAGACTAGCAAATGGGGCGCTTCGCTGCCCCATCTGCTAGAGTGTTTGTAAACAAATAATATCTTAACCAGTAATTAGTATAAAAAATTGAATGACTCTGCAATGGATCGGCGAGCGGTTTTTATATTTTTTATATCTAGCTGAGCTGCCCGGCGTTGCCCTGGCTGAACTTAGGCCTGATAGCTGTATGGGATTGAGATGTCTCTTGTATTTTTTTATTTTTCGGGACTTTTGATGTTTTTGGGATATTTCTAAAAAAATTGTTGGTAAAAACATATTGTATTTTTTAAATTTTTTAAAACTGTCTTTTGTCAACCATTTCTTTGATTAAATCCATATTTCTGACGTTATAGAATGGTTCTGAGAATTCTTTATCCTAAATCATATTTTTGATGTTCTGGGATGTTCTGGAAATTATACCATTAGATGGTTTGGGATGTTTAAAAATTTTGTTTGATCATAACCATATTTTTAACGTTTCGGAATATTAAAAAATTTTTTTGGTCCAAAACCATACTTTTGATGTTTTTGGAGGTTTAAAAATTTTTTTGGTCAAAACCATATTTTTGATGTTTTGGGTGTTTAGAAAATTTTCTAAACACCCAAAACATCAAAAATATGGTTTTGACCAAAAAAATTTTTAAACCTCCAAAAACATCAAAAGGATGGTTTTGGACCAAAAAAATTTTTCAATATTCCGAAACGTTAAAAATATGGTTATGATCAAACAAAATTTTTAAACATCCCAAAGCATCTAATGGTATAATTTCCAGAACATCCCAGAACATCAAAAATACGATTTAGGATAAAGAATTCTCAGAACCATTCAATAACGTCAGAAATATGGATTTAATCAAAGAAATGGTTGACAAAAGACAGTTTTAAAAAATTTAAAAAATACAATTATGTTTTTACCAACAATTTTTTTAGAAATATCCCAAAAACATCAAAAGTCCCGAAAAATAAAAAAATACAAGAGACATCTCAATCCCATACAGCTATCAGGCCTAAGTTCAGCCAGGGCAACGCCGGGCAGCTCAGCTAGATATAAAAAATATAAAAACCGCTCGCCGATCCATTGCAGAGTCATTCAATTTTTTATACTAATTACTGGTTAAGATATTATTTGTTTACAAACACTCTAGCAGATGGGGCAGCGAAGCGCCCCATTTGCTAGTCTATAATATTAATTTCGAGTTGTGTGTAAGTGTGTGTGTGCGTGAGGCAAAAAAGTTTTTACTGGATAATTTTGTGATACTTATTTTTTCACTCAATGGGTATTCTCGGGCGCTAATTACGATTTTTTGATTAAAATGGCTCGATCGGACTCCTGAAACCCGGAAACTACGGATTTATGTAAAAGGTTTTGGTACCTCTAGCCGCTTATGCAATTGCGGCAGGGTAAAATTTTAAAGCCACCCTAGATCAACTTTTTATGCGCTATCGACTGGTGTGAACCACTTTACACTACAGTGTAAACTGATGTGATGCCGTAAGAAAAACGTGATTTTCAAGTGTATTTTATCAGATATCTCAAATCGGAGCAGATAAATTTTTTTAAAGTTTTCATCAATTATTGGATATCTTATGACTGACCTTACTGTAGAATTTGAAGAAAATTCACGGATTGGTTCTTGAGGTACGGGAGCCCAAAGGTACCCTATGCATAGCGTAAAATTTAGGTTTTTGTCTTTTTGCTGAAGCACAGATTGACTGTTGCTTCCAAAATTTGGCCCCTGAGGTTTCTGGGACCGCTGATTCCATATTCGCTACTTTAAATATACGATCTGGCATCATAAAACGTGTATGAGACGGGCTAAAAGGAAATCACGTACGGGTACTTATAAACATGATTAATCACTGAAAAAGAGCTTGCACCAAGTCAAAATTTTTGACCTTGTAAACCAGCGCGCGTTAAATTTAATGCGAAGCAATCGAAAGCAGCAAACATGCGGCTTTCGAAAATACAAATCCAAATGTTTTTGCTTCTAGCGGCTAATTTAATATGCAACTTTTTGCATTTGTTTACAATGAGGGCAAAGTTGAACATTGTACGCAGTTTTGCCGTTGAGTTGCCTCATAAACGGAAGAACGGGGCAAAAGAAGACAGAGCAAAATGGAATGAGTCGTTGCTTAATGGATAGCACTCACAAAATGCACATAAAATAATAATTGAATTATATATGTAGGTAGGTACTATAAATCTTGATCCTTCTATGCACAATTCGCAAATGACCATAAACAATATGTACTGTAATTTTTATTCCATCGAGCAATAAATGTGAATTGTGAAAGTTTGTTTGTCTGTATGTCTGTTTGTTTGGGGTTGGCTCCGGCTCCATAATAGTTGGTGGGCTGACGGTTTGACCCGAGGTCGACCTACCGGGGGAAGGATCCGTAGCGACATTAAAATTTGATCAACACCACCCAGTCACCCTATACAGGGGTGGAGCGGGAGGCAGCCCTATGCTTAAGCATAGCATTTTTTGGGACATGGCCGATTTTTCGCAAAATTTTAAAAAAGGAGCAAAACTCGGTTTACACTATTTTCGGGTTATGGTTTTTTCTGAATTTCGGGCGGGTCCGACCCCCCCCCAGTCCCCCACAGCTACATGCCTGGCTATAAGATAGGACATGAAATAAGATACCGTGTGCTACAAGATAAGCAATGCTATACAATAGGATGTGATAGATACCTGTGCTACAGGATAGGCAATGCTATAAGATAGGACGTGATAAAAGACACCCGTGCTACAAGATAGGTAATGCTATAAGATAGGACGTGATACAAGATGCCCCGTGCTACAAGATAGGCAATGCTATAAGATAGGATGGGATATAAGATACCCTGTGCTACTGGATAGGCAATACTATAAGATGTGACGTGATATAAGATACCCCGTGCTACAAGATAGGCAATGCTATAAGATAGAACGTGATAAAATATACCACGTGCTACAAGATAGGCAATGCTATAAGATAGGAAGTGATATAAGATACCCCGAGCTGCAAGATACGCAATGCTATAAGATAGGATGGGATATAAGATACCCTGTGCTACGAGATAGGCAATGCTATAAGATAGGTGTGATATAGATACCCTGTCTGTGCCATAACATGCAGTGTTATAAGATAGATGATACCATCAGCTATAACATATGAGTGATATGATATATCACGTGATATATGACACCCTTCGCTACAAGAAACAAAAAATTCTTAAAACATCAAAAATATGGTTTGACCAAAAAAATTTTCCAAAACATCCTAAAACATCGAAAATATGGTTTGACGAAAAAAATTTTCCAAAACATCAAAAATATGGGTTTGATTAAACAAATTTCCAGAACATCCCAGAACATCAAAAGTGCTTCAAAGCATGGATGTGTCGATAATGTAATAGTGCTTTAACATATCCTGTGCTGTAAAGAGGTGTCCCAAAACATCAAAAATATGGTGTGCACCAAAAAATCTTTAAACATCCCAAAACATCAAAAAAATCGTTTTGACCAAAAAAATTTTCTAAACACCCTAAAACATCAAAAATATGGTTTTGACCAAAAAAAATTTTTAAACCTTCAAAAACATCAAAAGTATGGTTTTGGACCAGAAACGCTTTTTAATATTCCAAAACGTTAAAAATATGGTTATGATCAAACAAAATTTTTAAACATCCCAAACCATCTAATGGTATAATTTCCAGAACATCCCAGAACATAAAAAATATGATTTAGGATAAAGAATTCTCAGAACCATTCTATAACGTCAAAAATATGGATTTAATCAAAGAAATGGTTGATAAAAGAAGTTTAAAAAAATTTAAAAAATACAATATGGTTTTTACCAACAATTTTTTTAAAAAATATACAAAAACATCAAAAGTCCCGAAAAATAAAAAAATACAAGAGACATCTCAATCCCATACAGTTATCAGGCCTAAGTTCAGCCCGGGCAACGCCGGGCAGCTCAGCTCAGCTATTATAATTCGAAAAAATAATAAAATCTATGTACGCATAAAATAATATGAAACAGAATATATAAGGCTTCGTGTCACAGACAAAAATATAAAAACCGCTCGCCGATCCATTGCAGAGTCATTCAATTTTTTATACTAATTACTGGTTAAGATATTATTTGTTTGCAAACACTCTAGCAGATGGGGCAGCGAAGCGCCCCATTTGCTAGTGTATGTATTAAAGACTAGCGCTTATTTACACATAAAACTGGTGGGCAGACAAGTATGTATTTTTAATACATCGATGTGTAGAAGATCACAAAAATACATATGTGTTTTATTTTGATCTGACAAACTATTATTTTCTCTAAATTAGTCTTTACTTACTTGAATATAATCTCTGAATTATGCATTACTTACGTACATACCGATTTTCAGAGCCCAGTAACCGATTTGGTTGCCGGGATTTAAAAATCGGTTATTGGGATCTGAAAAATGAATGCTGAGCTCCAAAAATCGGTTGCTGAGGTCTGAAAATCGATTGCTAGGGTCAAAACATCAGTTGATGGGATCCGAAAATCGGTTGCTGGGGTCTTAAAATCAGTTCTTGGCTCCGAAAATCGGTTGCTGGTATCCTAAATCACTTGGTGGGCTCAAAAATTCTGTTAGTGGGGTATAAAAATTGGTTACCGAGGTCCTAAATCAGTTAAGCTCCAAAACTCAGGTAACGGGGTCCAAAATTCGATGGCTGGGGTCTCAAAACCAGTTAGTGGGCTCCAAAAATCGGTTGATGGTGTCCTAAATCGGTTAATGGGCTCCAAAACTTAGTTGCTGGGGCCTGAAAATTGGTTGCTGGGGTCCTAAATCAGTTGGTAGGCTCCAATAATGGGTTGCTGGGGTCCTAGACCGGTTGCTGGGGTCCGAAAATCGGTTGCTGGCATAGGTGGGCAGCAACAAAATTCTGGGGGAGGAGGGGGTTAAGTGTGTGCAAGATTTTTAAAGGTCAAAAATGGTCTTAAAAGTGGTGGTATGGCGAAAAACACCATTTTTCAACGTTTCCCATCGAGCACTATCCATTAGCATCAAAAAATTGCGAAAAAACGAATAACTATCGAATTCTGGAGGGTTGTTTCGGTTTCAGGGGAGAATTCGGCCTTCTGGGGCTGCATACCCCCAAACTCCCCCCACGCACACGTGAGTTTGGTGGGGTCTAAAATCGGATGGGGGCTCCAAAAATTGGTTGCTGAGGTCTAAAAATCAGTTGGTAGGTTCCAAAAATTGGTTGACCCCAGCAACAGAGTTTTGGACCAAAGCAACCGATTTTTGGACTCCAGCAATCAAGTTTAGACTCCGAGCAACCGGTTTTGTAGCCCAGCAACCGAATTAGGACCCCAACAATCAATTTTTTTATTCCACCAACTGACTTTTAGACCACAGCATGCACCCCGTAATCGATTTCAGACCTCAGTAACCGATATTTACCGGCATCTCATCTTGTAAAATGCCTAAAAAAGTTTTTGTACAAACATAGGTGCAACTGGTGGACCCTCCGGCTGGTACCGGACCTGCTCCAGCTGATACCCGGTTGAACCTGGTTGAACCCCTTGCCCAGGTGTGGCTTCCCCGGGCCCCAGTTGCACCGTGCGCCCGTGTCACCTGACTGCCATTGACTAGTGACAGTTTTGACAGAAATTCGGTTGCACCACACTTTTCTGTCAAAGCCTTTCCTGGCGGGTGACAGGTTCATTCCGCTTGCGCCACTTTCCAGTCAAGCTTTCAGGCCTCACCTGGGCGTGGGGGTTGGGGTGTGCAGCCCCGAGAAGCCAAAATACCCCCCCCCAGAAACCAAAATATCCCCTAAAATTCAATTTTAGAAAATTTTTGTTTTTTCGCAAATTTTCGAAGAGAAATGAGAAATGAGAAACGTTAAAAAATGGTGTTTTTTACGCCATGCCACCCTTTTTAGGGCCATTTTTTGACCTTTAAAAAAATCTTGAACCCCAGAATTTCGGTGCAGCCCACCTATGGTTCCGGCTGACACAGGCTACAAGCGACAATTTTACAAGCGATTTTTCACCTATCTGCTCATTCCGGTTGAACCACCTTTTCGGATAGGTGTAATAAATGTCTACGTTGCTGCATTTTTTGACAGGGGTGTTTTGTCCTGTATGCATCTGATTTGCTTTTGTCAAAAAAGCTCTTATAAATGTAGCTGCTTGGTGTGCATAATAGCAACTGGCACTGTTTCATTTAATTTCGAATCACTAGGTATGAATTTATCCTAAAATACAATCATAACAATCAGAATTTCGATGCATCGTACCACTGCAGTGCAGTTTTCGTATCTCATCCTAATAAATCGAGCACTTTGATGTGTATCAACTAGTGATGTCCCGGTGCCGCTTTTTTTACCGGTGCCGGTGCCGGTGCTACATTAGCATATTATATAGTGTACTATGCTTCTTCAAAAAGGGTTAAATTTGTACCTATTTTTCACCGGATATACATACTAAGGGCAAAATTTTTATTTGGCTAGTAACGACTTCATTATTTTTAATTTATGAATACATATTAATTTTCTCACTTAAGCATTAAACAAACAAAAAATTGTAATAAAATTGAAATTCGAAGAAAAATAAAAGTTAAATAGTGTATTATAAGTTTAAGTGTAGCGCAATCAAGATTGGCTTGTGCAGTAGTTGATTCTTTAGTCAAATCGAAATTTGGTTTTAGTGCATTAGTTAAATATTCAACTAGTAAGAAACAAACATGAAAATAGCCAAAAAACTTTTTAAGATTAAATTATTTGAGTTTATCATTTCACATTTTCAAAAGCCTCTGAAAACATGTTAACATGGGATATATTAGTAATGCAAAACACTTACATATAGGTTCATATGCAAAGTTTTAACAAGCTTTTTCTGAATAATTTGCAGGAAAGAGTTTTGCATAAAAACTATTTTAAAATTCTAGCTGCGTTTTACGGTCTTCTGCTCACAAAATGGAAAAATAAAAATGGATTTGATGAAATTAAGTTGAAAACTACTCTGTATTACTCATCCTTCTTGCCTACAGATGGTAGAATTAGAAGAACTTTCCACTCTATATGTCGATGTTTTTAATTTTAATTTACTTCATTTATTAGTGTCCACGCTTCTTGCTCTTAATTGATGTTTTTAATAAGATGTGTTTCGTTAAGTGATTAATTCATTTTTAAAGCTCGAAGACTTGTTCTGAAATTCAGTCAAAATGCTTCATTATGCTAATCAGAAGATTTTATTAACAAAATGCTACCTTTTTGCGTCTTTATTCATTCAATTGGTGATAAATGAGCTTCACTTATTCTTTTTACACTAATTTTTTCTCTTTTATCTAGCACCGGCACCGGCGCCGGTACCAGCCTAGCACCGGCCCGGTGCCGGTAGCTTAGGCACCGGCGCCGGTGCCGGTGCCGGTGCCGGTGCTCAGGACATCACTAGTATCAACACTTGCATAATCTTTGATCAATTGTCGTGCTGTAATATTATGTTAAGAAGTAAGCTCAACATAAAAAGAGCATGGTAGTCCTTAATTTCCATTTTCCACTTTTCTTAATTTTTTGATATTTTTTATCTTCATTTCTTTTGTGAAATATTTTATAAAAATTCCGGAATTCTTAATATTTTTGATCTGTATAATTCCTTCGGGTTATCCAAGTTAACACTCAATTTCTATACATCAAATATTTATGATAATTTTAGTCAATTGGGGTGGCTGGCTTATTTTAGTCTCTACACTGTCGTGAACGGTGGATGCTAAGTACGTATTACTCAGTGACTACAGTTGGGTTATATTGAAAACAACGTTATGATGAATTTAACTGAAACAAAGATACGACGGACTGAAGGTAAATCAGTTGATTGGCGATAGGACAAAATGCGAGTTGAGTGACCAACCAGGGGCCTTTATACTTTTTTAATGCATATGGTGTCCATTCCCGGGCGAGCTAGTTGGCGTCGGCTGTAGATTTATACGGCCATTTAAGGGTTATAAGCTACCATCTTATTTTGTGTTATTCATTTAGTAACTAAGCTAAAACACGGGGTGTTCACGTGGACTGCAGTTTGCTGGAGTTAAAAACGGCTTAAAATGAGTGCTATCTATTTTAGAACCTACGGTCATTTTTCACGTGAATGAATATATTTTCCAGGAATTGGAGTGGATGAGTGTGAGTGAGTCTTATTTGATATAAAGGGGCGCTAACTTGGCGCCAGTTTTTGATCTGCAGCTGCCGCTCAAAATAGCTTTTCTAGTTTTCGAGAGCAAATATTTTTATCGCTTAATCCTTGAATAACAAAACTGCCCTATAGCGTATGCTTGTGTTACTACGTGATAAGCCAGCTCTGTGTTATTATGATATTATATCATACTGTGATATTATTTAATAAGATATTGTGTTATTCAGTGTATTGTGAGAGATTAGTTTTCATTACAAAATGAGATTTTTTCATGATTTGAATTTCATTCTTGATTTAGAAAATAATTTTCAATCTTTAACATCTTGATATTTCGCTCATGATCTTTTTATATGTTGTCATTATGATTTTTGCAACTAATTTGATTAATTAAAATATTTTGTGATTAATTTTTACGTTTTTTAAATATATGCAAAATCACTTTTGGCTTTGCACAAATCAACTTCTTAAAATTAGCTAAAGTAAGCATTTTCCTGTCAGAAGACTACGCTGGCTGACAAGAGTCTGATACAACCGGAAAAAATGCTCCCGTTAGTCCTACCTGTCACGAGTCAGGCAAAACTGATACCTGTCAAGCAAAACTGTCATTTATCAAGCAAAAACGTCAACTGTCAAACTCTTATCTGTCAAAAACATGGTGCAACCGAAATAATTTTTGCCTGTAGTGTCATCAGTTGACAGGCACGTGTCACCTGTCAGCTGATAAGTTTATGGTGCAATGCAACTGGGCTCAGGCTGCCAGGAAAGTTAATAAATTCACGAATCAAATCAGGAAATTATGATCACTGACGGCCGAAAATTATTGCAAATTACTTAGGTATCCATTCCTTATCTCGCCAAGTAAGGTCAGTGGGGAAGAGGGGTGGAAAATGCATTCCTGCCATTGCATTATTGTGTTGTTCAGTAAATTTAATTTTGCTGAATGAAGCAGCAGAATCGGGAAAAATATATGAATGTGAATATTTTTCGCAACCAATCCAACGATGATGAAATTTTTTCTATCATTTGTGTCATGGCTTTCATTAAAAATTGATCAGTATTGTGTTTAAAAATTGGAAATAAAGCCTATTAAAACAGTTTTTCTTGAGAAAAATCAATTAAAAAGGTTTTGAGACGTTCGACATCGTCTAAAAGAAAATTTTCGACGAAGACGGGGACGATCTATGTTTTGTTTCCTTCGTCCCATTGTCGACTAGACGATGATACGTCCATCATCGACGAAAACGAGGACGATGCTCTTTTTGGGACGATGTGCCAATCCTACTGAGTTCAGGGTGCAACCGAGCTCATTCTTTTCAGGAATGTGGGGAGTACTCGAGTTCTAGTTCACGTCCATTGCCTGAAATTTGCCAAGCTGCGTCGTACAATACATCAGATTTTCAACTTAATGTACTTTTAAATCCTGAATCGAAACCCGCATGGCACTTTTCTCACGCTGCTAAGAAGTATCGTGTGTCACGTTCGTAGACGTTGTGAGGCGTTGTGTACATATTGATCTTTAAGCCTTAACTGTAATTTCTCGCATTATTGCCTTTTCTAGCTTAAGCTAGCTAACGGGTTTGTTAGGGCGCATGCCAGAGGTACAATGTAAACGAAAAATAGACAGAAATACCCTTGGATTGAAAAGGCGTTGTTTGATAGCCTACACGCTCAAGTACGAAGAAAAATGCACATAATGCGATAAAATACCTAGGTATATCTGCGTTAAATGTTAGCGCGATTGGAAATATTTGTTTTGCACAGCATCTGCCGCGTGGGTGGCTTTGTGCTTTCGTGAGTTGTTGGGGGCCTTAGTTTAAACGTTTAAATAGCATAAGCTAGAGGGATAAAATTCACTCCGCTTGCAGTTCATCACTTTTCTGTCAGGTCGTCAATATGCTATGTATTTCGTTTTTATTATTTTATTTAGTAGATTCGCGGTCTGTACTTTTTCGTTTATGCGTATGCACAATGTATTTTCTGAGTGACATGACAACAATAGTAAAAGTAACAGCACACATGGGAGTTTGGGGAATCGGAGGGTTTCTCCCCCAGATGTCGAACACCCTCATATTATTGTAGACCCTCATAATTCTATTTTTAGTAATATTTTCAGCAATTTCACCCATCCTAACTTCCTAGAATTTTCTTGCTGACCACGTATGGTAATTAGACGCTGGTTACTATTGAGTTAAAATTCTCAGAAGTTAGCAGTCGCTGTTCACTACTATCCTCATCAGAAAAATAGCTTACAGATTATGCTGCTCGATAAAAAATGAACACATTATGCAGATTTGAGTAGGTATAATAGGTAGCGCGTTAGCGCGTACCTGTAATATACTTGGGTTCCCAAACATATGTCCACCCCCTACAGCCAGACTACTGGGACACTTCTGTATTGGCGGTTTTTTTTAAAGATAGATAATAAAAATTCGTTGCCCGTGTTCTTTGTTTTTAAAAAAACCAATACCCGGTGTGTAAACAGCGTGTAAAATTTTACTGTAAAGTTATAACTGATAGATTTTTAAAATTTTGGTCGGTCACACGGTTTTTCTAACTCACTTTTGCACTCTGTTTAGTCTAGGGTTTTAAAATGTAGGCAATTGAAATAGCTCTAAACACTTTTTAAAATTTTTTAAAGTGACTAATTTCCGGAGGGACTGTGTAAAGAGTGGAAAAATCTGGCATTTAATAAACACATTTTAGTCGAGTTTTCGACTTGTATACGGCTGCCAAATTGTTTGTGAGTCCTTTATAACCTTTCAATGGAAATGTACTATGTTTCAAGTGCTACCTTCGGTTTACGTGCAAATTTCCTTACATTAAATACAGAGTGAGATCTAAGGGTTCAAACTTTACACTCTAGTGGATGGTGTAAAAAACACCTATTGTCACAGATTTCTCTGTCAACTTTTCCGGTTATAAGTCGGGACAAATTGAATAGAATATAATCAAAGTCCGTTCCAAGGGATACACGTCGCGGCAAAGTGCGTTCGAAAAAACCCAATCTTGAGTTAGTTATGGAGATGTAGAGTTATAAATCAGGGGTGTAACTTATGGTGAAAACATGTTTTGTCCGTTTTTTGATTGGTCCCTATCTCAAATATTTTGCGAAACAGAAGTCTTCTAAACACAGTTTTACTGCAATTCAAGGGCTACAAACTGGCTCAAAGCGAATATTTTTACACTCTTTAGGGATTTTGCTCCAGTTTTCAAAGTTCACAATGTGGTTAGTGGTGGAAAAAATATGTTTTTGTCCCTTTCTTGTTCGCCAATTTCATCCTTTGAATGTCGGAATAAGTCAAATAGGTTAAAATAAAATACTAACTAAGGGGTATACGTCGCAGCAAATTGTGTTTATTTACATCAATTTTGAGATTTTCTCGACGATCTAAAGTCATAAATCGGGGGTGTCTGATGTGTTTCTGTCTTGCTTTTTTTCCGACAACTCTTCCGCTTATGAGTCTGAAACATTATTAAAAGTCTAAAAATGTACTAGGGGTCAAACGTCATCCGTCAGTTGTGCGCGTTTGTTTAAACTCAACAGTAGTGTAAAGTGAATTACATTTAATATTTATTTGTCTGCAGACCATTATGGAGAATCAATTTTTTCATAAATATTGATTGAAATATCAGAGTAATATATGAATTACCGACCTAAATCTCCTTCACGTTCAGGGGTTGTGTGAAGTTTACACTGAAATTTAATTTAAGTTCTAGAGCGTTGTGGAAGCTTAATTTTTTCAAACTGTGCTATGTACTGTAAGAAATATGAATCTGACTGTTAGTTTTCTCTACACCCAGTAGTTGTGTAATGTCTACACTAATCATTTATTTTTGATGTGTTTAATTTACATTACAAATTTATCGTACTTCCAGAGCATTGCAAAGCTTGAATTTTTTCAAAACATGTCTCTAAAGGTTATGATTACGAATCTGACTGGATATTTTCTTTACACCCAGTTGTTATGTAAAATTTACTCTGAAAATTAACTCTAGTTTCGGAACATTGCAAAAGCTTCATTTTTTCAGAATGTTCCATGCAACATTAGAATTAAAAATTTGAATGTAAGTGTTCTTTACACCCATTAATTGGGCACAATCGATGCTGAAAACATTTGATCGGTTTAAATAAAGTAAGTTTGTCTTGTTTAAGAAGGATAATGCTTATGTTTAGAAAAATCGTGTTCTCCTCTCTCTCGAATTGTTGTGATTATTGTGGCACGATACAGTACTGACTGGTTTACGCAGAACTTGCTAATTAAAAGTAGGTAACTAGCAAAGAAAAATGCTCTGATGGAACAAAAAAACGACGAATTTACTTGGAATTAAGCGTAATTAATGACGTAGAAGAGGGCTCGAGAAAAGTTGCCTAGGTATGCCTGTGAAAGTTTCAAGAATTCACTAAAAATACGACTTCCACTGAAAAACGCCAGAAATCGAAGTATATTCTGCGGCTTCTAAAAAAGCGCGCCTTCACAAAACGTTGTTCACTGCCTCAGAAAAAGAGATAATAAGGAAGCTTTGATGTCTTTTAATAACCGATTTAGTATCTTATCAAGAATTAATTTTTTTCCAATATCTAACCAAGATTTAGCTAATCGTCAATGACTCCATAACGAAATTACGACAAGCACTCCATCTTGTTAATAGCTGCCCCCTAGCAATTCTTGCCATGCTAGCAAAAGAATCCACATTATGTCGTTTTCTAATTAGTGATCGTTTCTATTTTTTGGGGATAAACTGTTCAAGGAAGTCGTATTTTTAGGGGATCTCACAAATTTCATAGGCATACATAGGTAACTTTTCTCTAGTCCCCTCCTTTTATGCCCTTAAACTTGTGCCTGATATCTATTGCAAGTCTCTAAAAATTTTGTACTTAGTTTAAATGAAAATCAGTAAATCTATTAATTAAATGTAACAAGTTAATTTTCTGGTGCATGATAATTTAATAGTGGCCCGTAAAAAATCTGCATATTAACAGTTTTATTGAATTCCAATTATCTCGGATCATGCGTTGTATAAGACGATGGCGAAGTTTAGATTTGACCAGAAGGTAAAAAGCACAATTTTATGCATTTTAATGCACAGTCAGGACCAAAATTTTGTATACATAATGATTGCAAACAATGAGTTTTTGTACAAATCTTTCTGGTAAATTTCTGGTTGTCTCCAAAACGATTTAAATGGGTCTTTTAGAATATAGGTCTACTGTGGAATTTTGACATGAAAAAATTAAAATTGAGCCAGGCATAATTGAATAAAGCGGTGAAAATTAAATAAATTCAGCACAGGCAAGCTGGAACTATTTTTTGGATTGAAAATTATCGACGTATATTGCAAACGAACTCAAAATTTGTTCTAGGTCGAAAAATTTATCGCCGACTTTTAAATTAACTTTATTACTCGTTTCCCGTTTTCGAAATCTTCATCGCATAAAAGGTAATTTATTGACGGACATTCGCTCGTTTCTGGTCAGAACAGGGATAACCATGAGACAGCTGAACTGACCGCACGACTTACTTAAAATTTGTTTTTCTTACGCATAAGAATGAGGCAAAAGTTCGATACTTAGCGAGATATTCGCTATTGCAAGCCTTATGTTCTTTCTAATTTTCTTAGAAATATTGAAACAACTGAAAATAAATGAAAGGAATTGCCCGAATGACATAATTTATAAAAGTTTTGCAACAACGATCACGGATATAGCGCAATGCAAGAGAACAAAAGGAGTAACCATTCCCTGAATTTTTCATCTTAAAACAGTTTTTGCATGGTTTGCTTCATTTATATATGCGTAGGTATTTCCTTTGCATCAATTTTTGACAAAATTATCACCAAAATGACTTCAATTAGAAGAAAGCAGCTTTGCATACAGGTAGGATATTTGATATATCGCTTAATGACGACATTTGTTTGATCCTGTTGCTTTATGCTCAACGTGCAAAATAATTTTTCAGTACTCCAATTATTCTTTGATAGACGCTTGAAAAATGATATTTTCCATAATAATATTCGTGTGTCTTATTAGCACATCTGCCGTTGTGGCCAGAACTATATCAAGCTCAACCGCACGACCGACTACCGCACAACCGGCAACCCCAGAGCCGGATTTATATATCATGTAAGTTGACAGTCTCTCAACTTATTGAAAAATTGTAGTCCTCTTTATTTGATACTTTGTGATTAATTTCTACGGTTTCCTGATCAGGTGGCGGTCGCTTTGTTTTCTCTAATTTGTTCTACAATGCAATGTCAGGGATACTGGAAATTGCTATAAAGTGATATATGTGAAAAGTAAATAAAATAAAGATGCTTAAGAAACATTCTCTCCCTTGTAATTTTACAATATCATGAATGCTATAAACCTCCTAAACATTGTTGAAATCTGAAATTTAACATAAGGGTGCATGCACCTCCGAGCAGGCATATATCTCCTTCAATTCATAATTTTTGAAAACTAATACGACAAGGTCGTCGTTTTTCACAGAGAATATGTAAAATTTAATCAAAAATCGATCGATAGTTCCGAACATAATGGGTTGCACCGAAATTATGGTGAGAATGGGGGTGTAAAGCTGCGTGATTTTTTATAGGTCAACAACTGGTGTTAAAAATAGTAGTATGGCGAAAAACGCCATTTTTCAACGTTTCTCATCGTGCACTATCCATTGACATAAAAAAATCGCGAAAAAAACAACAGAATTTTCAAAAATTGAATTATGGAGAAGTGTTTAGGTTCGGAAAGTATTTCGGCCTGCTGGAGGTGCATAGCGCCCCAACCCCCACGCCCACGTTTGGTACCAAGATGATTAGCGTAATGCTTCAAAACACGTATGTTTATCACGATTTTCCAGCACTTTACGACGTAATATTAAGCAAATTCATCCAATTGATAGACATCGAAGTCTAGTATCATACAAAAGATTAGGCAGTGGATATTTAAGACCCATACTTTTTGAAAATTTAGCGAAAACTTGTCCTTTCACGCTTTTAGAAACATGTCGGACGTTCCTGATGACAAGTTTATCTGCAAAGCGTACATGTATGTAATTGGGGGATCCCTCGCCCAAAGTTGTTCGTCCTCTTTTTTCCCCGAAATGAGAATCTCTTTGACCCGCTCCGAGTTTTCGAGAAGACTTGCCTTTTTTGACCATTTTTATGTGTTTCTTTGCTATTTTTGGTCAAAAATTATCTTTCGTTTATTCTTCACCCCTAAAAGTGGCCAGGGACCCCTACCTAAACTTTTGAGTATTTGACGGGGAGAGGGGATCCGGTGGAACAAAATCACATAAAAAACCATCAAAAATTCAATTCTGGGAAGTCTTCCGATTCGGAGGAGGCATCGCTAGATTCTCGGGGAAAAGAGGTCCAGCCCAGGCCATAGATTCACAGCATGGCTGTTCTTGGAGGTGGGTGAAAAGTTGAGATTTTTTGGGGAAAAATTACCCCAAAAATTGATATAGACGCAAAAATAGACTTAAAACTACGTTATTAAACAGTTTCTGGTAACTTAGTAAAGAAAATTTTCAATTTCCGTTCATTTTTAGCTTTTATTTCGTCTCATTTTCCTTGGAAAAATTTCGAATTTTTTCATTCTCAGGGAGTATGATCCGAACCCCTAGTGCATGTCTGATCCAGAGCTTCAAACCCCCACACATATGTGTGGCTGTAATGACCCATGGGGCGGGAAATGATACTCTTGTTGACTCGATAGAATTTTCTCTCCCCAAACACGCCAGATAATTGTTTCGTTTTGATACATCCTAATTCAAACTAAATCAAAATGACCTCCGGCCAATACCGCCCGTTTACGTATGAAAATAGCTGCCAATTCATCAAGGCATTTGCAAATAATAGACAATTTTCGCGTCATTTGCGACATGTAATGAAGTTTTCGAACTCGCGTTTTATTTTTTAAATTTCACCACTTTTTTGAAACAATTTTTTTCAAATCTTTGTGCATATCACAGAGAGGCTACTTTAGTTTGGAAGAGCTAGGAAAGAAATGTAAACGATAAAATTTCTTATTTTATCGAACTGACCACAGGGTACATATGTTACAAACCACGAACTTTAAAGCAGCTTTTGTAGCATGTAAGCTACGGATCAATAGAAATAGTATATTTCGGTGTTAAACCCGCGGGGTTGATGTTGTTGTGGAACATATTCTTAAGGAATATAATGAGCTGAAGTGAGCAAGAGCCCGAGTAGTCGGTTAGTACTACACACGCGTGTTAGAGCGGAAAATCCGGGTTACCGGTGCAAGTAAAATTTTGCTCACTCAGTAACGTGGTTGGCCGGTTGCCACATTACAATTGGAACTCAGTGAGCAAAATTTTACCCGCACTGGTTTCCCGGATCTTCCGCTCTAACACGCGTGTGTAGTACTATCCGACTACTCGGTCTCTTCCTCACTTCAGCGCATTATATTCATTAAGAATATGTTTCACAACAACATCAACCCCACGGGTTTAACACCAAAATATACTATTTCTATTGATACGTAGCTTCCCTGCTACAGCTCAGAGGTGAAACTAATCTATTTTCACATGATTTTAAACCCATTTTAAGAAAAGCTTAGCACACTTCATTCTGCTTGGGTTTTTTATCGCTTTTCTTTCATTAATGTGTAACGGTTAGATAATTGATGTATCAACGACATTTTGATTACCGCTAGAATTCTATTCGAAAAAAATGATTTACGGTCGGATATCACATGTGGACGAAAACTCTGATCCTTGCAAAATTTTCACCCTGTGGTCATTACGCACGAACTATGTTTAGAAATCGGCCGTGTATCCTTCAAACAGCCCGAAAATTTTGAATACACATGGATAAAATTTAGGATTGAATTAATGTGCTCAAACGTTATTGCAAGAGAAGCACACGATCTTTGTTAAATCACAATTACAGCAAATGACTGTCAAAAATCGTACCTCGTTCTCTCTGGCTACTTATTGTATTGGGTTTATAAGGGAGACATCTCCGCTCGTGCTTCCTATTAAAAGTTTTTGTATGTACGCAATTATGCAAGTGTTAACCGTAATATGTGAAGGTTTTTAAATACTGTAGGTCGGCCTTCGATTTAACGGATATGGAATGCAAGAGGTGCAATTGGCAAACCCATGGCAGATAAGATTGGCACGATAAAATTTACATGAACGCGCTTTGCGGATCCAGCATCACTTTTAAAGAATATTGTCATAGGAGACGGTTTATTTTTCTACAGTTATTATCATACATGCACCGCATGGGAACTCTGGTGGGAAGGGGGTTAATTTGTAAAGTGCCTATTTTGGGCCTCGAAATAGTAGGTACGCGTCAAAAACATTGTTTTACTCGTTTCTGACGATGCTCTATCTTTCTAGAGCATAAAAACAGCTAGAAAATATGAAAAAAAATTTAAAAACCGTCTTAATCGAATTAAATGTACCTAAAACATGAGTATATGCAAAATTTGACACTTCTGAGCAGATAGCTCAAAAATGCACCTTTTCTGCGAATTCCAAGGAAATTTTTGGAAACTTTTGAAAAATCGCGAATTCTGGGTTGAAAATTTTCTGGGGTAGGGGGTGAAAATTTTTGGGGGTTGGGGGCTGAAACCACCATTCAGACCCCCAAGATCATGTCTGGTTAGGATTTCTGGTTACGGTTTTTATTTAATCTATGCGTGCTGGTTTTTCTGCTGTCTGAGTTATCGTGATGAGGAATCAATAAAAGGCTTGATTAGGTCGACTCCTTGTTGAATACAGTGTGATGCAGGCTGCGTTTGCTTAATTCCAGGAATTACCTTGTTTTTCAATTTTAATTTCAAAAATTGCGGATTTGGTAAAGGATGCAAATACTCGCCATTCGAACTTAATGAGAGGCAAATGCAATTCATTTGCTGCTCAAATTTACACTACACTATTTTTATGAAAAATGGAATGAAAAAATACTTTTGTGTTAAAAGTCCACGTAACTAAGAAACATATTTGCAAGTAGTGTTGTAAAAGATAAGGATTTTTTTGCAAGGTAAAACATAAAGATAAAGTTGAAATTTTAAAATCTAGAAGATAAAGATAAAAATAAGAAACATTAAGAAAGATAAAGATAATTTGCAAGATAAAGGAACTAAAATGACAAGGAGAAAGATAAAGATAAAAATAAAGTGTAAATATGGTCGCTTGGACCCAAGAGAATGATGTATGTGAAGTGCAATAAACGAGAGTGGGTGATGCAACGCAGCCAACTGAATGCCATAACTTTTACACCTGAGGTCAAAGAGGTGATAGGCATTAAGCACACATAAATGTTGGTTTGAGGGTTTACCCGCGGTATCTGACTGACCCTACTACTCTGACAGCAAGTCACTTCTTTCTTTCCACAAGCATCAAAACCCTGCTCTGTGCGCCTTTACAAAGTATAGTTGCAACAGTTATTGATTTTTTCAAACTTCTCTATTTTTCCTAGGCTTAGACTTAGATTAACGTTGGTGCTAGTACTCCCGCTTAGATCGGTATCACTCCCGCTTACTTAGGTCGATATACAGGCGTTAGTTTGGGCCGCACGCCGTAGGGTTTAAACAATCGTTTTCTTTTCTTTTCTTGTATTACAGTAAAACTTGATTGCGTCTAAATGTATTTCACGTCAAATCTGCATTTTGGATTACGTGCTAACTCATGTGCATACTTGATCTTTTTTAGCAAGATAAATTTCTATCAAAAAGATAAAGATAAAAATAAAGATGGCCTGTGATATTACCAAAGGATAAAGATAAAGATAAAGATAAAATAAAGAAATCGTTAAGATAAAGATAAAGATGTCTTTATCTTTATTTTTATCTTGCTAAAAAGATAAAATGAAGATATCTTTTACAAAACTATTTGCAAGCACGGTTTTAAAATAAAAATGTTTTTTTTGTTTTGAAATTTAAACTTTTTAAAAAAGTAATTTCTCATAATTCTGTAGCTGTATGGCTGCTAGTAGTAACACATGGCACCCTGGGGGTTTATGATGAAGAATGCCTGCTAGGTGCACATGCACTAAATACGAGATTAAGCCATGATACGATCCTTACACGCAAGCAAGGTGACGTCATTATTCCTCCGGAGTAACGCATGTTACCACAGTACCTGTATTTAGCTGTTATTCGCCCCTTCTCTGCCCCAAATTAGCATATCCGGCAGACCTGGCTTTTATAAATCTGGCCTCCAGATCAGGATTAAAGGATAAATCAATTTTGTAGCATTGCGCTAAAATTATGTTCATACACGTTTAATGACCACTAAGCTTTGCGCCCTTTCTGCCCCAAAATTAGCATAATCCGGCGGACTTGGCGTCCATAAATCTGCCCCCGGATCAGGATTATAGGATAAATCAATTTTTTGCATTGTGCTAGAATTATGTACATACACGTTTAATGGTACCAATAAATAAACTAAATTGCAAGTTTTAGTTCACATTTCGCTAAAATTATGTACTTATTGTGTGATGCTTACAACGAATTAATTATATGTGTAACCCCCCAATTCGAATGAAACTTAAATCATCACAGAACATATAATATATTATAAAATCACATATGGGCGTGGAAATCTGAACCCCAAAAAATCGTTAGACTCCCAGAAGGTGTGAAAAAATGTTCATTAGGTCAAAAAGCACAGATGACACAAAATCTAAAAATTTTTATTACATCCAAGAAAAGATAGGTATTCTTCATATTAAATCAGAGAGAACTTGTTGAAATTATTAAATTGACAATGGGTCTCCGAGAAGAATTGAATTAAGTAAAATCACAATTACAATGAATAGAAATTCGTTAAATACCGTCTGATACCTAAAAGAAAATTGCATTCCACGGATTTAATTATTTACTCAGTGCGTAGGATATTAATGACGATTTTTACGTAGAAACGCTAAATATGAACACATGTAATATCTAAATACATAAATTTTTAATCTACTGATTTAAAAATATATACACTAATTCGTTGCTCTACGTACATGAAAGAAGTAAAAATCAGCGAATAATAACAATATTCTTATAATTTGCCGAGTGATAAAAAACTAATCTTAAATAACTATTCATCGCATCGCTAAAATATACGAATTTAAGATTCACTACCCACTAATTATTAAGCAACAGCGAATCTGGTTTCATATTTTAAAAGTCTTGCCGGATGTTGTAGATATTTCAGAGTCAGAATCGCTAGAATCAAAACTTTGCGCGTCCTCGAGCAATTTGGGGTCGTCGAATGTACCACTAGTCGCAATATTTTCGAGGATATTTTCAATTGGATCGCGAACCATTATGTTATGGTCAGAAGAGTCTAACTTCCCGTCTAAAATTTGTATTTTTTAAGGAATATCTTCAAAGCTTGTAAAATTCAACGCGCATATTCAATTATTGTCTTTAGGAAGAATTTTATGGACGTACAAAAAAATTTACCATTTATAATAGTGAACGCACTATAACCTTCTTATGTAATCTTTCATATAAATTGTTTTTTTCGCGCACAATATAGCATTTATTATAAAAAATTTATGATTGCACACGATTGCAAATTTTAAGTTCCGAATTTCGTAAAAATGATAAAAATGCTTCAAATTCTATGATTTATGCTTATGTGTTCTATTTAATCAAATAAATCACGTACTTTTATTTATTTCTGGCAAATTTTCTTGCGATTCGGCGCGCGATTTTTTCTCTGCACTATGTAGAGTCAGCAGCGTTCTCTTATGGGGCACCGGTGCAACAGCTCCTTAAAATTAGTTTTATCAAATTTACGTGCAAATAGATGTATATTTTTAAAGCATAATCGGTTTATTTAATTTTTGTAATATTTGATATATATATCATTTATTTAAAAAATATAAATTAGCATTAACTTTTATACAACATTTATTTATTTTATTCGATAAATATATACCTAACATGTATCGAGTATATTCAATGCAAAAAAACATAAAGTTCGTAAAAAAATTTATGGTACCAAAACACTAGAATAAAAAATATAGAATTCAAGTGTTTTTCGAAGCTGGAAGATTTTCTTATCCTCCAGTTTTTCTATGGTTTCCACGATTTCGCCTCGTAGGCGCTGCCACTCGTAAAATTGTTCCGGCATCAACACAATTTCACATCCTTTTTCCGAGTTTTTCAGGAATAAAATTTTTTTATCAAGTATTCCTGTTTCGGCTGAGGCTATCAGACCGTACGTCCGGTCAATGGGGTCTAACCGAAAATTAAATAACAAGGCATTCGAAATTAAGGGCGAAGCGTCCACTAAATTCTGGTACTGCCGACCACACGTGGACGTGAGGGGATGGGGGTTTGGGGGGTATGCACCCCCTATAAGTTGAAATACCCCCCAGAACCCCCTCCCCCAGGATTCAAATTTTGTAAATTTTTTTGTTTTTAGTAATTTTTTGATGCCAGTGGATAGTGCTCGATGAGAAACGTCGAAAAATGGTGTTTTTTCGCCATACGACCACTTTTAAGACCATTTTTTGACCTTTGGAAATTTTTTCACCCCCTCCCAGAATTTCGGTGCTGCCCACCTATGCTGCCCTTGATGCGTTGGGTATAAGGATAATCTTGTGCCGTGTTTCTGGCATTTTCTGAAGCTAATATTTGTGAAGCCGTTCCAAGTAGACACCAAGCAGTAAACATTATCCCCGAGATCAAAATCATAGCGCTTATTCTGAGGCTTGTTCCTATTTGACTAGTGCTAGAAAAAAGCGCCAAGTGAAGCAGTAATGCAAAATGGACGTTAAAGTTGAATAATATAAAACTATTATCTCGTTTACTAAAAAAACTAGAGTAGAGTAGAGTAGGAGTTGGATTGAGAGTAGGAAAAAACGTCGAAAAAAACACCATTTTTCGACGTTTCTTATCGAGCACTATTCACTGGCATCAAAAAATCACTAAAAAAGCAAAAAAAATTAACAAAATTTGAATTCTGGAAGGAGGGGGCTCTGGGGGGTATTTCAACTTCTGGGGGTGCATACCCCCAAACCCCCATCCCCTCACGCCCACGTGTGGTCGGCAGTACCAGAATTTAGTGGACGCTTCGCCCTTAATTTCGAATGCCCTGTTATTTAATTTTCGGTTAGACCCCATTGACCTGACGTACGGTCTGATAGCCTCAGCCGAAACAGGAATACTTGATAAAAAAATTTTATTCCTGAAAAACTCGGAAAAAGGATGTGAAATTGTGTTGACGCCGGAACAATTTTACGAGGGGCAGCGCCTACGAGGCGAAATCGTGGAAACCATAGAAAAAAACTTGTAGGAGCTAGAGTCACGGAATGCGCACTACATAAAACAAGATAGATAAGAAGATCGAAAGACACTGACGTAATTGCGCAAAAAATTTTAAGTGTTCATTAGTTCCTTCAAAAGCATTAATGCCTCATCGTTTTCCAAAATTACAACGGTTGCCTCACGATTTTGAGTCAACATGACCTTGTTTATAAAATATGAAAGCTGTCTAATACGAGCTAAACGTTGGCGCATTATTAGCTCTTTCATTATCTCTTTATTTAGTAGGTAAGAAATAATGTATCAATGCCTACACGTGTTTCGTTTACTATAGCAGTACAAATAAGCGATGGTAGCTATATTTGCAGGAGTAATGATGAAATAAATAATTGCATGCATTTATACAAGTGATAAGATGCAGATCTAAACCAATACGAGCTATATCTAGTACTCCATTTTTCTCGAAGGATTATCAAGGCCTGTTAAGAAAACAGTATATTCTTTGGTAAAATTCCCAATCGCCTCAAGCTAAGCGCTTTAACAACATAGTTTGAGGAAGACAAATTTTCACTAATAACTCTGTCATTGGAAGATGTAGTATTCTTCTTCTTCTTCAGCAGGGGGCCGTCAATATAACAAAAATAAGCAAAATACGAATTAAGGCAATTCATACAAAGAAATGTGAACATTATGCTGGGAAGGTTGTAAATAGGGCGTAATTATAATTCAAAATAATACTAATTCACTAAGGGCCGTATGCAAAAAAACCGATAGCGCTAATCGGAGATTAAATTGCAACTTAAATCTCCGATTAGGTTTATCGGTATGCAAAAAGGCCGATTATTGGTAATCGACGATTTGGTTAATCGTAGATTTTAATCCTATCCCTCCCCAGGTTTAAACGCCGATGAGTGTGAGTTTCTTTTGTTTTGTGAGCCAGTTGGTTTCTGTTTTCTTTGATTATGGACGTTCTTATCTTTCTTGACGATTTGGACGAGAATTATGATGAAAATTTGGAAAACGTGATTCCAAGGAGGGTCTTTTAGGAACGAGCGAATCCGCTAGAAAGTTACGCTGATGATAAATTTTGGTCGCGATACAAGTTGAACAAAAACAGCGCTAGGGAATTAATCAATTTACTTGAAAACGACTTAAAATGAACAAATCGAGGTCATGCTGTGCCGCCAGCTTTACAGGCACAAAATTCAGCTTAATTATGTAAAATATACAAATGAATTATGAACAAGCATGTTACAAATAGGTGTAAGAATGGTAGCCAGAAAAACTGCGGCGCTTGGTTTCCAGAACGTAGTGAAGCCGATTTAAATGTGTAATATTCAATTTTCGCCCTTGCGACTTCTTTTTCAAGCTCAATTAATTCCATTCGTGCTTGATGCTCACGTTGTATGGATTCTTTTTGCACTGCTATTAAATCGATGCGTGCCTTTTTCTCCTCTTCACGATTTGATGCTACCGAAGTAATACATTGTATCTTTGGAGGCTTTGGATCAGAATCGCAGGGTGGCGAACTGACCATCATAGAATCAAAGGCGCCGTCCCCTGATAGAAATTTTTCGTTTTATTTCACCCATACTTTTTTGTGGCTAGGGGTACATAGACTTTTCAAGACTGCTTTTTTGCATGTACATCATTTTATAGTGCAAATTTCAAACCATAAAGAAAACTACGCAACATTTTTCAGCGCTTTGCACCTGACTGAATTAAACTTCACCTATTTTTTTTATTGTGCAATGCAAGTCTGCTACTTTCTGCTATTCTTTCTTTTTTGTGTGCGTCTAGATTGTTCCGTTCAGGGATACATAAAAGTGTAAGCCTAACTTTTTCAATAAGTGCTGCAGGTGCAGTGTTTTATTTTCCCTTTCAGAAACTTTAATAATTCTGATTTTTGACACCGGTAAGCTCTCGATGTTGTGCAATACAAAGGGAATTCGACAAATGCAGTAAAAAAGCATATGTACCCTATTACAGGCAAAAAACGCATTTTTGCATACAGACTTCTCGAGACTATCTTTGTGCATGTGCAAAACGGACTTAGTACAAAAAACCAACGGTGATTTTATTAAAACTTTTTTTTAAACTTCTGCTTATATATGTACTTGAATTCACTGGCATTTGTTCTTCTTGCTCGACTTGTTCCTCTTTGAAAATAGAAGAGTTGGGAAAAGCATCACTGTCGAACGAGCAAGGAATCCTTTCAAACTGCGTTGGAATCAATTCGTAAACTTTTCAATGAATGGAAGGAGGTTTGTCTGGTGGGGGACCACCAGTGGTTGAAAGAGCTCGCTTGTAGGTAGCAATAGCTTTTCTGGCAGCCTAAATGGAATTATTCACTACCGTGAGCAGTATTTATTAGCGCTGAGTTAGAGACAGTTAATTGGGTGGGACTATCGAAAATTTTGGGTCAATAGCCCGAAGTGCTGATGAAAATTTTACGGAATGCCGGTTTAACGGCAAAATGTGGCAAATTGAGTAAACGTTTGAAGCTATTTTCTGAAATATCGTACAGGGTGGTCCAAAAAACGGTACTCACGTTTTGAGCTGTAACTTTTTTCCTGCTGACAGCAGAAACACGTAATTTAAACCAAAAGATGCAGAAAACATCTGGAAGTAAGAATCTATAAGATTTACTCATATTGTTAAATAGTTTGTAAGTTATGACATTTTTACTAAACCCTATCAATTTTTGAGTTTGTAAAAAATAAATTTTTTTGTGTATTGAAAGACGCGCTTCTCAAATTAAAAGATCAAAAATTAGGTTTGCAATTTTTTCCCAAAATTCGATTTCAGCGCAATATTTGCATAAGAATGATAGCATTTAATCTAATTTTGATTATTTTCGACTGACCCACAGAGCTTAAAAATCAAGCTCTCATTGTGGTTTTTACAAAGTGTCTTGAAAAACGATATCTGAATTTTTTAATTTACAAATACGTTTCAAAGGCATTTCGAAATATGAAACTTGAGCAAAAACGTTGAAAAAACATCTGCAAGCATGAATGTGTAAGATTTAGCGATGTCGCTCTCGCAAATTTTATGTAGTAATAAGAGTTTTTTAGTTTAAGCTGTTGGATTAGCATGTTGTTTGAAAATTAGCCTTAAAAGTAACATTAAATCCTGTAAGTCAATTCATACTTTCCCAATTGATTTTAAACTTTGGCACAATTTCGCGCATTCTATTTCAGTTATCGTGCTGAAATTTCATCAACGGGAAGAAATTTAAAATCAAGATTTAAACCCACCAAAGCAGAATTTAATGCTTTTTCAAAAATAATAAACTTCTGAAAAACTTAAACAAGTGAGTTTTGGTTAAATCATCACAACTACAAAACTACTCATACAGTAGCAATAAACGTTACATATTCTTACTCCCAAGTATTTTTTACATCTTTTAGTCTAAATTTTGTATTTCTACTTTCATTAGTTAAGAAGTTACGTCACAAAATGTGAGTACCATTTTTTGGACCACCACGTAGCGCTTTTTTTAATTATTATTTATTATTTTTGTCGCATCATCAAAAAAACGTTTCCATTTTTAAAAAACTCTATTAGTGATAACTAATATCGATTTTCGACCACGGAATGTCAAACTTTATATTGATATCTAGTTACATCAGTTGACACATCTAGAGCTTGAGACAGGAGGAAAACAGGGTGTCTTAACAAATGCTGCAAAAAACTGCGATTTTTTACATATCTCTGTAATTTAAAATTGCAGTTAGAGTTATGCCTCCAGGTATTTTTGCAACAGATCCATTCCTCCCTGTTACATGTGTGTCTCAAATGTAATTAAAAGTAGGCTAGACTTAAAATATATTGCACATAAAAAATGTAACAGTCAAAAAATTTTCGGCATTACACGGTGGCTAATAAAATTTTTTCGGACTAATGAACTAAATTGGTCATTAGCCTGTAGTCTAAGGAGGGGGTAGGGGTTAGTCGGGCTAAAAATCACTGATCATTATTCACTCACTTTTGGCAGCAAGTGAAACTGGTTAAGCTTTTGTACTTTATTGCATAAATTATGCAAATTAACATGTGCAGTTCTAGCTGATGTTTATGGTTCATTTGTACGGATTTTTGTAGTATGCAAATGAGGGTACTAGTTAGAGGCTCATTTAAGGTTTTGCTGACACTGCGATATTTTGGAACCGGATGTTTTCAAAGGGAAGATTCTGATATCCATGGCCTGCATCAATCCACTATATCCCGATGCGTTCACGGAGTCACGAGACTCATAGCCGAATACAGAAACTGGTTCCTTGTTTTTCCAAGCCCAATTGAATATACAACCATTGTAAACGAATTCCGTCAAAAGCAGGGATTTCCCGGTGTGATTGGTTCTCTTGATGGCACCCATATTCGAATTTTGAATCCTGGTGGTGAAGACTCAGAATTGTACAGAAATCGTAAGGGCTGGTTTTCCATCAATGTGCAAAAGTTTTGTGACGACAAGCTGATAATTCGGAACGTCATAGCCAGTCATAAGGGTGGCACACACGATTCCAGAATTTTCAATGAATCGACTTAGAAAACCAAGCTCGAAAACCTGCCTCGTGCTTTATATGTCCTTGGTGACCAAGGTTACGCTTGCCAGCGCTACTTGATGACCCCTTTGGCAAACTCAAAATCGCCAACTGAGCGTCGTTACAATTTTGCACAATCGTCAACTCGCATGACCATTGAAAAAACTTTTGCAATCCTGAAACGTCGTTTCCCTTGTCTTTTAAAATGCATTAATTTCAAACCAGCAAAATGCGCGGCCGTAATAGTTGCATGTGTTGTCTTTTACAACTTCGCAAAAATGAAGAATGATGAAATTGATGACGACGTGGAAATTGACCAAAATGAAGAAGAGTAGGATCAATTCCAAGGAAACGACAATATACAAGGCGCAGCAAAAAGACAAACTATTATTCACGATCATTTCAATAAACTCACAGTATAAAACAACCAAGGGTGGGGTGCCATTGATTCATCAAGTAGACCTCATTTGCACACTTTGTCCTTGAGCAACATTCAAATTTGCATATTTATCAAAAAAGCTTTGCACTCTTTTCATTTGCCACCAAAGTTGATCAATACGTTTAAAATATGCAATATGCTGATTTACCGATTTTGTATTTTTCCATTTATTGGCCAATTGATCTTTGCTGCGATCTTTCACGTTAGGATTCGCTTTGAAAGCATCTTCAATAGCACCCCATGCCTTGCTTTTAGCAGTCGCCGTTTTTGAATCCGTTTTTTTATTTTCAATAATTTCAGCTTTCTCGGAAACGCATCCAAAGAGAAATTCGATTTCTTCATTGTCAAAATTTTGCATTCTTTCGCGAAGTTTATAACTGATGTCCATTTTTCGCAGTTTTAATAAATGCGATCAGATATGACAAAAAATTTCAAAACCACAGCTTCCCACCCAACCTGTTTTGACTTTTGTACTTTTATCAATCCTGTCCAGGCATGCCAAAAAAACAACCGAATCAAACAAAAGAAACCACTGACCTGTATAGGTACCTACTCGTTTTTCTACCTACTGGACTTGTCAGTACCCGAAATTCCAATCAAAATTGTTGTTAATCGGCGATTAATCGACGATTAGAAATTTAATCTGCGATTAGTCAATCGGCCTTTAATCGGCGTTTTTGCATATGGATTTTGATCGGTCGTTAATCTCCAATTGATTAATCTATGATTAACCTTAATCGCCGATTAAAATTATCCGCCTTTCTGCATTCGGGCCTAAGTCATTGAAAGGCCTAGATTTGAGCGTTTTATTGCCCATCATTACAATACTAATACTGCGTAAGCATACAAGGACAGCGATCAAATTCTAGGGGGTTCTGCTTAAGGCATAAGAAAATACAAAAAATAACATACCGCACAGTGCACTACCCACCCAACTAACAAGTTTGCATAAGTGTGCAGTGCACTGTGCAACACAGTACGGTTTAATAATCGCACACTGTGGCACATCAGTGCACAAGGTGGGTGCAAAGAAGATGTAGGTATTCTCTGGAGCTGTACAGGAGCCTAGAAACGATTATAAATTTAAGAATGTTACCTTTTTCATGTGAATAATCTTAAGTTCATTATCATGACATTGTCGCTTTCTCCACCTAGGTTTGTTTTACTTTTAGCTATGCAATGGAACGTTACACAGTAAAGTGAATGGTACGAGTACATATGATAGTGCAATCAGCCACACATTTCATGTTATTGTCTTGCACTGACAATGTTTCTCGACTGTTTGGAATTTATACTTGTATCTTCATTATCCTCTTTCCTTTCTTGTAATTCATCAGACAGTATATCAGCATTTTTACTAATAAATTTCTTGAATAGATGCTTTCGAGAATTCCATGCCATCTTTGTTGTTTCAGTACCCCCAAAGGTCAGCCTTGATTCAAAAAAGTCTGCCGTTGCAAACAATTTGTATCTAGATCACTTTCTTCCAATGCTTTTTGCAGGAATACATGTTCGTCATAATTTTCGTGATGCTTTGACAAAAAAGCGTTGAAGAAGGCTGGGTTGCTCAGTTTTTCAGCAGTGTCTGGAATAACTGCCATGTCTCGTACAGCATTTTCCATCATTGCACGCCAGAATTCATTCTTCCAACCGCTTTTGATATCGGGCTCATCATCACTATCCGAAATATAATCCGATGTTTCTTCTTCCACAGAACCCTCTTGACCTCCTCTACTTCTCGTTTTTCCTGCTTGCCTTCTTCCTCACCTTCTTTCTCTGAAATAACAGTGTTTCTGCATCACTGTTTGCTGTATCCATTGAGGGATGTAATAGCTGATGATGCCTCTTAAATGTAAAATTATTTGACAATGTTTTGTTGCACAGTGTGCGTAGAACAACCATGTCTAACTCGGCCAAAGACACTAAATGACTGCCATTGCCATATCTAGATCCGATGTTTTTATAAATACATGTTGCACATGTGCTGCACAGTGCGCAGCACACATGCACACTGTGAAGTAATCTTGGATCTATTAATTGCTTAGGGCCTAGTATTTGCATAGGTCACTTGCTAACGGACATATTATGTTTATACACAATTACCTCACATTGTGCGCGTAATGGATACAGCAAACAGTGATACAGAAGATGACAACACTGTTACTTCAGAGGAAGAAGGTGAGGAAGAAGGCAAACAGGAAAAACGAGGAGTAGAGGAGAAAGAGGGAGACCAAGAGGGTTCTGTCTGAGGACGAAGAAACATCAGATAATATTTCGGATAGTGATGAGCCTGATATCAAAAGCGGTTGGAAGAATGAATTCTGGAGTGCAATGATGGCAAATGCTGTACGAGACATGGCAGTTATTCCAGCCAGACACTGCTGAAAAACTGAGCAACCCAACCTTCTTCTACGCTTTCTTGTCAAAGCTTCACGAAAATTATGACGAAGATGTTTTCCTGCAAAAATATTGGAAGAAAGTGATCTAGATACAAAACTGTCTGTAACGGCAGACTTTTTAAAATCATGGCTCAACTTTGGGGGTACTGAAGCAACAAAGATGGCATGGAATTCTCGAAAGCATCTATTCAAGAAACTTATTTGTAAAAATGCTGATATACTGTCTGATGAATTACAAGAAAGGCAAGAAGATAATGAAGATATGAGTGAAATTCCAAACAGTCGAGTCATTCTCTCATTTCTAATGCACTAAACCGTTCATATGAACATATTTCAAACATCTAAACAGTACTGAGACATACTACAGTAAGTGCGCTAAATAAAAATCTCGCGGCTGGAATCGAACCCGTGTTACTTCGACGACAATCAGACTTTCTACCACTGAGCTAAGCGGAAGTCTGCAGCGATGCTTAAAATGTTAGTCTATTGTGTTTAACAGTTAATTTATGATAAGCTGAATGCGCAACTTCCATTCGCAAGTTGCATGATCTGCTGGAAGATGAAAATAAATCATGCCGTGAAAAATTTTATTGGAAAACCTTCCCTTCCTATAAAGCTACAGTGATCTCTAAACGACCTACAGTAAGTATGGAAAAAAGAGTTACTGTAGCCTCGGAAAATATTTGCTGAAAAGCTCTCTCACACAACTTCAGTCATAAATTTTAAAACTATCGCCAACAATAAGCTGACAGATTGCGATTATAGCATTAATCTAATATATAATTATCGTAACCCTCGGCTTACTGTAGTTAAAAATTCTTAGAATTTATGCACAAAGTTATGTGAAACAGACTAGAGACTAGCAAAGAAAAATGCTCCGATGGAACAAAAAAGATGAATATACTTGGAATTGTGGATTATTAAGGATGTAAAAGGAGGGGACTAGGAAGAATCTACCTAAAGTCGCAAAATCTGCTAAAAATCACACTTTCTCTAAGCAACGCAAAAATCGAAGTATATTCTGCGGTCAACACATTAGAATAAATATTTAACCATAAAAATGATTGAAAAAGCAGCACGTTAGCTATGCAGCAGCTATGGGAAATGATATCGAGTAACAGTCTTTCTAAGCCAATTGAATGAAATAGCAAACATCGATGCATCCAAAACAATTGCAAGAATTGTTGGTTCAAAACAGTAGGAAACGCGTGAATTGACTTGAAACAGACTAAATGTAGGTACACTAGCATGCCCGTAACGATTGTGTGCACTAATCAATCGGCTCCCTGCTTTGCTTGCTATAATGCTCATAGCAAAATAAAACAACTTTAAATACAATACCACTAAGTTTTCTTTCAATCAGGATACGAAGCTAGTCAGTGTTGCTACTTGCCAGCAATTTAAAAAAGGAAACATTATAGATTTCGTTTATTATCTGAAATTTTGAAAATTATTTAAATAAGACAATTTTTAGAGGCCGCAGAATATACTTCGATTTTTTGCGTTGCTTCGAGGAAGTGTGATTTTTAGCAGATTTTGCGACTTTAGGTAGATTCTTCCTAGTCCCCTCCTTTTACATCCTTAATAATCCACAATTCCAAGTATATTCATCTTTTTTGTTCCATCGGAGCATTTTTCTTTGCTAGTACCCTACTTTTAATTAGCATGATTTCAGTGCATCAGTTAGCAAACACGTACAGTAACATACCACAATAATGACAGCAGTCCAAGAACGCGGAAAACAATATTGTTCTTAACATAAATTAATTGCTTCTAAATTTAAAAAATATCGTTTTAAAAAAAAGACCCCCTAGATTTTATAACCGTCTACCTTTTGAAATCAATCAGACTGCATAGAATTTAAAACTGAGTTAGATATGCTCTTGATTGTCGGA
>JAVLUZ010000152.1:8835782-8903169 GCA_036768485.1 Mermis nigrescens | reverse complement strand
CTCGTACATATATAGAATTTTATTCATTTCGGGAGAAATCGTTGAAATTTTGAAGAATTATGTAAAATGTTTAGCAGAAGTTTTATGTGATAAGACGACAATTTTCCGTTGTGTTTTTTGCGGTTTTTGAATCAATTCCGCAGCTTGTGTTAATCATAGAATGGGACATAATAATTTAGTGTTTTGGCAAAGCAGCGTAAAAATGAGGAAGAAAAAAGTGAGAGAGAAAAATGCGGACAGACCGGGAAGTTTTGATATTTTCGTACATTTAAGCTCAATTTTATAACTTTCTGTAAACAAGCAATGCAGAAAATTTTACCGAAGAAAATTCCGACATATTTGTCTTTTGAGCTGAATTTCGTTGCTTTTCCAGATAAGCAACACAGGAAATTAAGAAATTTAGACTTTTATTCTCTAAGCTTTGTTTTGCTGCTTTCTTTAGTTAAATGAAGCAGAAAATTCTGTCTGGCGCTGATCGTCCTAAAATGTCGAAATTTCGATATTTTTATCTTTTTAGGCTCAGTTTTGTACTATTCCTACGATGAGAAATGCGGAAAATTTGACTAAACTTTAAACTTCATCTCGAAAAATTGAAATATAAATTGAATGTTAATTTTGATTATATTACTGACTGGAAGCTCCAAAACGTGAATAGCCTGCAAGGGTGGATTTAGGGGGGGTCGGCCACTCCTCCCACTGTCGTCAAAAAACTAGTCGGGCGCAAGAGGGGATAATGTGTATTTTCTATGATTTTGTCAATTTTTATCATGATTTTTTAAAATTTTCCGGCAGTGACGTTTACTGACCTCATTGGAGCTCTAAAAGCCATATTTTTAGTCAGAAGAGTACTACGGAACAACGGTTTTTTTAAAATTTTTACAATGATTTTTTGACTATTTTTTTGGCGCTCTTTGCCGACATTTGCACTAATTTTATGCGTTTTTCGCAGATAATTTTAGGAGATTTTTAACTTTTTTGATCGATTCTGTCTGTCAAAAGATGGCAAATCTGCTGCTTTAAGCATAATGGATTGGACAATTTTGGACATTATTAGGCAAATTTGGGTTCCCGTCCCCCCTGTCAGAAAACCCTGGATCGGCCACTGATTGACTCTGTTGATTCTTCATAGCTTAAAATTCTGAAAAAAATTTAGGGGATCCCCCTTAACCCCTCCTAGATGCGGGTCTGCATATACTCCTATTTTTATGCAGATTGTGATTCAGATATGTTTAATGTATATGATGAAAAAATTATATATAGAAAATGAAATATTTTTATTTTTGGAATTTTTTTCGGTCTTATTGTCGAACATAAAATACTTCTATTGAACTTAGTGATGGTTAGTAATTAGTTCCTGTAATTAAAGTTAAATTATCCTACGTTTAGTAAACAAATTAGTCGAAAAATATGACCCTTTTATATTTCGCGCAAATCTATACCATATTTCGGTGCATATATGTGCATGTAACGGGGATGGGGTTCCCCGATCAAAGTTTAACACCCTCCATCATGGATTGTGTTGGGGAGTTAGGGGGTCTCCACCCCCATAAAATTTTTACTACCCTAGAAATTTTTTCATCACCCTATCAGAATTCTCGATTTTCTAAAAATTTCCAAAAACTTTTGTATAAAAGGGGCTGTTTTTAGCGTTTTCGCTCTCTATTTGCTCAAAAGTGTCAAATTTTGGGCTTTTCCCGCCATTCCCGCCATGTACATATGAATACTCATTTTTTGACTGTAAATTGTTCAATTTAATCGAATTTGTCTGATATTTTTTAAAAGTTTTTGTTGCGCTTTTATGCTCTAAAACGATAGAACATCGTTTAGAAACGCCGAAAAACGATGCTTTTGACGCACACCCACTGTTTTTGAGCCCACAATGTGGCTGTTTCAAATTCCACCCCTTTTCCCCAGGATGCCCATGCTGTGCATCCCCTCATTCTCTCTAAGACAGAAAATTTATTTATTCCCCTTCCCCCGCACGAGTTTTGGCAAAAATTGCGTTATTGGTCATTTTTATGTATTTTTTTGCCATTTACGGTCGAAAATCTTATTCATTTACCTTCCCTCACCTAAAAACGACCGAAGTGGATCCCGCGCCCGAAATTTCTTTCCATTACACATATATGCCCAAAACATTGGCATAAAAATTTAGTGTAAACTGTCGATGATGTGAAATGCGGCTGTGGTGTAAAGTACCGCAGCTACGGTATATATGTACATAGTTTTGAGGGTTTACGATGAATGACACGTTTTATTTGAATGGCGACGTAAGCTTCAGTTTGGAATTTCGGCTAATCGCATTTATTCATTCGATTTTAAATTTAATCTATTCGAAATCAATAAATTAGTTTTTATAATTAATTTAATTTAAGTTTTCGTTTAATTTTACCTCTCAGCTGCCCAAATTGCACGGATGTCAAATTTTGCAACGAGCAATGTTATTCGGAGTCATTCGCTAGTTATCACAATTACGAATGCGGTTGCTTGAGTCTGTTGTACGATTCTGGCCTGGCCCATTTGGCATTACGCATCTTATTATGCACCGCGTTCGATACTCTGAAAAAGTAAAACGATGCGTTTACGGGTTCTTTGGCGAAATCGAATAAAAAATGCAGTAAAAATAAAAATAATACAAAAATAAAAGCCAGTAAAGCTGTATCAACGTTAATTTATATTTGGTTTGTACATGCAGCAGAGGTAGATGCATATAAATGCTAACATAACTGAAAAACTTATTCAAAAATTTAATTTGATTTACGCAAATTGAATTTTATGATTAAATTGAATTAAATTTATTTTTAAATTTTTAAATTTAAGTTGACCATCTAAAAACTTATTTCGAACGAGCGAAAATTTTTATTTTTATGCATTTTTGGCTTTTCTTTTGCTTTATTTTCCCTGGAAAATTTCCTATGTTTTCATTCTAGGGTCTTCTCTTGTTCCCCCCTGTTTGATACTGATAATTGTCTTCTACATTACCCTTTTTTATATTTTATTGAGAATTAAATTTTTGTATTTTATCGGATTATTTTTTAAATATTTTTTTATGATTGGAATATAAATATGTAAATGCATATTTACGCTTCATTACACATCATATTTTTCCTACCTATTACTATTTTTTACATTATTTCTTAGTTTTATGCCGTGTTAGGAGCTGCTTTAAACTTAGCTGCATTTCTTGATCAGTTATTATTGAAATGCCTGTTTTTCCGGTGTTTATTAAAAATGGCGAATGCAAGGGCGCAATGGGGCGGCGATTTTGGCAAATTTTGCGTTCATCTTTGTTTTCGGTAATGCATCGTCGTTTGCATTATGAGTTTGCGTTTTTTTGCTCGTAATTCTTTTTAATTTTTATTAATTTATCCGCTATCTTTCTCGTATAATTAATTTATTAATTTATTATTACATTTTTAATTAATATTAGCAATTTCATCAATTTTCTGTCTCGATTATCAATCAGACTTACATAGTAATTATATGATAATAATGTGCAATTTGATTATTACGAGGATTTTATTTATTTAGGATATGTTTGTGACCACATTAATGGCATAAAAGACAGGGAGGGAGAATTTGGGACAAATTTAGGCGAAGTGTTTGGCACGAGCTATGCTTCAGTTTACAATATGGTAACAAACGCGTCAAAAATTTTGCCCATTGACGCAAGAGCGTATGAGCAAGTAATTAATTATTTTGCCTGCGTATGGGGTTTAGATAGAGAGCAGCAGGGGCGGATTTAGGGGGCGGGGGCGGCGCCGCCCTCCCCCGCATTGGCCCAAAATAGTGCGCAAAATTAAGGATTTTTGAGCGAGTTTTAGCGATTTTTGGGTTAAAACGGCTGATTTTTACGCCCAAGGCATGGTTCCGTCCCCCTTCCTTTTCGGGGTACCGCCCTCCCTCTAGCAAAATCCTGGATCCGCCAATGGGGAGCAGACATGATGTAACAGCTCAAATATTTGAAGTGGGGCGGGGATTGTCGGCCATTTTCAGGAGGGGCGTGAATAACCTTCAATTTCGGCCAGAAATGGCAGAAAACATTTAAAAAATGGCCAAAAATCGCAAATTTTCGCCCAAAATCGGAGAAAGTGGAGTACAATGTCTGACTTTGAAGGATGGGGGAACGCCCATACATGATCTTGGGGGAAGGGTTTGGGGGACTTTCACCCCTCCCCCAGAATTGGCGATTTTTAAAAGTTTCCAAAATTTTCTAAAAATTTGTATAAAAGATGCTTTTAAACGTTTTTAGCCTCATTTTGCCTTACGTTTCTAATCCAGAAAATTTCCCATATTCCATTCCGGCGGACTAGAATCCCTAAACCATCTTTTTCTCACGCGCATCTATGATGAGGCCCCTACTAAACATGCCCATAGGGGGCAGAGGGGGGTATTACTCCTAACTCAGGGTTCGAGACTCGAATCACTGTGAAACGATTTTGAGCTATCAAATATTTTTCTGCGTGATTTTCGGGTACAAAAGCAGGAAAGATATCAAAATTATTCTGCGCTTCGCGCCGACGAGTACATTTATGTTTTATTTACGCATAAAAGGCTCAGTTTTCCGCATTAAAACACGTTATGTAGGATGTTTTGACCATTTTTCATATTAGACCCGCTAAAACGGCTATAATTATAAATTACGTGATTACAAATTTTTAGATTTCACCCCTTCCCTTTGAACTTTGAAGCTTAGGAATCTATGGCCCGTACTCGAATTCGGCTCTCCTTATCCCTCTTTAAAGTAAATATGTTTTTTTAGGATCTAGTATGTATTCACTTTACCCCCAGCGTTTTTTAGCCGATCCATATAAGCTACAGTAACCAAACTTTGCAAGGAGATAGCTATAAGCCTATTGTACTAATCTGGCAAAATTGATTAACTTACGGTAAAAACTTACTTTACTTTTCTTTAAACTTAGTACCTTAAACTTGCTTTTTTTAATGTAGGATGTTGATTGAGTTACAAAAAACTGCTTTGTTTGAAACCCACCGAATCGTTTACAATTTTTAGATGCCGTTAGTACGTTGTAAACTGTGAGTGTAAAGCAGTAAGTTTACACCGTAAGTTAATCAATTTTGCCAGATTAGTACAATAGGCTTATAGCTATCTCCTCTGTAAAGTTTGGTTACTGTAGCTTATATGGATCGGCTAAAAAACCCTGGGGTAAATTGTATACTAGATCCGTTTTTTACGCTCCGATTGAGTGGAAAGTTGCCTTTTTAGGCTGTTTTTCAAGAGCTTCTTTGTCATTCTTCACTTGAAATGGAAGCCATTCACCCAAAATCTTACACTATCGTATCACAAGTTCTGTATTTCTTGCATAAATGCAATATGTTTGCTTTATTATTTATTAGATTTAAAAAAGTTTTCTTAAAATCGATTTGTTAGTTAATCAAGCACTCGCTTTTTCATAAATTACCTACATAAATACAAATCAAATATAGTTGGCTAAAAAAATTGGCTAGATTGTTAAGTTTTTCATTTTTAAATAAAAAAATGGATTCGACAATTTTAGCGTTTCGAGGTCAAAGTTTTACGAAGTTGAAAATTTTAAAAAATTAGAATTTTTAAATCGCCGTATTGTCTTCGAAAATTCCGAATTTGCCGATTACGCCTGCTTTTACTTAATTTATTTGACTCGTCGATTTAGTTTCTGCTCATTCGCTTATTTATTCATTTTTTAATCATTTATGTGCTTACTCATTTTCACCCTGATTTATAGTAAAAAATGTCAGGCAGAATCATTATGTTTACTATTATAAGTTATAAATCTGATTAATCTTTTTTTTTCAACCTTGAAGAGGCTTTGCATTAAATTTAAAAACCACATTTTCTTTGCGTCTTCCATTTCGTGCGCCTTTTATGTATTATTCTAATAGACTTTTCCTCAAATGTTTACTCCTTTACATGGTATTCCGATTTAGCAAACAACTTTTGACCAAAAATTTGACAATTGAAAAGAGAAAACACTAGAGTTTGTATGAATGTTTAAAAAAATAAATGAAAAATAAAATTTTCGAATTTCAGACTTCGAAAATTCCGAACAAACGTACAAAGTATCCTGATTGTAGAGCAAAACATTATTTAAAAAGGGCTATTATTTTCCCGCCGTTTTTGGGTTTCTTAATATTTTCTGTATTGTCGAATCTTCGTTTAGTATACTCATAGTATTCATATATATATATATATATATATATATATATATATATATATATATATATATATATATATATATATATATTATATATATATATATATATATATATATATATATATTAGGGATGCAACGGGTACCCGGACCCGGACCCGGACCCGTTATTACCCGGTTCTTTTTTTGGACCCGGACCCGGACCCGCTATTGAAAATTTTGGAGACCCGGACCCGGACCCGGAACCGGTAAAATTTTGCTTGAAAAATAACGGGTAACGGGTATTAAAAAATTTAAAAAGATGCGAATGATGAAAGACTTGAATGGCGACTAAAGACTTCATTTCCAACTTCTAAATCTTCACATTAATATCAGCTAGTATTTCAAAAACAATCAGATTCATCTACTTGTATTAGTTTAAGAGGCAATGAAGCAGGGTCAAGGTGTTTTTGAATTTGTTCAAATTTTTTTCTGTTTGCAGGGGCGGATTTAAGGTGGGCGGGGGGGGGGCGGCTGCCTCCCCTTATTGGCCAAAAATATTCGGCGAGATAAAGAATGATATGCAATTTGCAATGATTTTTGGCCGTCAGTGACCATAATTTCTCAAAACTTTCCGGCACTGCGCCGGATGACATTTATTTACTTTCTTGGCGACCTGGAAGCACGGTTTTTTTTATTCGGCAAAGATTTTTACCGATGTACAAAGACTTTTCGGAACCGTCTTGTGACAGTACAAAAATTTTTGGAAGACAAAAACTGCAAAAAAGGTTTAAAATTCGCAAACATTTTCGGCGCATTGCGTTGATAGGAATAATTGTGTGTTCTATATATCTTTATAATAGCAGAAATCGCATTTCGAAAGGAAAAATGTCAAATTTTTCGGCGCTTCGCGCCGTTTTAAGACGATCTTAATGATTTTTGCTCTCATAAAACCAGGAATTATATAGCTAAAATATTCTACCAAAGGTCAACAACTCTGTTTTTACCACACTAAAGTCGCTACCTTATTATATCATAGTACTCAAAAATTTGTGTGTACCAAATGTACAAAGACTTTTAGGGACCATCTTTGTATATACATGTACAAACGGACCTTGTACAAAATGTAGGTTTCAAAACAATTTTAACAGCAGAAACAGCTATTTTTGCATAGTTTTCTTCTATTTTCAATTAAAAATTTCGATGTTTCGCATCAAATGCCATAAATATAGGAAATCAAGCAGTAAATCATGCTTCTAGACGTCTATCTGCCTTGATTTCACAAATTCTCCGGCGCATTGCGCCAGATTTTTGTTGAAGTCAAAGAAATTTAATGATTTTTTTCGCACAAAATTGTGCAAAATTTTAAAATTTTAAGAAAAAATATTGCGTCAAAAGTGATTTTATGTAAAAGTATACAACGTAACACACCGAAAAAACGCTATTTTGCGCGTCAAGGGCAAATTTTCGGACCTCTTTTTGACTTTTTTTGGAAAAGTTGGGATACGCCCCCTAGGAAAATCCTAGATCCGCCACAGTCTGTTTGAGTCGCTTCTGTGAAAATGGCCAGCCATTTTTCGGCAAATAAGGCGCACTTTTAACCGTTTGCTGCTGTTCTAGAGCCTGGATAAATGAGCTGAGAAGTATGTACATGAAACTTGCGAAAAAATAAGTTTTTTTCACTAGGCTCCGCACAGCTTGAACTTGGTAAGTTTGAATCCTCTAACGCCTTAACTACATATGTTTGTACCATTATCGCGTACAATAACGTGCACCTGCAAGAAATTCATAAAGATATTGTATGACTCAAGAATCTACGCGCTAACTCACTAACTATTTTTTAATGTCCCACGAATAAAGCATGTTTTCGGGCACTTCGCTTAAATATTGTGCTGTATGATGCTCAGCACCTAAAGGTGATGCATGCAAATTCCACTTTTTCAGCTTAAAGTCGTCCGAAATTGAATGTGCTGTTAAACTTAAAAATTAAAACGTTGGGATTAATCAATTATGTTACAGAGTTTTCAAGGTTAAGAAAACTTGCCTAAACAATGATTCGCTGATGCCAGACCAAATGTCAGTCGTGAATGAAATACCGATTTCAACGCATTTCTTAACCTGCTCAGCTATTTTTCCCGCACACTTTCATATTCACTCAGTACTTCATTTTTATAAAATGTTCTTGATTTAAGCTCATATAACGGAATCTAGAAAATAAACTTGATTAGTTTATATTAATCAGAAATTTAATAGGCTATTAAAAAAGATAATTTCTCGCTTTAATTCCATAAAACCAATATTTTCAACAGACTGAAAAGGCTGATCGTCCAGTGCAATCATTCGAGCAATTTTTTTATCAATACGTCTCGAATTTGGATCGTTTCTGCCCCACTTTTTTTGCTAAAAAAATTATCGATATATATCACCTTTGGATGTATAAATAATTATTTAAATCACTTATTCAGGAACTTTAACTTTTTGTTGACTGACATTCTGAAAATAAGAAGCAATCACGCAATCTGAGTGCATTAAAAAATTAGCTGTATATAAATAATAGGACCATTTTGTTCATATAAGACATGATTCACAAATTCTCGTGGACCCGGACCCGGACCCGAACCCGTTATTTTTTTCAGACCCGGACCCGGACCCGTACCCGGACCCGTTATCTGGAAAATTTGAGACCCGGACCCGGACCCGATATTCCAAAAAATCTGGACCCGTTGCATCTCCTATATATATATATATATATATATATATATATATATATATATATATATATATATATATATATATATATATATATATATATATATATATATATATATATATATATATATATATATATATATATCATAGGTAGCGCGTTAGCGCGTACCTATAATATACTTGGGTACCCCTAACACCTGTGCACCCCCTACAGCTATAACGGGACACTTCTGGAAGGTGCGGTTTTTTTTGAAAGAAAGATAATAGAAAAATTCGCTGCCCGTGTTTTTTGTTTTTCTTGAAACTCAAAATTGGCTGTGTAAAGAAGGTGTAAAGTTTTTGTGTAACGTTATAACATAGGATCAATTTTGGGAGGTTTTTTAGGCGGCATGTGGACAACTCAGTATTGACTCGTCAAATAAATTAATGGCACAGATTTGTAGAGGAAGGGATGCTCCAGAATGACTTCTTTTTGTTTGTTGAAATTCGCATTAGTTCTCGAATGGGAGTGTAAAGAGTGCGAAAATCTGGGGGTGAAAAATGCACATTTTGGTCGAGTTTTCAACTTGTCCATGTCTGATACTAACTCCGGTTATGAGTTTTTAAAAATGTTTTCTGACAGAAATGTAGAGCGGATCAAGGGCTACAATCTGCCTACAAGCAGACTTTTCTACGCGCAATAGGGAGTTAGGTCCTGGGGTTTAAAGTTTACACTCTAGTCGATGGTGTAAAAAACAGATTTTAACTAAGAATTCTCTGCCAGCTTTTTCCGCTCATGAGTTGGACTTAAATGAGTATAACAGTAATCAAGCAGCTTCTAGGGGCTACACGTCGCAGCAAACCGCGTTCAAAAAACGCAATATTGAGTTATTTATGGGGGTGTAAAGTTCGAAATCGGACGTGAAAAATGGGCGAAAAAACACGTTTTTTCCCCAATTTTGATTGGTAAATCATATCGAATAATTTTTGCAACAGAATTTTTGCACATAGAAACGTACTACGACTTGAAAGCTACAAACTGTACCAAACCGAATTTCTTTACACTCAATAGGGGATACGGTACGGATTTTTAAAGTTTACAATGTTCTGAATGATGGAAAATATGTCTTTGTTTGGGTTTTGTTCGCCTATTTCTCCATTCAGAAGTCAGGATAGGTCCAATAGAATAAAAATAAAGTGCCTTATATGGGGTGTATGTCATAGCGAATCGCGCATGTCTAAACCAATATTAAGCGAGTGTAAAGTCGAGAATGGGGTGCTTTAAACAGGTTTTTGTCTTGTTTCTTTCTGCCAGCTTCTCCGGTTATGAGTCAGGGACATGATTCTCAAGTCTGTAAATGAACCTGAAACCAAATTCGATAAGCGATTTTGGCGCGTATGTTTACACTCAACAGTTCAGTAAAGTGGTTTAAACCAATGTTAATTTATCCTTACTTTATGGAGACTTACTAAATTCATAAAAGTTGGTCGTAATATCGAAGCAATATTAAAATTACGATTCTGACTGAAATCTTTTTTACACTAGGTGTTAACATATCGTTTACACTACATATTAATCTTCGTTTTAGAGCCTTGCGGAAACCTAATTTTTTCCTTATGACTAGAAATTTTTAAGGAATCAAGTGTGAGAAGTCGGTTAGACACATTTTTTTACACAACAGTATTGTAAACTGTTTTACACCTAATGTTAATTTGTCATCAGACCATTGTTGAGACGTAATGTCATTATAAATGTTGATTGTAATATCCGCGTAATATCAGATTTACGTATCCGACTAAAATCTTCTGTGCATTCTGTGTATGTAAGTAAACACTGCATATGAACTTTTGACCTAGAGCCTTGCAAAACATAATATTTTTCTTAAATTCAAAAAAAACAATAAATCAAGTGTGAGATGCCAGTTGGGCGCGTTTGTTTACAATGAACTTTATCGGACTAAATAAGAGTCAGCGAGAAGTAAAATGACAAAACGTGAGATTATTTGTTGAAGTTGCATCATGGTCGAAGTAAGCAACGATCAGAAGCGATAAGTGAATTCCAGCTTGAGCACAGAAAATAATGCTGCTTCGAACTTCAGCTAAATAATATTGCAAACGCGCGGAGTCGGAATATAATTCATACACAATGCAAGTATAAATTGCTAAGATGGAAGCAATACCTGATGACATTCGCTACAACACTGACAAAGATAGGAATAACTACTATTTTTTGCTAACAAAAAGTTGGGTACTAGCAAGAAAAAATGCTCCGATGGAACAAAAAAGGTAGAATATACTTGGAACAAAGAATTATCAAGGACGTAAAAGGAGGGGACTAGAAAAAGCTCCTATCTACAAATGTCACAAAATTTGCTAAAACTCAGAAATTTCCTAAACAAAGAAAAAATGAAAGTAAGTAAATCAAAGAAAAAACCTACCTGTGCCTAAAACTGCAAGATCTGCTAAAAATCAGACTTTTTCTAAGCAACGCAAAAATCGAAGTATATTCTGCGGCCTCTGAAAGAAATAGGTGAACCTTCTCATATTGTCCACCATACAGTGGGCGGTTCCAAAATTCTGAGGGGGTTTTCAAATTGGAATATTGGCCTTAAAAATAGTGCTATGGCGAAGAAAACACCATTTTTGAACGTTTCTTGTCGAGCTCTATCTATTGGTACCTACCAAAAAAACCCAAAAAGAGCAGAAAGATTTAAAAAATTGAATTCTGGAGGTATTGTTGGGTATTTGCGTTTTCTTGTTGGGTATTTTGCCTTGGGGTGCATACTCCCCAAACCCCCTACGTCTAGGTATGGTGTCCAATGCCTAATATAAAGCTTATAAAATAAATCTCAAATCTGCGTTTTTGCTAATCACTTGCAACGTTAATTTATTCGATATTGTGGCTAGATAAATATTACAAAAAGTTATTTCCTATGATTATTTGCGATACCGCAACGAAAGACTGTGATTTCTATATAATGCATGCGTCCATTCAGTACTCTTCGGGCGTTTAATCCCACCAGACCACCCGGATTTCATTCCTGCCCATGTAAACTGATAACCATTAGGCATGGGAGGTTAGGGGTATGCACCAGTGTTCAATCAGAAACGTCGAAAATTGCCGTTTTTCCAACATACCATAATTACTATTTTTTGACCCAGAAAAATATTGCAACATGGCGCTGCTCAGCTATGGCGATATCTGCTTTTGCAGAGTGAGTGGTTCAGTTATCTAGCCCAATGTTTTATCTTTGTTCGACAGGATGCTGCTTTCTTCTGCAGGCCGCAGAATATACTTCGATTTTTGCGTTGCTTAGAAAAAGTCTGATTTTTAGCAGATCTTGCAGTTTTAGGCACAGGTAGGTTTTTTCTTTGATTTACTTACTTTCATTTTTTCTTTGTTTAGGAAATTTCTGAGTTTTAGCAAATTTTGTGACATTTGTAGATAGGAGCTTTTTCTAGTCCCCTCCTTTTACGTCCTTGATAATTCTTTGTTCCAAGTATATTCTACCTTTTTTGTTCCATCGGAGCATTTTTTCTTGCTAGTGTATATATATATATATATATATATATATATATATATATATATATATATATATATATATATATACATATATACATATATATATACATAGATATATATATATATATATATATATATATATATATATATATATATATATATATATATATATATATATATATATATATATATATATATATATATATATATATATACTAGCAAAGAAAAATGTTCCGATGGAACAAAAAAGATGAATATACTTGGAATTGTGGATTATTAAGGATGTAAAAGGAGGGGACTAGGGAGAATCTTCCTAAAGTTGCAAAATCTGCTAAAAATCACACTTTCTCTAAGCAACGCAAAAAAATCGAAGTATATTCTGCGGTTAACACATTAGAATAAATATTTAACCATAAAAATGATTTAAAAAGCAGCACGTATAGCTATGCAGCAGCTATGGGAAATGATATCGAGTAACAGTCTTTCTAAGCCAATTGAATGAAATAGCAAACATCGATGCATCCAAAACAATTGCAAGAATTGTTGGTTCAAAACAGTAGGAAACGCGTGAGTTGACTTGAAACAGACTAAATGTAGGTACACTAGCATGCCCGTAACGATTGTGTGCACGAATCAATCGGCCCCTGCAATGCTCATAGCAAAATAAAACAACTTTAAATACAATACCACTTAGTTTTCTTTCAATCAGGATACGAAGCTAGTCGGTGTTGCTACTTGCCAGCAATTTAAAAAAAGGAAACATTATAGATTTCGTTTATTATCTGAAATTTTGAAAATTATTTAAAAAAGACACTTGTTAGAGGCCGCAGAATATACTTCGATTTTTTGCGTTGCTTAGAGAAAGTGTGATTTTTAGCAGATTTTGCGACTTTAGGAAGATTCTCCCTAGTCCCCTCCTTTTACATCCTTAATAATCCACAATTCCAAGTATATTCATCTTTTTTGTTCCATCGGAACATTTTTCTTTGCTAGTACCCTACTTTTAATTAGCATGATTTCAGTGCATCAGTCAGCAATCGCATACAGTAACATACCACAATAATGACAGCAGTCCAAGAACGCGGAAAACATTATTGTTCTTAACATAAATTAATTGCCTCTAAATTTAAAAAATATTGTTTAAAAAAAGACTCCCTAGATTTTATAACCGCTCTACCTTTTGAAATCAATCAGACTGCATAGAATTTAAAACTGAGTTAGATAGGCTCTTGATTGTCGGAAGTATAAAGTTTACTATTTTTTATTAGCTATAGTAAATATATGTTACATTCTAAACAGTCTTGTGAGTTATAGAGGTCGTTCCACATTTAAATTAACTTGGAAACGACATATAACGTACCTACGGGACTTACTTAAGTACCTGGCTACACTTAGCGCTGGTCAGGTTGCTAGGGCGAAACGCCGGACTCAACCACACGACCCTCAATGACTACGGTCTCAAACTCCTCAGACCTAAATTCATCCGTACCTACGGAGCTATTGGCAGCTATGCCATAAAAACCTAATGCAGTAGTAATTAAGTAACCCCGGAATTTTGCCCTAGGTCAGTTGATCTATTTTGGACCAAAATAATAATTAACGCAAAAAGCTTTGTTAACTTGCTTTCGCCAGAGAATACCTATGGCGAAAAACTATTTCTTTTCTGGTTCCTACGAGCACAATGAACAATGAAAACAACAAAAAAGAGCTCTCAACCAGCCAGTCATCCTACATAAAAATTATGAAATAATTTTTATGATTTTTAAATTGAAATTTGGGTGTTTGAATTTGCGATAAAGAAAATAATCAAAAGACAGTCACTTGGATTATTTAAGCCGAGTAATGAAATAAGGGCCGTCCACCAATTCCGAACTAAACGCGATTGATCACTATGAAAAAGTTTTGAAAAATGAGCTTGCTAAGCGAGAGTTGTAAACCAAGAGAAACTTAAAGTTTAAACCTACCATTAAATCATGAAGAGAATTTTAAAAGATTTTAAACTTTAAGAAAATTGAAAACGTGGGATGTTGGTAAATTTAATTCGGCAAAAATTCCAAAATTTCACGCGAATATCAAGTGTAAGGAACACTAACGCTCAGATTTGGTAGTAAAATAAATTTGTAGTATAAAGTACATATTAACAACAAATGAATTGTGCAAACTTTACAAAACTACTAAGTGTAGAGAATACAAACAGTCAGATTCCCAATTCTGATTTTTCGTAGAAAAAAACTAGAATTTTACTTTATTTTTATCCTATTCGACCTCGCCCGACTTCTGAACAGAGAAAGTGGCGAACAAAAATTGTACAAACACGTATTTTCCACTGTCCACCACATTGTAAACTTTAAAAATATGAACCTAACGCCCATTGACTGTAAATAAATTTGGTTCGGGCAGTTTGTTGCCCTTTGATTGTACTAGGTTTGTATGTGCCAAACTTATGTTCCGCAAAATATTTGATATGATTTATCAATCCAAATACGAAAAAGTCTGTTTTTTTCGCCCACTTTACACCTCAGATCTCGAACTTTGCACGCCATAAACAACTCAATATAACGTTTTTTTGAACGCGGCTTGATTTGACGTGTAGCCATTAGAAGTTACTTTATTTCTATTTTATTTAATTAACCCCAACCTTTGGAAGAGAAATCTTGGACAAAATCTTGTTTTTTACTCATCCACTAGAGTGTAAAGTTTAAAACCCTGGTACTAACTGCGTATTGATTGTAGAAAAGTTTGCTGGTAAGCACAAGATAACTCTTGATCCGAAGTACATTTCTGTCAGAAAAAATTTCCTGAAACTATAACTGGAGTTGTTGGCAGACATAAACATGTCGAAACCTCGACCAAAATATGTCTTTTCGCCCCCAGATTTTCGCACTGTATACACTCCCATTAGAGAACTGAGGCGAAATTCAAAAAACAAAAAAGTGTTATCTGCAGAACCTAAATAGATATATGAGTCAAATGAAGTACATGGTTTTGCCAAAAGAATTAAAAAAATGAAAAAAGTCAGCATTCAGAAGATTCGAACCCATCATTCTTTGTTTAATACCGCGTCCGAGAACGGAGTTGTCAACCACTGCACCAACTCGACATGTCAGCAGATTTCAGCTTGATTATCCTATTTTGAAAGATATTCATCATTCTACTGAAGTTTAAGAATAGTGCATTTATGATGATAAAAATAATTATTTATTAAAGTCGAGTCAAAAACCTCTGAAATACGAAAAATCTGATCAAAAATATGCAATACGGAGTTATCTATCGGCATTAGAAAATAGATGTAGGTATAATTCAAAGTTCATCTCTTTATACCTCAACAAACACTGGCTGTATAAAAGTTTAAAGGTCAGATTCGTTATTCTGACCTTACGGAGAACATTTTAAAAAAAATTCATCATCCACGACGCTCTGGGCGCAAAAATGCTTCTCGGTGTAAACTTTACACTTGTGCTGATACCGCAATATTGGTTGTATAAAACAAAATAAACTGGGATCTGTAATGCTAAGGTCAGGGCACCTTTTAAGCATAATTAGCATGTTCCGCCTACTTAGCGGAGTAGTTGAAGAGATATCGTTTTTCGTCTCGAACCCTTTACACTAAAACGATCACAGATCAAGAAATATTGCGTTATAAGAAAGAAAAAAGAATCGATTTGAGATTTTGCAACCCTCTACATTATAGAACCGATTGGACTGCACAGAAACCAAAATTGAGTTAGATAAGCTGAAGGACACGCAAAGAGTAAAAAACATGTATACTTTACCTTTTTGTGCAACAACCATTGAGTGTAAAGTAATTTTAAGGTCAGATTCGTAATCTACAGCTGGGGGCAACATTTTTAAAAAAACATTGGCTCTCCGCAAATTATTTGATTTTTGCTTTACACTTTACACGCTCATTGCTAACTCAGTATTAATTGTAAACAAAAGAAAAAAACACGGGCATCGAATTTTTTAATTATCCATTGATTAAAAAAACCGCACCTCCCAGGTGTGTGCCGTTGTTGCTGTGAGGGGGGCACAAATTTCGCACTCGCTGTGATAAACATATAAGAAAAAGGGTGGCCAAGTATATTGTAGGTAGCGCTATCGCGCTACCTATGATAATAAGTTTAACATATGTATTCGTTAACTACAGTCTTTTCCATTCCAAATGGTGTATTTCCGATTTACGGCTTATTTATGTACATGATTACAATAAAGCTGCATATCTTTGTCGACTTCTGTGCACAGTAGTGTGATTGCTGGTTCATTTTAAACCACTTTTACAGGCAATTTACATCAATTAAACGATTTTTGTGAAAAAAACTATTATAAAAAAACTCTCCATGTGCAAGATTTTGTGAAACATATTATAAACACGGCTAAGAAAGATTTAACTTTAATGCAACCCATTTAAGACAAAATTACATCTCTTCAATGATCTAAGGACACTTGAACATAATTTTTAAATCACTTTAGATTACTTTAGAGGGTAAACAAACTCACTTAATTGATGTCTCACATATGAATCCTTGAAAATTTCTTGACTTCAGTTACAAAGTCTCTGCAAGTCTATCGAATTAAGGTTAACACGTAATGTAAACTTTACACAAACACATAGCGTAAAGAATATTTTAATCGGATTCGTAATTTTGATATTGCTCCGATATTACTTTCAACATTTATGGAAAAATGAGTCTCCATAATGTTTTAAAGACACATAAACATTAGGTTTAAACCACTTTGCAATACTGCTGAGTGGAAGCAAGCGCGCCCAACTGACGTATATATTTCATTCCCTGTAAATTTTTAGATCTCAGGAAAAAATTTCGGTTTTTGCAATGTTCTAGAACAAAGGCTAACATGCAGTGTAAAAAATTACTCGGATATTATGATCAACATTCATGAAAAAATTATGTCTCTACAATGGTCTGATGACAAATAAACAATGAGTGTAAACTACTTTACATCACTGTTGGATGTAAACAAACGCGCCTACGTGACGTCTCACATTTGATCCTTTGAAAATTTTTAGACTCCAGGAAAAAATTAGGTTTCTGGAATGCTCAAAAACGAAGATAAATACATATGTAGTGTAAACTTCATGTAAACACCTAGTGTAAAGAAAATTTTGGTCAGATTCGTAATTTTGATATTGTTCCGATATTACGATTAATATTTATGAAAAAATTAAGTCTCCATAATGTTCTATGGGCAAAGTAACAATTGGTGTAAATCACTTTACAACACTGTAGAGTGTAAACATATGCGCCAGACTGGCGTATCAAATTTGGTTCCTGGTCCATTTCTAGACTTGATAATCGTGTCCCTGACTCATAACCGGAGAAGCAGGCAGAAAAAACAAGACAGAAACGCATTTTAAACACCAAATTTTTGACTTTATACTCGCTTAATATTAATGTATAGACAATTTGCTTTGACATGCACCCGATATAAAGCACTTTATTTTTATTCTATTATACTTATCCCGACTTCTGGACGGAGAAAGTGGCGAACAAAAAACGCAAAGAAAACGTATTTTCTATCATTTAGAACACTATAAACTTTAAAATTCCGTACCGAACTCCCCATTGAGTTTAAAGAAATTCGGTTTGGTAAAATTTGTAGCTTTTAAATCGTAGTACATTCCTGTGTGCCAAAATTCTCTTGCAACAATTATTTGGTATGATTTATTAATCAAAATTCGGAAAAAACGTGTTTTTTCGCCCATTTTTACCTCTGATTTCGAACTTTACACCCCCTTTAAATAACTCAATATTGCGTTTTTTAAATGCGGTTTACTGCGATGTGTAGCCCCTGAGAGGCACTTTATTACTGCTGTATTCAATTCACCCTGACTCATAAGCGGGAAAATTTGGCAGATAAATCTTAGTTAAAATCCGTTTTTTTACACCATCCACTAGAGTGTAAACTTTAAACCCCAGGATCTAACTCACCATAGAGCATAGAAGACTTTGCTTATATGCAGAATGTAGCCCTTGATCTGCTCTACATTTCTGTCAGAAAAACATTTTAAAAAACTCATAACCGGAGTTAGTATCGGACATAAGCAGGTTGAAAACTCGACCAAAAAGTGCTTTTTCACCCCCAGATTTTCGCACTCTTTACACTGCCATTCGATACCTAATGCGAATTTCAAAAAAACAAAAACAGTGTCATCTGTAGAATTCATCCCTCTATTATCCTATCCTGTTCAATTCTTCGAGTCATCAATACTCAGTTGTCCACATGCCGCAGTAAAAAGGTCCCAAAATTTGTCCTATGTTATAACGTTACACAAAAAACTTTACACCTTCCTTACACAGTCAGTTTTGAGTTTCAAGAAAAACAAAAAACACGGGCAGCGAATTTTTTTATTATCTTTCTTTAAAAAAAACCGCACCTTCCAGAAGTGTCCCGTTATAGCTGTAGGGGGTGCACAGGTGTTGGTGGTACCCAAGTATATTATAGGTACGCGCTAACGCGCTACCTAAGATAAAGTTGAAACAATTACATATGCATTTAAATTCTGAAATTAGTGCAGTTTTAGCCTCAAATAATGACCATTGGATCCCAGCTTAGCTAGTTTCACTGAATTATTGACTTAAAAACATGCAAAATAGTGAGTGGTAACCAAGTTCTATCTACTTCATCACTTCTTCAAAAAAGTTCAGAGATTTGTCAATTTGTTGCCTCTCTGTACATACGTCATGTACATACGTAGGGTACTCACACACGGCATAAAAAGTCTAAAATCCGATTTTTTAAAATATCGATTAGCTACAAAATTAGGAGCCTTGTATGTATGCGCACGCATGCCAATAGAAATCCAGCCGGATAATTTAACAAACACATAGTCAGAATAAATCTGAAAAATATGCATAACTTCAAACCTCTTTGCACATGAATAGAAAAGTTAGGCATCTTCTGACACTATCACATGTATGCATTCGATCTATTTTGCGCTGTTTGCTCAGAACTATACATGTCTTTAATGAATGTTTTATCACAATTTTTTACGCATGGGTGCTTCAGTGAATTTGTACGTCATTTGATCTTTTTTGAAAGATATTACTGTAGAAGGATGCAGATCTGGTGCTAAAATTTGAAAAGTGCGCCGTCCTGGATTTTCGAAAAGTGGTACAATTATATTCTTCATTTTTTGCTCATGGCTTAGCGTTCGACTCTTCTACAATCTGATAAAAATTGTATTCATAACCGAGATGGGGGACATGGCCAAAAAGTGAATTTTTGGGAATTCAACATAGTGCATTTCGTTACTTTAGAGCTTTGTCGCTTCCGGGGTACGACTTAAGGGAATATAGATGCATAACTTTTGAGTAGGCTTTCGAAAAAAGTTCTGGAAAATACTCATTATTCGTACACCTATGGCTGTACATATGTATATGCAATGACAATAAAATTTTGAAAAACGAGCAATTCATTTAAATCTAAAGAAAGTGTATTTTTGGCCCATTGGCAGCCACATAAAATAATAATAATGCTTTATTCAAACCCGTAGGTACAATACAATGTTAAGTATAATACGCAACGTTTCGACAGTTATAACCGTCGTCGTCAGGCTCTTACAGAATATAAGAAGTTGTGGGCACCAGGACTTGAACCTTACCAGCTAAGTATCATGTATTTCTAAAGTCTGCGCCCAGTGAAGCTCAGTTGGTAAAAGCGTAGACTTCAGAAATACATGATACTTAGCTGGTAAGGTTAAATTCCATAATTGCCCACAACCTACTTCTGTAAACCTTGACGGCCGGCGGTATACTGTCGAAACGTTGCGTATTATTCTTAACATTGTATTAGCTACCTACGGGTTTGGCAAATATGAAGCCAGTCACAATCATTTAGAAGTCAATTCATTTAAACTTTGAGCTTGATGTTTTCAGCGGGAAACGGATTCTGTACAAAAGGGATTAAACAGTGAGGATCAGCATCAAAAACTGTGCAACATAGTCAAAATGAGGAGTGTTGTATTTTGACATATGAACCAGTCACAATCATTTAGAAGTCGATTCATTTAAACTTTGAGCTTGATGTTTTCAGCGGAAAACGGATTCTGTACAAAAAAAGTCAAAATGAGGGGTGTTATATTTTGACTTGTCTCTGCTCGGTGTGGCGACCACACCTGGGCGTGGGGGGGGTTTTGGGGGGGGTATGCACCCCCCAGAAACAAAATACCCCCCCCCAGAAATCAAAATACCCCCCCCAGAATTCAATTTTTGAAAATTTTTTTCGTTTTTTTCGCAATTTTTTGATGCCAATGGATAGTGCTTGATGAGAAACGTCGAAAAATGGTGTTTTTATCGCCATACCACCATTTTTAAGGCCATTTTTCGACCTTCAAAAAAATCTTGCACCCCCCCAGAATTTTCTTGCTGCCCACGTATGGTGGCGACTCTTAAAGAAATTGACGTTTAAAATTTACGCCCGAATTCATATGTGTCAAGTGTATGAGGGAACTTCAATACTTCGCTATCGTCAAATCGGTGCTCATCTTAACTAACAACAGCTTTTCGTTCAGCGTGCCAATTATTGGTCGTTAATGTTGCGATAGGGTCTACGACGTTTTGGCGCCGCCGTTTTGGTGCTAGCAACTTATAAATTATTCTAATGAAATCAATTTTGAAGCAATTTCAAAATAAATTATATATTCAGAAAGCACGATCTATAAGCTACAAAGTAGCATATTGTTCTGCTCGATTTGATAAGTATTCATTTGTGTACGACTGAAAAACTGTAGAAAATCCTGTGTATTTTTAGATGCATTTCATTATCTCACTAAATTCAAAGATATTCTAAAAGTAATTTATATCATCACGTAGAGAATCGAATGAGCTTTCAGAATCTGTATTATACTTTAATCATAAATCAAATGTTAATAAATAATAATATTACAAAGAGAGTGGCGTCAAAACGGCGGCGACAAAACGTCCCATTTTGGTTGTGACACTATGCCCATAATTCCTAATGTTATCCATACCGTATTTATTATAGAACAATACAACGGGCCGCACATGTATTACCTGGCCCACACCTACGCTAGGACCCCTTTTAGCTTCTTTTCCTCATTCGACTCCGCCTTCTTTCTTCTGACTCGTCCATTGTTGGCTGATCTACCTCTATTGATTGTATGCATGTGAATAATGAAGGTAGGGCTAAATTATTGTCTGTTTCACATAACTTCGTACATAAATTCTAAGAATTTTTAACCGACAGTAAGCCGAGGGTTGCGATCACACCCGGGCGTGGGGGGTTTGGGGGTAAGCACCATAGGTGGGTAGCACCAAAATTCTGGGGGGGGGTGAAAAATTTTCAAAGGTCAAAAAATGGTCTTAAAAGTGGTCATATGGCGAAAAAAACATCATTTTCGACGTTTCTCATCAAGCACTATCCAATGGCATCAAAAATTCGCTAAAAAAGCAAAAAAAATTTAAAAATTTGAATTCTGGGGGGAGTATTTTGATATGCGGGGGGGCATACGTGGGTAGCAAGAAAACTCTGGGCGGGGGGGGGTGCAAGATTTTTTGAAGGTCAAAAATGGCCATAAAAATGGTGGTATGGCGATAAAAACACCATTTTTCGACGTTTCTCATCGAGCACTATCCATTGGCATCAAAAAATTGCGGAAAAACGTAAAAAATTTTCAAAAATTGAATTCTGGGGGAGGAGGGGGTATTTTGATTTCTGGGGGGTATTTTGGTTTCTGGGGAGTGCATACCCCTCAAACCCCCTCCACGCCCAGTTGTGGGGGGTATTTCAACTTCTGGGGGTGCATACTGTAAATACAGAGCCGCCCTATGTTTACGGAATCAACGCAGGGACGGATGTATTTGCCTTCGGGACTTACTTAGGTACTTAAGCACTTAAATCTGCTCTCAGCGCTGGCTCCGATCGCATAGTCAAATACAACTTCGATCTTCTGAACCCTTGTTGACCTACGGCGTCGACTCCATCAGCCCTAATATTGCTGGCCGCACTTTCGTCGGGAGTCTTCGCAGCTACGCACTAGATCCTACGAGTACCTACCTAATCCAGGAATTGCCACAAGGTCAGTTGACCTATCTCAACACCAATCAAGTTGATAAATTGACTTATTTTCGAGGTTCGAATCAATCAGAAATGCTTTGGTTCCTAATTCGTGAAGCACAATGAAATTTGAAAACAACACCAACGAGCTCCAAGCTGATCAGTCATCATAAATGATTAAATAATATTTTTGGCCAATTTTGTGATTGAGAAAAGAATATTGAATTTTTGAACGAAATAAATAATCACACGGAATTTACCTATTCCTTTCCACCAAATCCAAGAAATCCTCGACGACAAGGAGCACCGACCTCACCCTCGGTATAAGAAAACCCCTGGGTGGGTTTTTATATTTTTATTCGATATGTACACACGGCCTACAGCCGGGAAAGAAGAAACAAAATTTTACAACGAATAAAACGAGCAAAACGAAACAATCGTCAAAAGCCAATTAGACTCATATCCCATCAGGGGATCGCTACAGTAAAACATAAGTTTAAGATAAACTAACGTCAAACAAGAATACTCTCGAATCGAGTCTTTTACGATAATATGATAATAAGTAAAACAATTACTATTAGCATATACTTAATTCTGATTTACCGGACAAGTATCTTCTTGATTTTTATAATGAAAATTGGGGAATAGTTGAGAAACTGAAGGCATAGCCACAAGTACACCATCGCGCAACGACGACTCGTATTGGGCTATGTTAACCGATACAGAACCAAGCTGTTTTCTGCATGGCTTACGCGAACTGCTAAAACTAGTTCGCCACGTGTAACTCTCGTAGTTACAATACCCTCCCCAAAACCCTCCTCCCACGTACATGTGTGGTATGCACCCCCCGAAAAACCAAAATACCCCCAAAAACCGAAATACCCCCCAGAAATCAATTTTCGATTTTTTTGTTTTTTTTTGCAGTTTTGTGATGCCCATGGATAGTGCTCGATGAGAAACGTTGAAAAATGGTGTTTTTCCGCCCTACCACCATTTTTAAAGCCATTTTTTGACCTTTGAAAAATCTTGCACCCCCTCCCCCTTAGTATTTTCCTGCAGCCCTTGTATTGTACACGTAGGGCGAACCTACATTCACTTGTCTTACTTATGCCCTAGCTAAAGCTCACGCGCTCGCACAAAAAGGCGACTCGGGGTATGACCCGGCCTATCAAGATAGCCCGGCCCTCTACTGCGCGCACCTAATGAAACTTACTTACTTAACCCCAATTTGAGATTAAGTACCTAATTAATGTAAGTTCCCCGAAAACCTAATTGAGGGCTCAAAAAGATTATTATTTAACTTGTTTTGGGACCAAATTCCGGTGCTTGAAAATATTGAAGGTTCCTAAGTATAGTGTAGCACAAGGACAGAATTCAACAGCACGGAAATTCGAACCGAGCCCAATCATCGTTCATTAAATAATTAGTTTTTACAATATTTTTGGACAGAAAATTATGAAGCAATTAAAAACGCGACAGCATGAAGGTGCATGCTGCCGACTGTCGTGTTACGCTAATCGGTTAAAAACAACACTATAATTACGAGGGCACGTAGCCCGCCAACGGCATACAACTAATGCCGTGAAGGCACACAAATAAAACAATAAATGCGTAAGGGCGAAAGAAGCCTGCCCACTACGCGACGAAAATACTACAAGATTTTCCTGCAGCCAGCAGGGAAAATACAGAGAGACTACATGCGGAAAAATACGTCGCACGGAAAATAAAACGGGCACAGCATACAAGCTGGCGAAAAACTGGGAAAGCTCACTGTAAAAAATGATAAAGTCTTAAAGTGGAGGAATCGTAATAAGTCGTCCAAAACTGCGCTCGCACGCAGTTTTAAACGATACGAAAAAGAGGCGTATCAAATGCGGACAAAGAAACGCGGAATGGATCTACGAGAATAACAATAGGCCTATGGGCAAAGCTTACGGTAAAGAATGTACAAATGAAATAGACACGAATATGAGACACACACATATGGAGTTTTAACACACGTATGATATGATAGCACACATACCAATTTGTACTCAAGTCGCATTAAGCCCGAGTGCCCATTTTCCTATCCCATTTTTATTGAAAATATGTGTGGGAAAGGAAATGAAGGTATGATAATTTTAAGAGGGAAGGTGGTCCCGGGCGACACACTAAAGCGTTACGCTGGTCGCGTACGTGCAAATGGAAATTAAGCACGTAATTGAGCATCTAGGGCAAACAGTCATCGGCATGTATGTACAAAATAGCACAAAAAGAATGGAATTCCGCGTTGAACCAACGCAACGAAAATGGGGTGTAGAGCCATCTCTACACTCCCCGGATATCGAGAAAAATTTGCACGCAGTGCACGCAGTGCAAATTTTTAAGCGCAAAAACGTTTGTGCGCAAACTTTTTGCGCAAAGACGGCCATGGCGTGGAGTCGGGCGATTATCAATTCGTGTCAGCAGATCGAAGCGGGATGCTGACACATTTTTATGCACAAAACGTATGCATGAAAAATGTACGGATGACATACGGCTACGTCAAACAATTGAGCAGCGGGAGACGAAAAACGGTGCGTCGACGACGCGTTGACAACGTGGTTTTGTGCAACGTATGGAATAGACTGTTTGCCCGGGACCCGGAGAATTTTGATTGAAAAAGTAATTTATGATAGGAGGGCAAGTCACTCGGCTTAATTAGTATTGAGTACAAAAGGCTTAAATTATGGACAAATTGAGAACACATATGGACAAGGACAATAAATGAATCAAAGACAGACAAATACAGTGAAATAACAAATATGTTTTTTGGGAAAAAATCAGAAAAGTAAACAGCGAAAGAAAAATATATATGGAAATAATGAATAACAGAGATATGTAAAAAGATAGTGAGAAAAAGAAAAAGGTCCTAAGGTGGAGAGAAAAAATTTTGGGAAAAGTGGCTGCAGGAAAATTAACTAGTAAACAAAAAATTTACGGAAAAAACGAATTAAACGAATTAAACGAAAATATACGAACTGCTGGCGGTCGGTACATCGTCTTGGCACAGCGAAATCAAATGATGAGCAAATAATCAAGTGCGGCGATCCGGTTGATCGGGAGGCAAATACAACTGAGCGGTACAACAACCGTCAGTCGTGCGCAAATAATCGGACGTAATGCGCAACGTAGAATGAGCATGGTTGTTTCCTCAAGGCGGAATCAAACAAATAGACGAAAGTTTGAATGGGGCGATCCGATTGATCGTGAGAATTAGACGGCTGATGAGTGCGACGAACATCAGTTGCACGTGAAATAGGCGGAATAACGCGCGACATAGACATGGCGCGTCTGACTTCTTGAGACGGAATAGACGAAAAACGTGGCGTGACGATATGATGCTGAGCAAGACAACGGTCCTGCAAGAATTTAAACCGGAAAATGTGGCGCGGACGAAGCAGTCGGTGCGACAAAACGCGGTGCAATAATATTGCCACGTCGTTGAGAATTGAGACGCGAAGTACGCTGACGAACTGGTCGCGAGTGATAGTAGACGGGCTAATAGTTTGTTGATGGCGACGAGAATCATAGCACACAGATGGGTGCAACGGGTCGCAGGGTACACAAACGGTTGACGGAATACTAAAATCGTTTTGGCGGACGATATGATAGGAAGTTGGATCGCCGGTTGGCGAACAAATTGATGCAGGTTGATGTCTTTCTAGGGAGCAATCGAAGGCTGGAGCCGTGGAAATAGACATGTTGCCAGCGGCTTGTTGGGCGCGAATTTTGGCCAAAATCTTAGGTAGAGGAACGTCGAGAAAACTTTGAATTTGCTGACACGACTGCGTAGCAGGAAACTCGATTGAGCAACTGATTGGCGGGTCTGTGCGCGATCGAATTAGCTGAATTCGCTTATGAGCTGTGTACAAATTCTTAGTTGTTTCAATAATTTCAGGGAACTCAACAAAAACTTCTCTCGGAAACGGATTGAGAATTTTTCCAACAAAAATTGATTTAAGCATACGTCGAATCTGTTCGACCATGCACCAAGCAATTCGAGGTTCTCGATACCAAAATAGGAATCTTAAAAACCGATTGTCGAGAAATTGAAGAAGTAGTGGCGCAGACATGAAAGTCGTAGATTGAAAAGACGGAATGAAACGGAAAGTTGACTTGTATTCTTCGAAAAATTCATTCATTGAACTGAAAACGTCAGCCATTTGGCGAATTGTTAAGGCCAAAGGAGCATGAAGATCAGGCGGAATTGCAAGACGATGCGGGAAAAATTCCGCTGGGATTTTATAGTTTGCACGACGCTCAATTTCTGGCGGTGCTTGTAGCATTGGATGATTGGCGACGAATTCTAGGCCTACTTCATAGACCATGGGGCCAGTAGTGACATAAAATCGGGTGCGACAAAACTTGTAGTTGTTGCAGAGTAAACAATGATGATGAGTCATTTTGACGATTTTAGGCATCGTTGAAGTGATGCACCTCTCCAACGATTCTTTGGACGTTGGTGGCGGTTGGGAAGACGTGACTGATGGCAACACTTGTTGCGTTTCTGCACAAACTGGATGCGTGACTTGCGCATCTGGGTTTACACGTAGCTCCTTTTTCTCTGTTTCTGAGAGCAACTCAATACGATGACCGTTGGCAAAAGGACAATCCTCAACGGTATTCACAAAAAGCATTGCTTGTTTGCAAAAGTCGAAACCAAGAAGAAGATCTTCTGGTAAATCATCGATGATAGAAACGATAGCTGGTGTAGTTTGCTCGGCGATCGTAATTTGCATTAAATAGGTGAAACGCACAGTGGCTGCCATTTTTCCAATTCCTTGCACAACATTAGCTATTTGCTTTGGCGGTAAGTTGAAACCTAAGTGCAAAAAAGCGCTCAAGGTCATCATTGTAACCTGAGCTCCTGTGTCTATCAAAGCAGGCAGTTTCACACCATTAATTTGAGCTATAATGGTAGGCAAATTTGTAGATGCATGGCTAACTGATGGGGTGTTAGCTACATCATTAGGTGTGATGTGCTTATTCAACTTTTCCTAGACAGCTAATCGCTTCTGTAGCCGATGATACTCCTCAAGAAATGCTTGTGACGCAAAAAGCTGTTCCGAATTTTCGGAAGTCAAAACAGACGAAGCGATGAAATTGTCATTATTATGTGACGAAAGAGTCGGCTGAGATGGGGGAAGCGTAATGGGTGGGGGTGGAAGATACCGAGTATGTGGCAGCTGGAACATCAGAATGTGTAGGTGGCTGCGAAAATTGTTGATATGAGTTGTTTGGCTGATGATAGTTCTGAGAATGTTCTGCAAAATGATTGTTTGCATACATATTTCTGTCATTGTTGTAATAATGTGTATTACTGTAGGTATTATGGTAGTTCTGGCGATTACCGTAATTTTGCCAAAAATCATTGCTCGGACGTCGAAAGTCTTGACGGGAGTCATAATTTCGAGACGTAGATGGATACTGTGAGTTTTGAAACACACGAGAATTATACGGAGTACGGTAGTTCGATCGTCACGATGATGAATTGTTTTGAAACATTGGCCTGGATTGACTACGGTATCGATTCGCGTGCTCACTAGGATTGTGAGCTTCGCTGTTGCGGTAATTTAGGTTGTTGTTTTGCTGACACCGAAAACATTCATCTCTGGTGTGGCCCATGTGTTTGCAATACACGCAATATCGTTGCGCTAAAGCATTAGATGTCTCTGGACGCGATTGACGAAAAGACATAGATTGACGGGGGTCTCATTTTGACTATACGTTGAACGCCAAAAATTATTTTTTGGCAACACGCTACTGGATGCTGCAGCGGCAGTTGCTGGTAAATATGGTGTAGGCTGCTTAGCTGAAGCATACTGTAGGTTCGCAAACTCTATGCAACGCGCAGCATGAAGAAAATCTTGAAGCGGTGCTTCAGGCGCTCTTTGTAAGCTTTTCTCGCAATATCTGGGTTCATCCCTTTTCTGAGCTGATGACAAAGCATTTTCTCAAACGCTATCGAGTCAACTTGAATTTCCGGTTGAGCTCGAATGAGATCTTTGCGTAACGCCAAAAATAAGCGTTCACAGACTCTGATGGGTGCTGTTTTCGCTCAAGAAATCTATCAAACAATGTATCTGAGTCGATAGGCCGAAACTCTGCAATTAATGCTTGTTTCGTGAGTTCATAAGATTTGCAAACGTCGTTAGGTAGGGAGCGAAACAATCTAGTCGTATAGGTATCGAAAAATGATGGCAACAATTCTAGACACGATCTTTCATCAATTCTATAGCCATTTGCTAATCGCTCAAGTTCGTGAAAAAATCCACGGATATCTGTTTTTTCACCTTGAAAAAACTTCTTATTGGCTATCGTGTACTGAATTTGTTGCAAAAATGGACCTCTATTCATAGAATCAGCTAGGTAGCGAATACCTGTATTCTCTGAGCTATCAGACGACGTGTCACGATGTCGACGCCGTGAACGTCTTGAAGAAGATCTATGACGCCTGGGACTTTCCGGCGGAGAGTCAGTAGCTTGATCCGGATAGTGAACTCTTCGGTTCTGTTGATTCTGAGGTGGGTTCTGATCCTGCGGGATCGATGCACCTGTATTTGGCACGAAAATTTGATTCTGCGGAATATGCATCGCATGAAGTGGCGGAAGTTCAGCATTTACGGGATTAGCTTGGTTCGCGGCCGGTTGAACGGCTGGCGAAACAATCTGTACTCACGGAGACAGTTCAACATTTGCAAAACGAGCTAAATGTTGCTGCTCAGCGTTTACAGAAACGGTAGGACGCGATAGACGTGACACGATTTGCTGATTAGGGAGCACTGGAATAGACGAACGGCGGACTGGCGTTGACATTGCAAGCTGCACACACGAATCCGAGTCAGCATTTGCAAAGCGAGCTAAATGCTGCTGGTCCGCGTTTGCAGTGACGTTGGGCACCGGTTGCGGCTCAACAGGTTGCAAATCAGGGTTTGCAGAGTTTGCATTTTGCAACTGTGCATGCACATGTTCAACAGCTATACGTTCAAGCCGATTTTCCAAATCTTGCATATGCGCGAACATCGCATTCAAGAGATTATTTGAATTGCCATTTTTGGTTATCCGATTCACATTTGTGTCGGAAACCGATCTTTGCGGATTTGGAATCGTCGTTTCGTTCAAAATCTGACGAAGAGTAATATTGTCGTCGTTTGCAACTTGATTATCTATCGGAGCGTCAACACTGTTGTCCTGAGTTTGGACACCTAGCGTTTGATTTGTATTCACAATGCTGTCTGCGCTTGCACAATTTTGTGCACTGGCGCTATTATCTGAATCTGAGTCATTTGACACATTTCTAGATGATTTAGGAGTATTAGCCTGCTTAGGCGACTTATCTGGGGTTTTTCTCCCAGTTTTGGTCATTTTTCCTGCTAGTTTTTTGCCTGGCATGACAGACAAATTGAGATTAAGATCAGGACAAAAAATTTATGTCACAACCCCAATCTCGACCAAGAAAAATATGCACACAAACACAATAGAGTTAAAAATGCACACGAACAGTCAAATGTTAAGAATGCACACGAACACAATATGATTACGCAAAGTGAAAATATTTTTTGAAAATTTTAGGCAGAAAATGAAACGATGTTAGCTCGGCCGGTCGTCGTGAATGACCTCCAATGTAAACGTAGGGCAAACCTACGTTCACTTGTCTTACTTATGCCCTAGCTAAAGCTCACGCGCTCGCACAAAAAGGCGACTCGGGTCGGGGTATGACCCGGCCTATCAAGATAGCCCGGCCCTCTACTGTGCGCACCTAATGAAACTTACTTACTTAACCCCAATTTGAGATTAAGTACCTAATTAATGTAAGTTCCCCGAAAACCTAATTGAGGGCTCAAAAAGATTATTATTTAACTTGTTTTGGGACCGAATTCCGGTGCTTGAAAATATTGAAGGTTCCTAAGTATAGTGTAGCACAAGGACAGAATTCAACAGCACGGAAATTCGAACCGAGCCCAATCATCGTTCATTAAATAATTAGTTTTTACAAAATTTTTGGACAGAAAATTATGAAGCAATTAAAAACGCGACAGCATGAAGGTGCATGCTGCCGACTGTCGTGTTAAGCTAATCGGTTAAAAACAACACTATAATTACGAGGGCACGTAGCCCGCCAACAGCATACAACTAATGCCGTGAAGGCACACAAATAAAACAATAAATGCGTAAGGGCGAAAGAAGCCTGCCCACTACGCGACGAAAATACGACGAGATTTTCCTGCAGCCAGCAGGGGAAAATACAGAGAGACTACGTGCGGAAAAATACGTCGCACGGAAAAGAAAACGGGCACAGCATACAAGCTGGCGAAAAACTGGGAAAGCTCACTGTAAAAAATGATAAAGTCTTAAAGTGGAGGAATCGTAATAAGTCGTCCAAAACTGCGCTCGCACGCAGTTTTAAATGATACGAAAAAAGAGGCGTATCAAACGCGGAGAAAGAAACGCGGAATGGATCTACGAGAATAACAATAGGCCTATGGGCGAAGCTTACAGTAAAGAATGTACAAACGAAATAGACACAAATATGAGACACACACATATGGAGTTTTAACACACGTATGATATGATAGCACACATACCAATTCGTACTCAAGTCGCATTAAGCCCGAGTGCCCATTTTCCTATCCCGGATTTTTATTGAAAATATGTGTGGGAAAGGAAATGAAGGTATGATAATTTTAAGAGGGAAGGTGGTCCTGGGCGACACACTAACCCCTTTATTAACGGCACTTTATGTAGGGTAGTTCATTTAAAATCTCATTCATATTCGAATTCCCCATCCTTCAAAAAGTCTCCCTGATTTTTTTGTGACTCTAGCTACAGTAGGACGTGAGTAAAAACAGTCCCATTTTTGGGACGGTCGTTAATAAGTGTATGTCCCATTTTTGGGACGGACGTTAATAAGTTTACATGCAGGACGCTCGTCAATAAGTGTACATCCTATTTTGCCATCCTTTTTGCATGGAAAATTTTTGGGATTGACATTCTCTATATAGTCTGATGTCGTTCCAAGCCAATTCTCTAGTTTAGATACATACAAGGTACATATAGGTAGGTATAGGTACCTATGTACCTAATTGGACTGTAAAGCAGCTGGTTTACATGGGCAGTATCAGGGACGGATAGGGGGCGACTGCCCCCATTGGCCCAAAATAATGCGCAAATTAACTATTTTTGAGCAATATTCGGGTAAAAATGGGCAAGTTTTCCGCCCAAAGACATAAGGGTCCCACCCCCCCCCCCTTAGGGGTACCGCCCCTCCCTTTCGGAAAATCCTGGATCCGCCACTGGGTAGTATGTATGTACGTACAATTCTAAGAGAGAATTTGAGCAATTTCTGAAGGTAATAAAGGTCATGAAGACATCAAGAGAAAAACAGATTTGCTTTTTCATGCTGTCACTTATGAGCGCGCGTCCCAAAAATGGGACTTTATTTTTCGATTTAAATTTCTCAAAGGGTATTAGCCACATTTTAATTATTGAGATACCGTTAGAAAGCCCAGAATGAGCTCCACAGCTCGTAAAAATTCCTGACCAGAGAAACAAAAAATTGTGGAACCCGGGACAACCAAAGCGGCGGACAAAAAGTGAGGTTATTTCAATACAGTATATTTCAAATTTCACACTACTAACATAAAAGAAAATGCACAAAAACTTGCAGATCTTGGACAATGCTTTCGAATGAACACTCGCACGCTTTATAAGATTCCATCGTTCTCGAGTTATTTTGCAGCAAACTTTGTGGAGGAAAATGGGACGGGCGTTAATAAAGGGCTAAAGCGTTACGCTGAGTGGTCGTGTACGTGCAAATGGAAATTAAGCACGTAATTGAGCATCTAGGGCAAAACAGTCATCGGCATGTATGTACAAAATAGCACAAAACGAATGGAATTTCGCGTTGAACCAACGCAACGAAAATGGGGTGTAGAGCCATCTCTACAGTATGGTCACGATAATTATACAGTTTATTGTCGGAGATAGTTTTAAAATTTATGACCGAAGTTGTGTAAAACAGACTATAATTGATGCTTATCATTACGACAAATTTCTTATCAACTTATGAAATAGGTCCTTGCTTTACGATAAATGCTTAACCTAGTGAAATACATGCTTATAAGTGGTACCTACATTACATGCTTTCTATATGACTAATGAGTAAAGTACTCTTAATTAATAAAAGGTAGATACTTATCATAATACGGAACGCATGTGTTCAAAATAATGTTATTGCCAATTGCTACTTGTATTAATTAAATGAAACAGCTTATAACGAATTACATCAGACACTATGTTACATGTGAAGCAGACTATAGTATGATGTCGTATTCGAGGGAAACAATGTATTCAAATTTGAGTCCCTTTGTACATCTGTCTTCATTTCATACCTTTTGCGGGTACTTGCTTATGTATTCAGCAAGTGAAGGGCATTGTCGTACTGTCACAGGAATAGAGTATAAATGTTAATGGTATGATCATGAAGCACGTCTTTGAGGCTAGGAATTGCCACTTTTTGATATTAATTACTGTATCTGAAAAAACATCTCTCTGTTCAAAACTGAGATTTCCATTTCAAACCGCGTGAAGTTTCAGCGCCTTATCTTTATACATCTTTAAAACAATGCCTGGACGGTGAACATATTTGCCATCTGATTTTATTTGCTTCTGGTCTCAAAGAAAAAAGGAATTCAGCGAATGTGCTAACCGGTCCGTTGCCCAATTTGAAATTTCTCGACAAAAGTCAGCAAATTGGATTAGACTGAAATCATAGTTTTTTATAATCATGTTAAATTGAGTATGTGCGTTGAATAAGTAATGTATCTTCTAGGTTTTTGTGTGGAGTAAGATTTGGACGGCTTATAAAGTTGCAAGTAACCTGGTTTGGCAAAAGCGGAGATTTAGAAATTTTAACAATATTTGGTTTTTGCCCTATTTTTTTGATTTGTCGCTTTCAATAATTTTTCACATGATTGTTTTTTACTAGGAACGTTATTTACGCTTAACTTTAGGCGGGCAATGTTTATTTGGGGAACTAACCAGGGCTGGCAAAAACCCAGATTTGAAAATTTTGCGTTTCGGATTTTTGGGGATTTTCGTGGCTTTCTGGTGGGTTTTTCTTGCTACAAACCAGATTTGTCTGTAGACACTTATAAACATTGACTTTGCTGACTTTGTGACATGTAAAGGACCCAACATAAAAAATAGGAGAAGTTCAAAACAGCTTTATTCGACTGTCGCTGTGCTGATCAGTGATCACAGTGATCACATATCCCTATCATCACAATCATCAGTATCCGTCATGGTTGGAGCACAAAGCTGATTGGCATTGGTTTTAATGAACACCAGCTTTCGGACTTTATCAGTGCTTAGTGAATTTCTCAATTATGAATGGACAAAATCAAAAATTGAAAAATTTCGTTCCGATGAGGCCGTTGAAACTGCCAACGTAAATACCTATGTAATAAGTATAAAAGTTAGACATCAAACATTGGAAAATAACATCGCCTTTCAGTGGAAACTTCATTAAAAAGTCCTCAATTTCATGGCGCAATGAACTATACAACTTATCACCAAAGTTAATTTCTAGAAGGTCACTACGTTCTCAATGATAGCCGAATAAATCTAATTTTCTGCATAAAACCTGTGCAGAACAGAAGAAATAGATGCGAAATGCGCTTTAGCTTGTATAAGACTAAAAATGGAGCGTTTAAACCGCGCGCTTGGGACTAAATAGACTTTAATTATAAATCAATAATTCGGCGCCAACCGCGGAAAACTTTTTGCGATTTTTGGCTGAAAAGGCAAAGGGTGAGTGAAGAAAAAAATCATTCTCGTATTTTATTTGCGGATGGGGGGGGAGCGCGTGCTCCTCTATCCCCTCTTGATACGGGCCTGCGCATAAGCGATTAAACCCCTTGGCATGATAAAAATTATCAATAGCTATGGTAGGAAGCAGGGTGCTGGCACTAGTCTGAATTTTTAATCCTTGGAAATGTTACAAAAGATTCACTGGATCGTTGTTACCAATGTCCTAGGCATGCCCGTATCCAGGATTTTGTTTTGGGAGGGGGCACGACCAGAATTTTTTAAAACAAGGGGGGCAAAAGGATGAATTTTGGTGTGCAAATTTTGCTGCCCGGATACCTTCAATACGGTGAGAATCCGATGAAAACCATATGCTCTGTCAGACTATGCCATGTTTTCGTTTCCGTTGTCCACTGTCTAGCCATCATTCTCCCATTTTGTCTGTTTGCCTAACACGGAATATGGCGTTTCAACGTAAAATATGCGCGTTTTACGGAATTTCACTAAAACTCGTTTGGCTTGACAGAACTTTTGTTTTAGTGTTTTATTATCGCTTCGATTGTTTTATTTGCTTTAGTACAGTCAGAAGTCGCTATCTATCATTTTTCTCAGACACCAATTTAATCGTTCATTTTGCTTCTTTTACAGATTGATAATAAACTATTGATACTTAGTTATTGTTCGTAGTAATATTCAAGGTAGTTAGTTAGTAAGCTTATTTTAAAGCTTTCCGATGATTTAAACGATTTAAAACAAAGGTGCTTCAAGTTAGATCCGCTTAGGATCTAATATGGATAACCAGAATGTTATTAAAAAAACCCACATCGCTTGATAAAGCGACGTAGGGCCCTAATTTTTTAGGATGGGTAGAATGACTTGTATTTAATATGACAAGGTTTCATTTTAACATATTTAACACTTGATGAGTTATAGCTTGTGCACGGGAAGTATGTTCCATATGATAGCCCTTTTACACACAGCAAATATATTATTTAAGCCATCTGCACAGCCGATTTCTCATCATTCCATTGACGAGTAATTTCGTATCTCCTGTCTTTGTGTTTAATCATTGTGCTTCACAGAGAAAATAATACAGATGATGAGTTCGGCGCTAGGCTCTGAAAAAATTGACATATTCTGCATGTCAAGCTCAAATTTGAGCGGTTTTGAGCGGGCTTTAATACTAAAAGCAGATAAAGAGTTTTTGGGGCGAAGCGCCATAAAAATTTCATGTTCTGCTCTTCATGTCACAACTCCAATTTAAGATATTTTGATTGAGCTAGAAGGCAAAAACTATAGCTGAACAATGAATTCGGCCCACAGCGCCGGAAACGAATTGACTTGCTCTCTGTGTCGAACTCGAAGTTGAGCGATTTTTAGCGGTTTAGAAGACAAAATTATGCATAAACAATAAATCCGGCGCGAAGCGCCGGAAAAATTCGAAGTTTACTAGTTTTAAAGAACACTAAAAATCTGTTTTGGTTGTGTCTTAGGATGCACTCGCCAATTTTTAATTAATTTCTCTGAGGGACCCTTGGGATAAACAAATTTTTTTCTATTTTGGGGAAGAACGGCTCCCTGCTCCCTGAATACAGGTCTGTGCGCACCTGTGCGAATTGATAGGTAATTAAAGTAAACAATTCATCAATGAAACTGAATTAGGATGCACCTATATATTTGGTTGTAGTCAAAATCACATTTTAGGTACAAGCTCTCCTTAGTCACGAAATTATTTTTGACAGCACATTTTTCTTGATTATGGACGACTTCAAAACATAATCTCGGCATTCGTTGTTATTATACTCTCTTTTTTGTGACGTTTTAACTTTGCGTTCATCTGAATAAAGTAGTGTATAATATATTGTATTGTCTAAGGAGCAGGCAAATTTAAATACAGTTTTGAAAAAATGTCTAGTCGAAGAGTGCTCCGTATAAATAAATAGGACATACTTATGTGTTCTGTGTTTATTTTTAAGCTTGTATTAAATAGCCCATATATAACGGTCGCAAGCTATTTAATTTTTTTGTTACTATCGAGCTAAAACTAATTTAATTGATTCTGTCGTTATATATTTTAGATTCGTTGTTAAATTAAAAATAGGCGTTTTCAATCAGATGTCTAAGTTTCGGTACATTGAACTAATCGAGATTTACGATGCCGAGGCAACCTAACACTATTGTGTGAGTGAATGATTTCCTTAAGAACTTATTTAGCAGCTTTACTGCCGTAAGATTTTGGTCTCTGGTACAATTCTGATTATTTGCTATTTATGTTTGAACACGGCAGAATTTCTGATGCTAACAGAAAAATAATTTTCGGTGTTTGATTTTTTGTCAACAACGGCTTTGGCCTTCTTTCGAGGTCTGTCTCCTTTATTTAGTCATTTTAAATGGTTTCCCGATAAAATTGTAAATAAAAGCAGTGGTGAAAAATGGTAAAAATCGGTTTTTGTTAAAAAAATATCGCGGAATCAAAAAATGTAAAAAAATTTCAGACTCATCTTAACCTGCAAAAAAGTTAAATTATTCTTAATTTTGTTGGAAATAAAAAAAAACCGTATGGCTTGTGACAGGGCTGATCATTTGACAATTATATACTTATTTATGTATGTTTGAAGTTTAAATCCACGAATATTCGATTTATTTATTTTTTCAATTATCTGTTTTTTTTAATTTTCAGCGACGAAGATTTCGATTTGGATGATGCTAATTTTCAGAGTTTGGAAAAATCTACTGACATCAATGCGACTATACTGGACCCTTGTAAGCTTATTCCCGGATTTTGAATCTACCATTTATTATATGCTCCTGCTGACCTGATCAAAAAACGCTTTATATACATTTTTATATACTGAAAAATATTTTTAAATAAGTAATGAATAACTAACTACTACATTACATATTTAATTAATAATTGAATGTATTACTCAATTACTAAGGTTTGGTGAATTTTGCTTATCTGACCTTTTTTAGACACAAATTTAAATTTATTCAACTAAACTGAGAGGCTAAAAACTTTGCAAGTGCAATTTCTCTTCTTTTGAGCTCTATTTTAATGAGCTGCGTCCCAAAAAACACGTTTCAATGCAACTAATTTTTACCGAATTTTTCATCCATTCATTATATTTACTTTTGTCATCATATGTAACGGCACAAAATTTTGGGTGGGTTTGTCAAGTCTGCCATTTTTTCGGGAGGAGGGAGAGCAATAGCTTCAATTTTTCGTTTTAAATGGTGGAAAATTCCAAGGTTTTTCGCCCAAAGGTCGGTGGGAGTGTAAAAGAAATTGCAGCATTCCCGCATATAGTGCTAAAAAACCTTCTAAAAAAACCAGTCGATTTGTAACCTAAAAAAACCACCCCTTTTTTCCATAACCAAAAGGAGATGACAGATGATATTATGCGGGCGAACAAGCTATGCCGTGAGGGTTACACCTGACCCCTGATCTCTTCCCGATTCATTCAGAAACTTGAGATATAAATTTGTCGAAAAGATCCTAAAAATTGTCGTTTTTTTGATTTTTTACGCATTTTTGAGGGTCAGTATTTCTACTCGTATTCAAATTTGCTGGAATCTTTTATGTTTTCACGTTAGGCTCCCTTGCAGACTAATGTCGGAAAAAAATTTAGTTGTCCTATGTCATCCACATAGCTACAGTACACCCTCATAGTCAAACCTAAAAAAACCAGTTGTAACCTAAAAAAACCAGCGCCAATTTTTACAGAACTTAGCAGGAATGTGCCTCGTAGCACCTTACATGATGCCTGATATTTATTTTTCACAAAAAATGGTAATCACCCAAAAAAACTGCCAAAAAGTTCGATTGTAACCTAAAAAAACCACTTTAACCTAAAAAAACCAATGCTACGTATACGTTGCCATGACAACAAAATTACTTTTCATCAAATTGCATAATTTTGCACTGATTTCTTGTAGAGGATGCAGACGAGACCTACCTAGAGTTGTTTTTATCACTTGAAGACTTTATTTGTGAAATTTATAGAACTTTTAATAGAATTCAGAAGAAATTATTGATTTTTATATAAATGTGATAAAATGAATGGAAATATCGTAAAAAATGAATTTTTTCAAAAAATATGATCATTTAAGGTCAACTAACTATTTTACGCTGCAAACCACGCACTTCGCATAAAATTTTGGGGGTGTTTTTTTATTTCCCATGGTTTTTTTACTTCCCAAATGGAATTTGCTGGTTTTTTTGGTTTTGACTTTGATCAATTTTTTCTCCAACACTAAAGGGATCTATAAAATCAACTGAGTGGGGAAAGATGGAGCATCGACGGGACATTGCTCTGATTATATAAGTTTCTAGACTGGGGTGCTTGCACAATGAATATATGCAAAAAACATGAAACGTGGTTTTTTTCTAGAGGCCATGACTATACATGTTATGGCTCGACTCGAAATTTTTAATGGGAGTCCTTGGCTATTTTCAGGGGGGTTAGGGTAAAAGACTTCAATTTTTGGCCAATAGCAAGAAAGACATCTAAAAATGTCCAAAAAAGCAACTTTTCATCAAAAAGGGGGTTGACTTTGGGGGATGGGGGTACGTCTACCCAAATCCCTCTGTTACATGTGTGCATTGCAGGGGTATGGGGTGGGCAGGCACACGACCGACTTTTGTAACATGCTTGCGCAATATACTACCTCAATGAATCAACTTTGTATCCTAGTCATATTTATGAGTTTGGGGGATCCTCCACGTAAAGTCGGCCGTTCCTTTATTCCACAAAGAAATTTTTACCCCCTCCTTTCCCGATTTTTTTTTGGCGAAAACTTGCCTTTTAGGCTATTTTTGGCCAAAAATTGAAGTTCACCCGTATGAAAAGGTCGACTAACAATCATACATTAACAGCATTGGAATTCTGGGGTGGGGATGAAATTTCAAAATACCTTTTTTGGGCCTAAAGTAGTGAGTACGCGTCCAAAAACATCGTTTTCCGACGTTTTTGGCGATGACCCATTTTTCCAGAGCATAAAAACGAAAAATTTCGAAAAAATAAAAAGTCGAATAAATTGAGCAACAAATGGTTAAAACATAGAGTACATGGCTTGAAGCGCCGAAAATGGTACACTTTTGAGCAAAAAGATGGCTAAAAACGCTATCAAAAAGCGCCTTTTTTGCAAATTTCCTGGAAATTTCAGGTAACTATCGAAAAATCGCGAATTCTGGTTAGGGGTTAAAAAATTGGGGGGGGGGGTACAAATTTTTCTTGGGGTTGAACCCAACCCCCCCCCCAAGATTATGTATGATAGTATGTATGTACAAATTAATATAGTATCACCGCTTATAGTAATCAGTGTTCGTCCCAAGGCATAATGATGATTATCATTCTATGATTACGTATGATTCGCAAATATATTTTGAAGCGAAGAACGGAGAGCTGATTTGAAAAAAGTTTCGAAAACTGATTTTTTCCCCTTTTTTCTCCTTTTTTTATTTGATCTCCTTTTCGTTCAGACAATGCTGACCTGAACTTGAAAATATCGTCAGAAAATCGCCTCGTGGCCGAAACTATTAGTCAGGATGGCTTTGCTTTTATGCTGGCCAGTGTTAGGGCCAGTCATGGCTTCAATAGAGGAAAAATCGGATTTGAACTTAAAGTATTTTATTTAGTTGACTTTTGAATTATTTAATTTTATTTTTTGATATTTTGTGCTTTTAGGACTATTTGTTTTAATATTACTTATTTATGTTCGTGTTTTAAACCGGCATCTTTGATTTTCTTGCCTAGAGCTTACATTGTAATGTACTCCGTTTTCACTTTACACTCGAATGACTAGATAATTTGGAGAAATTTATGGTGCAAAATTTGTAGTTTCTCAAATAAAATTCAAAAAAGCTCCAATTTATGGGGCTATTCAAATTTTTACATATTCTTAGATTATACACAGTAAAAGTAAAAGTAAAAACTAGAATAAGCACAAAATAAAAAACGCATAATAATAAAATAATATAATAAAAAATAAAATAAAAAATAAAAAATAATAGAAAAATAAAAAAAATTAAAAAATAAAGAAGCAAAAAAACGAAAAATAGAAAAGTCTATGCTAAAATTCTTAATAATTAATAAACCGATATAATAAGAATTTCTATTTTTACTTTTTGTTGACTAGTTATTCTAGTGTTCGTGATGATTCAGTCTTCTTTCCCCGTCTGATCGCTAGATATAAAATTGATGCGACTAGAAGACACTGATGCACATCACTGGCGTTTCGACCGGATTTTTTGTACCACGTGCACCAGGATATTATTACCTTTAACGACTCATATCTGTAATGGTGGCAGGCACGTATCTCTAGGGGGAATGGGAGGGTCCGGGCCTCCCCCCAAAATTCAGAAAAATCGGAAAAATAGGACTTTTTAAACGTTATTTTGTGCTATTTTTGGCCTTTTTGGGCTTAGTCCCACCAGAAATCGCTGTTGGTCCCCTGCAAATAGGACGGCCAGGTACGTGCCGGAATGGTGGTAGCCGGACTTTAAATTTTTCTTCTAATTTTGGTCAAAAATTGCGAAAAAATGCCTCAATATGCTTTTTTGTAATAAAAAGATTTGTTTTTAATTCCATATTGATTAGAAATTATTTAACCAAATATTATGCTCGTATGTTCAAAATAGGTGGGCTTCAAAATTTACTTTTTTGGGGTTATCCATCTTTTTGACCGGCTCGAGAATTTATATTTTCCTGTTCAAACGCAATTCAAAATTTGCAAAATTTAAACTATTAATTAAAATTAAAATTAAAAACTCATGAATTGGAAGATGTGTAGCCCTCGTTCTTGATTTTTTAAGGATCAGGAGGTCACTTTAGCCTTCAAAAACAACTGAATTTCTTCAAATTAAAATTTGGGGCAGGCTTAGTAGAGCTCTGCAGATTTGTACACGAAAAATCGGATGAAAATATAAGAAATTTGCCTATCATAATATCACAATACATGCGCAGCATTGGAATTCGGTGGCAAGGGGTGGAACCAAAAAATTTTTCAGTGTGGTTTTGGGCAAAGGAACGATTGGTATGCATCAAGAACACCATTTTTATCGTTTCTGGCGATGCTCTACCTTCTTAGGATGTAAAAACGTAAACAAATTTTCAAAAATTTGAAAAAATCTATAGAATGCGCAAAATATAGCCAAAGATGGACATGTTTTGAAAAATTTTGGGCTCAAAAACGGTGGATATGCCTCTGCAACATTATTTTTGGGTTTTCCTGACGATACCTAATCCTTCTAGAACGCAGAAACATTAAAACTGCCTGATAAAATTTAAAAATTCGAAAAAATGAACAAAATAGTCAAAAATTAGTGTATGGCGCGAAACGGCGAAAATTTGACACTCCTGAGCACACAGGTGGCTAAAACGCCTAAAATATCTATTTTTGTTGGATTTTTTCGCAAAATCGCGAAATCTGTTGCATTAAAAAATTTCTTGTGGAGGGGTTTGAAAAGCCCCGAACTTCTGAAATCAAGTATGGTTTACCCTACGCCCATCGTTTTTACACATACATGTAATGGCTCAAAATTGAGGGGGGGTTCCGGCCATTTTTAGGGGGGATAACTGTCCTCCAATTTTTGGCCAAAAAACACATAAAAACGGCCAAAAAATTTGTTTTTTTTTCAAAAATTTGGAGGGGGGGTCAAAAATTTTCTGGCTTCGAGGGGATGGGGGGACCTTTTGTTCCACCCGCCATTTTTTAGCCAATTCATAATCCCTTACAGTTTTCGCATTTTTCGCCGGTCATCGCCAGATAATACATCGTAAGGGTTTGAGCTTTTTCGAAAAATTTCAGCTCTTTTTGCCTTTAAATTTCCTCATCAGATTCTGGAAATCATCGACGTATCGAACTCGAAATTCGAAGAATCGTTCACTCCCGAATTGAGGGTCGGTTTTTCGACATTCGACGCGAATTTACGCCTGGGCGAATCCCAATACGGCTACGCTTACTGTAGCAACGGAAAACGGGCGTCCAATAACTCGTTCGACAAGTACGACCGGGAGTACGGCAGAATTGGTGACGTCATAGGGGCCTGGATCGATTTCGACCAATCAGAAATCGGATTTTCGTTGAATGGCCGAAAATTGGGCCCCGCCTTCAAATTGGGCGACGAATGGGCGTCGACCGCGTACGGACCGCCCCTTTTTCCTCACGTGACGGCCAAAAACGTCAAATTTCGGCTCAATTTCGGCACTCCGACCGTAAGCGTTCAAGTTTCGAGCATGTAAATGTAACGAAAATCGAAATAAATATTTTTAATCATAAAAAGGAATAAAGTAAAAATTTATTTAAATATCGTGTAACGTATAGCACGCTGTGTAAACATAGGCGGGCGGCACCGAAGTTCCGAGGGGAAGGGGTGCGAGATTTTTTTAAAGGTCAAAAAATGGCCTTAAAAATGGTGGTATGGCGAAAAAACACCTTTTTTCAACGTTCTTCATCGAGCACTATTTATTGGCATCAAAAATTGCGAAAAAAACAATTTTTTAAAAATTGAGTTCTGGGGAGGTATTTTGGTTTCTGGGGGGTGCATACCCCCAACCTTCACGCCCAGTTATATATGTGTGTAAACATTTTGTCAGTTCAAGTCAAAATACGCAGACTTATAAGCCTGCTTCTAACCTATTCATTACTGGTTTATCGTCAAAAACAGGAATGCCTTTTTTACTTTCTAATACAAATTGGAATGTTTGAGCTAATATTATTTTTTGGAACTTATATTTGATTAATTTAATTAATCCGCTATCAGTACTATATTAGGACTTCTGGACTTTAAACTAAGCATGATTAACTGTGCGCGCTTCTTCACTCAATATAAATGGCTGAATGATATACTCATATAAGCATACATGTAATGGGGAAGGGGATCCTCTCCACCCAACGTTAGTTGTTGTCCCCTATCCTCCCCCAAATATTTCGGACCCCTCCCAAAATTGAATTTTTTGGCCGTTTTAAGGCTTTTTTGGCCGTTTTTGGCCAATGATTGGTGGTCATTTATCCCCCCAATAGCCGGAGACCCCGTCCGAAATTTCGAGCCGCTATGTGTATGCATACAACGACCATAGGTGCACCGCATGGACGATCTTGGAAGATCAATAAGTGAATTTTTTGGGCCGAAATGACCCCAAAAACTGGTATAAGCGCCTAAAAAAGCGTTAAAAATTACATTATTACTCGGTTGCTGATCAATTTTAAGCACTTTTTAGAAATGTTTGCAATTTTCATCCGTTTTTTGCCTTCATTTTGCCTTATTTTTCCGAGAAAATTTCCCATTTTTTTCCATTCAGGGGGTCTAGACCAGACATGCACGTGGGGGTTCGGGGGTCCTGACCCTCAGAATGGAAAAATGGAAAATGCTGTGGCGGAAATGAGGCAAAATGAAGGCCGATAACAAGTGCAAAATAAAAAATTTTTTCTTAAATTGCTCCAAATTGGCCGGAAACTGTGTTATAACGTAGTTTTAATGGTATTTTAGCGCTTACACTAATTTTTGAGGTCCTTTTGGCCCAGAAAGCTCAATTTTCGGACCCACCCCTTCAGATCAGCCATGCTGTGCACCTATGGTGTAGACCTCCCTCCCTGCATGTCTGATAACGAGTACTTCGTGTTTGAGTCACCGACCGTTTGGAAGGGGTGGAGGAGAAATTAAAACCTCGAATATTTCGGCCAAAAATGTATGTAGGTTATTTAATTTCTTATCAATTGAAAAACGGAATGAAATTGATATAAAAAAATACCTAAAAATGCATGGTTTTTTGACAAAAATCGGGGTCAGGGGAAAGAATTCCTGACTTTGGAGGTGGGGACCCCCACCGTAGTTACATGCATAATTTACCATGTCTATCATATGATAACTTCAGGAGAACGACGATTGTGTCTGGCCCGGTCTGCCAGAAGGATTTATTTATCCCGACCAAACAACGGCCGAGTTACGATATAGTATGCCTCCGCCACCGCCTTCTAAGGCTGAGTGCACGGTATGTTATACATAAGATGCGTTGCGCATGCCTACTGCCTAGTTTTAGAATCTTTTTAGACCAGACAAGAAGAGAGCATATTTTTAGATATTTCATTTTATATTTTTTAAATTTTTTTGATATTTTTATATATTCTATTTTTACATTTTTATATTTTTATTTTTCATTTTTATATGTTTTTATTTTTTCATATTTTTGTTTTTTCTTCTAGTGCATATTCGCAACACCGGCGTAAACATATGTACATGTAACAACTTGAAATTTTGGTTGGGGTCCTGGGCTATTCTGAGGGGGCATAGGTGCACTAGATCAGGGTCGATCGAGGGGGGATAGAAATCCAAAACGGGTAAATTTGACGATTACAATTTTTTTGCTCTTTAAACGATCAAAATGAGTAAAATAACCAATAAAACGTTTTTGTGGTAATATCGCATTTTTGAAGCATTTTTAGTTTCATTTTCACTGCATTGTATCATTTTCCAGGCAAAAAAATGTAAAATTTGATCAATTTTGGACGCTTTTTGAGTAAAAAGTACATTAAAGGACTAATCCGGCGCGTCGGAAAAATTTTAACACTTTTGCCGCTTTTTACCTCAAAAATTATACAAAAAACGTTCTATAAGCTTAAAATCGCCTGACAGTACCTGTCTGGCTGACCCTTCAGCGGTAAGTAATACCCCTCTCACCCCCTGTGTTCATTTTTGGGGAGGGGAGCAGTGATCGACCGGGTACTCCGGGCCCGGCCGGTCATAGCAGGCCCGGCCCGGCTGAAAACCACCGGGCCTCAACCGGGCCTCAAATAATTATCGTTAATATTTTAGACGTTTACTATTTCAGCTGTTGTCCGTATTTCTTACGAATTTGCTAGCCTTTGATTCTATTTAAATCCATTTGCCTCACTTCTGCCCACCTGCTCATTGTCATATACTTGTCAATTTCATATGTGCATTCATCTCCTATACAACGCTTCAATCAGAGGCGTGGCCAAGATTTCGGTTCGGGGGACATACACAAAAAATGTTATTAACGTTATGTACCTATGTATGATAAAATTGAGTTTTTCGACCTTTAGTAAGTGTAGTCTAGCTAATTTATGGGTTTCTGACAATCAGAAATACAAAAATGTTAAACAGCGCGAAACGCCGGGAATTTTTTGAAATTTTTACCGTTTTCATGTAGAATTTACGGTCTATTGACAAACAGTTCGGAAATCATAAGAGGCGCAAAGCACCAAGGAATTTAGTAATCCTTTACTGTCGTTAACATTTTGTAGCCTGTGAATACTGATATTTTGTGATATTTTGCCTGATTTAGGCTATTAAACGCAATGCCGAAGCTTTACAAAAAGAAAGAACAATAACCAGCAGCGCCATGCGCCGGAAAATTTTGACGTTTTAGCTCTTTAAACACAATTTATACCGCTTAAATCATACAGAACAGACAAATTAATTTCGGCGAACCGTTTTTCCTTTCCGTCCTCCCAAAACTCTCGCTGCACATGTACAACGAGATTTTACGGCAGGGGTAGCTGCGGTGGCGCAATCAATCGCCCCCTAAAAATTTCGTAAAAAAGCACTTTAATGTTAAATACTATCGCTAAAATTTCCGCAAAATCGGCCAAATCTCGGTTCTAAATTAAGCCCAAAACACTCAAGATTGATGAAGTCCTACATTGTACAAGATTGCTGAGCTGAAATGCGCTTTTCGACCTCTGCTAATATATAAAGCGCAGCAAAGGGTGCTGCCAATAAGATATAGAAAAGATGTATCAATGACAATTTTGTTCTTATCGTTTTCAGGCCCATGTGTGGCCTTCTTATTAACAAGATATAATTCAGAAAACAGAAAATGCTCAGAAACATAAGAAAAATTTGGCCATTCCTTTCATTTAAAATAGGATTATGAGTCCTGTCCTTGTAAAGAAAGACGAACAAAGCAACAATAAATATAATAGGGACTCGGCATGAAGCGCCAGAAAATTTTTGACGTTTTTGCCTTTTTGAACTCAATTTTATGGACACAATTATCACACTCGAAGAATCAACAAAATTTCGAAAAATTTCAGGGCGGCATGTGCCCCCAATGCTCCCTGGCTACGCCTATGGCTTTAATACAGTGTCCTATCTATACACTACACAATTTCAATTGACGTGAATGTAAGCCATAGATTTGAGTTCTAAAATCCAAACAGCATATCTTCTATCCGACCATATCATAGTCGCTGTTATGTCTGAATGCATAAATTTAATGCTCAATTTCCTTAAATATCTACAAGAAATCTTGTGCTTTTTCAAACTGTGTTTAGTTGCACGTGCATTTTAATAATGGAATTGCGCGCTATTGTATTAAAAACTTTGTTCTTGCTTGAATAATGCTACCAAAATCCTTGCTATACTTAATTTATTTCTAGAAAGATTTAATACTCGTAATTAACAGAGCTTAGAATTCAAAAATCTTCTTGATATAGCAGTAAGCCTTGCGTTTGACAAATAACAAATGTAAAAAATCGCTCTAAATATGTATCTTATGCATAACATTATATTGGAAGCAAGGCATTTTGTTAGTACATAAGCCCGGGCCCGGTACCGAGCCCGGCTGCAAAGCCCGGGCCCGGGACCGGGCCCGGCATTTTTGAGCCCGATCGATCACTGGAGGGGAGGTAAATGACCTCCAATTTTTGGCCCTAAAACACCTAAAAACGGCCTAAAAATCAATTTTTTTCCAAAAATGGGGGATGGGGTGAAACATTTACTGGCTTTGAAGGATTGGGGCAGTGTTTCTTTGTACAAGGTCCGTTTGTACATGTACAAAGATGGTCCCCAAAAGTCTTTGTACATTTTGTACTATGGTAAATTTTTTGTGTACTATAACATAGTACAGTAGCGAATTTAGTGCGTTAAAACAGGGTTTTCGATCTTTGGTAGTGTATTCTAGCTAATTTCTGGGTTTGTGATGTCAAAAATTGCTGAAATTTGATCTCAAAACGGCGCGAAGCGCCGAAAATATGACATTTGTCCATTCTTAATGCAAATTCTACCATTTTAGACATTTACGATAAACAAATACTCATTTCCAGCGCGAAGCGCCGAAAATTTTTGGGCATTTTACACCTTTTACAGTTTTCGTCCTCCCAAAAATCTTTTTACATTTTGTACACACAAATTTTTGGGTACTATAGCGCATGGTACAGTAGCGATTTTAGTGTGGTAAAAACAGAGTTGTTCGACTTTTGGTAGTGTATTTTAGCCAATTTATGGGTCTCTAAGGGAAAAATCACTAAGAATCGTCTTAAAACGGCGCGAAGCGCCGAAAAATTTGACATTTTTCATGTTGAAATGCAATTTCTGCCATTATAAAGATATGTACGTTGAACACACAATTACTCATTTCGTCTGAAGCGCCGCAAATTTTTGCGAATTCCAGACCTTTTTTGCAATTTTGTCTTCCCGAAAATCTTTTGTACCGTATGTACAAAGACGGTCCTGAAATGTCTTTGTACATACATCAGGAAAAATCTTTGCCGAGTACAGAAAAACACTGGATTGGGGACGACCAACTTTTTCTTTTGGACGATCCCCCTGTTAGATGTGTGGGCGGTATGTATGTATAAATGGGCAGCTGGTCTTCTCCATAGAAGCAGAGGCCGATTTGGAAGTTAGTCGGTCTGAGAGATAAGCCATTGCGCTATTTTTAGGATAAAATGATCACAGGAACTGGATTTTAGTGCGTACATAAAACTGCGTTATTTAACAGTTGCTGGTCAATTTTAAGCTGATTCTTAAAAAATTTTCGAGTTTTATTCTTTATTTTGCTTTGTTTCCCGGAAGCTTTTCTATTTTTCCATTCTGAGTGTTAAAATTCCGAACACTACTCCCTACTTACATACACGTCTTTTTTATCTGTTTTTATCTTTTTATTTTGTTTTTATTCTTTTTATCGTTTTATCTTTTTATACATACATGTCTTTTTTATCTTTTTATATCTTTATCTTTTATCTTTTTAACTTTTTATCTAAAAGTACTTTTATCTTTTCCTCTTTTTATCTTAAAACATAACATTTGTAGCTCTAGTGCTCTAACAGTTTGTAGGTTAAAAGCGAAACATCTGTATATTCCGCTTTGCTCTACTGTAGTGTTTCGTTTTTTGACGCATTTTAAAAATGACACTTTTCTACGAATTCTTTTGAAAAATCGCTAATTTAGTGGGGTGAAGATCATGTATACACGCATTTGACCTGTTCACACTGGCAGAAAAAGCAGGCACGTATCTCTGGGGGAATGGGGGGGGTTTCGGTCAGACCCCCAAAAATTCGAAAAATTTGATAACAGGACTTTTTAAATGTTATTTTCTGCCATTTTTGGCTTTTTTTGGCTTAGTCTCCCCAAAAATTGGTGTTGGTCCCCATAAATAGGACGGCCAGCTACGTGCCTGTTTTTTGCCCGATACGGCTTGCTTTTTCGCTTTTTAGGTGATTTGCATGGTAGGTCTGCCTGGCGCGGGCAAAACAACTTGGGTTAGAGATTTCGTGCGCGATCGCGCTCAGGAAAGGTGGTACATCCTCAGCTCTCAAGCCGTGCTTGATCAGATGAAAGTAATTTAAATCTTTTTCCGTAATTTATATAGCTTTTTTTAATTTTATTTATTTTATAATTATTTTTTAATTCATTAATTTTACTATACGCGTTTGGTTTAATATTTAGTTTAATTTATGCGTATTTATTTAATATGTTATACTGCATACGCGTTAAGTGCAAGGAACGGCTAGGAAGAAGTTGCATCAAGGCCGCTGGGATATGATGATGGGCGCCGTGGTGAAATGCTTGAATCGGATGATAATGCTCGCCTGCCGTATGAGGCGCAATTACATCCTTGATATGGTAAAAAATTTTTTCACTGTCTTTATGCAATGTACACATGTTTACGTCCAGTTTACAGAATTTCATATACTGTTTGTTTACACCATTTTTAAGTATTTCATATATTGTTTGTTTACACCGTTTCTAAGTACCGTTGTAGGTCAGTTAGGTCACTCTAAATAGCCAAATATCAAATTAAACGGAAATTTGGAGATTGTTTACACCATTTGAAGGATCGTGGACGACCAGTGCTTGGATTACTCATATTCATTTAAAACGCAATTCATACACTGTTTACAATATTTGAAGTATCGTGGTTCGCCAGGTTACTTGGAATTGCTATGTAATTTTTAATTTAAATTGAAATTGGCATACTGTTTAATCACACTGTTTCAAATGCCGTCGGCCTAAAAGACCACTTGAGATTACTAATTTTCAGTTTAAACTAAATCCATGTGCAGTTTACTCGTTTTGTACCGTGGGCTGGGCAGGCCAGTCGCTTGAATACTTTTTTATTTAACTGAAATTCTTGTACATATTTTAAATGTTCCTATTGGGTTATCTCGAAATGTATATTATTTTTATTAACAATAATGATAATATTATTAATTTTATTATGATTTATTATTCAACAATCCAAAGCAGCGTTTATCAGTAAATTGAGGTCCAAAGTTCTTGACTTAATCTCATTTAGTCTTTTGCAGACCAAAATTTCGAGTCTGCCATGATTTGTGCATCACTCTATGCATTTTAACTGTGATTTTACTTTAGGAATCCTTAACAAATGTTAAAAATATGTATATTCGTTTTGGATTGGAGTAAATCTTCTAAAATACAATTTTCTCGTAACCCAAAATTAATCCATTTTAATACAGACTGGTTAACTTTGAATTATGAGTTACCTGTATTCATAGCATTACGATACATATACAGTGGAAAATCGCCATAGAAGATGATGCGTTTATCACCCTCAGAATTATAATGCGCTGGCAAGCGTTGCAGCACGCTATAGCCACGCCCATCATGCGCATCAGTCTTAGCCCAGCGCCATTAACCTCCATCATCCCAGTCAATCTGGCGATGCGGACGGCGCAAATTTAGTCCATTAATAGCGCCAAACAAGGAAGCGCGACAGGAAGCGCTGGCGCGCTTCCTTCTTGTTGGTGCTATTAATAGCTAAATTGCGCCGTCCGCATCGCCAGATTAACGGGATGATAGAGGTTAATGGCGCTTGAATAGAAAAAAGAGATGATGGCGCATGATGGACGTAACCGCGGCGCTCGCGACGCACCATCCATTATAATTCTGAGGGTGATGGCGCGTCATCTTTCATGGCGACCACTGTAGCACATTATATGTATGTGGCGCAAAATAACTATACACTATACATGCACATAGGGCGGGGTGGGCCCCATAGGTGGGCGGCACCAAAATTCTGGGGGGGTACGCAAGATTTTTCTTAAAGGTAAAAATGGCCTTAAAAATGATGGTATAGCGAAAACACCCTTTTCAACGTTTCTGTCAGTGCGCGCACTATCCATCCGCATCAAAAAACTGCGAAAAAAACAAGAAAAATTTTCAATAGCTTCAGCTCTCGGGGGTATTTTAGTTTCGGGGCGGTGCATACCCCCAAACCCCCCACGCCCAGGTATGGTTATTACCCCCTTTCTTGCTCAAGAATCCAAAAAGCTAGACAATAGGGAGCAGTTTGAGCCAAAAATAAAGCATTTTCAAGCGATTTCTGACGTTAAAATGACCATAAACTTGATTTATTCAAGTAGAACTCCGGATTTTTGACTCCCTTCCTGATCCCAAAAATCTGAATTTTACCCCTCATTAACCAACCTGACCTTCTTCTCGTGCATCCACGATATACGCCTATTTATGAGGGTGTTCGACGTAGATTTTCAGTTTTTTCAAATCAGAGCTCTGGTATTCTCACGTGCTAATACATGGAATGATTTAATCTTTAGACCCCCCCTCGCTGAAACCAAGAAAAGCCCCTTGTAGATCTCACCAGAATTAATTTATTTAGAAGTTTTCGCTTTTTACTTCAATTTTTTGATGGACGCGTACAAAAATAATGTTTTTGTCCCTACAAATATTCAATTCTTGTTGACATTTTTTATCATTAAAATTTTTAATAGGCAAGTACCCCAAGAATTTCGGGCCCTGTTCGTGTATATACGTTGCGTGCGATACGTGATGATTTAGTCTTCTTTCCCCATCTGAATCTCGCTAGATAGAAATTTTTACTGTAGCGAGCGAAGACACTGACTTTACTTAAGATCTAACTTCACAATTAACGTATATTGGCATTCCGTACTGTAGCTTTTTTTACCCGCTTTTTCAAGTACACTAATTGCTACTCCGCCGCTGCGGCTAAAAATGACGCCTTTTCAAGGATTTCTTAGGCGAGCCGTTGTAGTGGTTCCTACCCAGGAAGACTACGCTAATAGGTGGCATCAGCAAATGCGGTTGGAAGGCAAGCAAATGCCATCCGACGCCATATTGGAAATGAAAGGCAATTTTTGAACGATGCATAGCATGGGCAGGCACGTATTTCTGGGGAGGGTTTGGACCCCCGAAATTCAGAACAGAAAAATCGGAAAATACAGACTTTTTAAACTTTATTTTGTGCTATTTTTTGGCCTCTTCGGGCTTAGTCCCCTCAAAAATTGGTGTTGGTCCCCCCAAAATAAAACGGCCAGCTACATGCTGGAGCAAATGAAGGAATTCTTGGGGTAATAAATTTTGAAGTGCCTTTTGGGGTCGAAAATAGTAAATGCGCGACAAAAACATCATTTTTGGGCACTTCTATTGCGGATGCTATATCTTTCTAGGAGCAAAAAAATACAGAAAATTAGGAAAAAATCCGCAAAAATTATAACAAATCGAACAATAAGTGGTCGAAAGTAGATGGCGCGAAAACGCCAAGCGCCTGACACTGTTGGCCAAGCAGATAGCTAAAAAATATTTAAAACCAACTTTTCTACTATTTTCGGAAAATCGCAAATTCTGTGGGGTGAAAGTTTTTGGGGGTTTGATGGAACCCAATCCCAGCTCCCCAAGATCTTTTTTTTGGCTATTTATTATCCATTTTTAAATTGTGTGTATAAGGGATGAAACAATTTTAATTGTTAAATTTGTTGAATAATTTAAATTGTATAATGTGATCTTATTAATTTTTATTCGAGTCTGAACTCAATGCTGCTCGGTTTTCTCGGATTTTTGTGTAATTAATTTTTAGTTTGTCTTTTTAGATTCCTTCAATCATTTTTTAATTTCCCATTTTTTAGCTAGTTTTTAATTAATTTTCATCGATTTTTATTCGATATTTGCATCTTCTTAAGTTTACATTTCTAAAGCCTGAATTCAATTTGCAGTCTTGTTTTACACTGCCTCGAGACGGAGACAAAGAATCGTTCGATGAGGTTTATTTCGCCGAATTACCGCGCGCCGAAGCTCAGGCAGTCGTTCAATTTTACAACGAAGAAGGTAACATTGAAACAATTATTAAAATTTTTTAAAATATTCTAAATTTTTTAACATTTAAAAATTTACTTTGTCCCGATTTAGAAGCGGAGAAGTTGGCGGAGAAATCTTAGAAAAACCTGTTTTTTTACACCATTCACTAGAGTGTAAAGTTTGGAACCCCTGAAGATCCAACTCCATATTGAGTGTAAAAAGTTCGCGGTGTTTGCCGAAGGTAGCTGATGAGTCGTAGTCACACATGGGCATGGGGGTTTAGGGGGTATGGACCCCCTACCCCCGTGAAAACGAAATACCCCTCCCACAGAAACCGTGCCAACCCCCGCCTCTCAGAAAACCAAAAATACCCCCCCCCAGGAATTCAATTTTGAAATTGTTTGTTTTTTTCGCAATTTTTTGATGCCAATGGATAGTGCTCGATGAGAAACGTTCAAAAATGGTGCCATTCTCGCCATTCCAAGGCCATTTTTTGACTTGAAAATATTGCAACCCCCAGAATTTTGTTGCCGCCCACCTATGGTCGTATTACACTTCTGCTGGAGTAAATTTCTTGGTACTCATAGCCGGAGCTGTTGCCTGTAATGGCAGACAAAAAAGGGATAAAATGTGTTTCTTACCCTCAGATTCTTTACGCTCTTTTACACTGCGACTCTGGGAATAAGTCACTTCAAAAAAAATAAAAAGGAGCCTTCGAACCTAATAAATGGTCTAGTATTTTAAAAAAAGCAGACGATGCAGAATGCAAAATTGAGTTTGATATGTCGCGTCGCTGACCAAAAAATTCGTAAAAACAATATGTTATAACGTTATACAGGGAAACTACACTCGTTTTACACACCAGGTATTACTTTAAATGAGACAACAAAAAACACCGGCGGCCAATTTTTTTATTATCTAACATACGAGAAAAAAGGAGGCCAAGTATTTTATAGGCACGCAGCTAACGCGCTACCTACGATGATATTGTTGTGACTTAGCAACCTGCCAACCACGTTACTTAGTGAGCAAAATTTCACCCAGCACCGGCTTTCCCGGATTCTTCCGGTCTCAACAAGCGTTTGTAGTACTAACCGACTATTCGGGCTCTTGTTCAACTTCTGCGCAGTGTATTCATTAAGAATGTAGGTCACTAAAACATCAACCCCAACGAGTTTGAACTTCAAAATACGCATTTTCGATTGATCCGTAGCTTCCTGCTACATAATGCGCGTACGCTATTATCACGCGTCCATTTAAGAACGCGCGCTGAGTCGTAAACGGTCTGACGTAAGCGTTAGATCTCGTTTTCTTAAAGTAAGGAATGTCAGGATACTCCTTAGTCTCTGGCGATTAAGTCGCGAAATACCGTTCCTAAATAGACTCAATCGGTTCTTTATCGTTCAAATTTCATGGCGAGCGCTGTAGCTTTTTTTAAAAATTATCTCAGGTGCATAGGCGTTTAAACCGCGCGAGAAAAAACGTCACGGCGATTGGCAACAGGAGCAAATGCCACCTGAATTGTTGAAGAAATATAAAACGCCGGCGGCGCCGCCGACGTCGACGCCGTCGTCGTCGCTGACGTCGGCGGCGGCTCCGCGGAAAGTTTCGGCCTCCAACGGCGTCGTCGTCACCGCGTACGAAAAACCCAAGTGGCTAGCTGGCGTACAAAGTTTGTTTTGTTATTTGATCTGTCTCATAGTCATACATGTAACAGGTGGTGGGGATGCCCCACCAAAATATGGTTGTTCCCTATCCTCCAGAGAGTACCTGGACGTTGGAGCGTTTGGGGTATGCACCCCCAGAAACCAAACCCCCCAGAATTCAATTTCTGGAATTTTTGTTTTTTTTCGCAATTTTTTGATGCCAATGGATAGTGCTCGATTAAAAACGCTGAAAATGGTGTTTTTCGCCATACCATTAATTTTGAGGCCATTTTTGACCTTTTGAAAAAAACAACAAAATTTTTTGTTGCTTCTAGTGTTGACCAAAAATTGAGGTCATTCGGCCATCCTCCTCAAAAATGGCCAGGATCCCCATTCCACGCGAAATCTCGAGCCTTTACACATGTTGTTATAATACTTTTTGTGTAAACTGTCCTTTATTTTTCAATATGAGACTCTAACAGAAGCGTATAAGCTCAAAATTTAGGGAGAAACGTAGCCGGCCTTTTTAAGGGACGTGTAAGTGACCTTCAATTTTTGCCCGAGAATGGTAAAAAAACCGCCAAAATGGGGTCACAAATCGCAACTTTTGTCAAAAATCGGGAAAGGGGCATACATGATCTGGGGGGGAGTTCCCCCAGAGAAATTTTCACCGTCCTCCCCCCAGAGTTCGCAATTTTTTGAAAGTTCCAAAAAATTTTTAAAAAAAATTTGTCGATAAGATGCATTTTAAAGCATTTTTGGCTATCTATTTGCTCAAAAACGAAATTTTCGGCGTTTAGCGTCATTATACTCATGTTTTGACTATCTTCTGTTCAATGTGTTCCGACTTTTTGATTTTTCGAATTTTTGAGTTTTTATCTTTAAAAAGATAGAGCATCGTCAGAAACGCCGAAAAACGATGTTTCGCCGAAAAACGAAAAAGGCACTCTAAAATGTCACCCCTCCCCAGAATTTTCATGTTATGCATATCAGGTGGCGGGATAGCTTTTTATCAAACTATTAGATACGTACATTGCACGATTTTTACTTCATTATTGATCGTTTTTAAGCGTTTTTTGCTCTTTTTTTAATTCCTATGCTTACGAATTCAATCGCCCTTGTTTTATGATTGTCGATTTTTGTTGCGATTTTCTACCGAATTATTTTATATGAAATTTTGTCGAAAAACCTTGCTCAGTTTTTTATTGTTGCAATTTTTCGAAGGTGCCGTCGAAAGAGCGACCGAATCGCCTTTGGCTGCGCCTCCTCCGCCTCCCCCTTCTCCGTTTTCCGGCCGTTCGACGACTGTAACGCCCGGACCAGTATGTTTATAGTTGAATGCCGGCTATATAAATCCATTATGTTTACATTTACTCGTATTTCAGTGTATATTCCTACGTATTAAATAATTTTAATCGCAGTGTAAACCAGGTTTACACTATTCGTTCGAATACTTCAATTTGGATCATACATTTTCATAGGGGGAGAGGGTGAGGGGGTAAACAACTCTCAAACTTCGGCCAAAAACGACCGAAAATTTCAATTTTTTCCAAAAATCGGGAGGGGGATGTTCAAAATTTTCCGGCCTTTAGGGGACGAAGGCGGGTTAATTTTGGTGGGCAGATCCCTCCGACTCCCCTGTTACATGTGATGGTTACCCCTACCTCAGGGTCCAAGACTCGAGTCACTGTCAGACGATTTTGAATCATCCAACATTTTTCGCGCTATTTTTGGGGACGAAAGTTGCAGAGATGTTAAAATTGTTCGGCGCTTTGCGCTGGACTAGTACATTTCTGTCCCATTTATCCATAAAATGCCTAAAATAAAGTTAAATGATCTATGAATTTTAAAATTCTCGATGAATTCTTATATTATTTACCAGACATGCACAGCACACATGCACACTGGTATTCCCTTACCACAACTTTTGAAAGGCGTACCCCCTAAGGCCATTTGCGCACCAAAACCTATTGTTGAAATTATAATTCCCATGCTGTGTGCGTAGTAGTAGTAGAAGTCATACTACAAATGCAACGGGTATTGAATTAGTGAATTTGTGTGTATTCGGGTTTGGGTAGTCAAGTTCAGATTATTCGGGCTCGAGTTCGGGTAGTTCAGTAAACTATATACGCATATATAATACACATATATGTAATAACACGGGTTTTTTATATTCGGCAAAGATTTTTCTCAATGTACAAAGACTTGGGAACCGTCTGTGTACATGTACAAAGATTTTTGGGAAGACAAAAGCTGCAAAAAGGGTTTGAAATTCGCAAAAATTTTCCAATACTTCGCGCCGAAATGAGTAATTGTGCGTTCTATATATCTTTATAATGGCAGTAATTGCATTTTGAAAGGTGATTTTACGGCGCTTTGCGCCGTTTTGAGACGATTATTCGTGATTTTTGCTACCAGAAACCCAGAAAATAGCTAAAATACACTACCAAATTCGAATAACTGTTTTCGTTACACTAAAATCGCTACTGTACTATATTATAGTACCCAAAATTTGTGTGTACAAGATGTACACAGACTTTCGTAGAACCATCTTGTACATGTACAGTGCTCGCCACGAATACGCTGACGCTCTAATATGTTTCACAGGGGATGATAGAGCTTGTTAAAGGATATATATTTAACACATCGGTTATGCGTGGGCGGAAATAGGACCGACGTGTTAAAGATATATCCAATAACAAGCTCTATCATGCTCTAAAGCATATTAGAGCGTCAACTTTCGTGGCGAGTAGTGTACAAATGGACCTCGTGCAAATAAACACTGTGTAATAGTGTATTTCTTTGGTTCTAGTGCACCTTCATGTTACAATGTCGATGCCAATTTAGCTTTCGTGCTCTATTGTTTACTCCGCATTTTGAGGCCATTGAAGTTGGATAAAGCCTGGAATTTAATGTCTTTCATTTCCATCTGACCCCGAGGCTGAAGTGACCCCGCAATCCATCCGTCCTGTGCAACTATGGTGTCTCGTCTTCTATTAACGTTGGATGCCAAAACCGTTTTTTACGACTTTCAGTAGTGCAATTTAGCAATTTTGACAATAAAAAACAATAATTTGTCAATGCGGCGCTAAGCGCTGGAAAATCTTTCACATCTTCAGCGTTTTCAGTTTGAATTTGAGATAATTTGGTAGCACTAATTTTAAAGTTTTAGCCTTTTTTGCAGGCCAAATATGAAAAATGTCTAAAACATTGTATTTGACATGTTTTAAAGTGAAATTCTGCATTTTAAGTACTATTTGTCCAATTCTGACGAATTTTGTCACTCTTGTAAGTAAAAAATATAAGATTCATCGAAAACTTTAGATCATTTGAACATTATTCTAGGTATTTTTTGGTACACAAAACAGAAATGTACTAGTCGGCGCGAAGCGTTGAAAAACTTTTAACGTCTTTGCTTCTTTTTTACCCAAAAATCATGCAGAAAATGTTTGATAGCTCAAATTCGTCTGACAGTGATTCGAGTCTCGGACCCTGAGGAGGTTAATACCCCCTCAACTCTCCCCCTTGGAAATGTGTGCACTGGACGATCCATAAATTGGTGACCATATATTTTGGGATATGTTCGGTGAAAGGCAAATTAAAGTACGTTTCCTGACATGCTCTATCGATAAGACTCATAAAATTCTAACTTAAGAAAATTTTTTTCCCAAAACAGGCTATGAAAAATGACATGTGTTTGGCGGCGCTTGAGCCAGACTTATAGAAAATAAAATTCACGGCGCAAAGCGCTAAAGATTTTGAGATTTTTCGATAAAAAGATGGCAATTTTCATTATTTTCCACTCATCATTTTACCTTTCCGAAATTATTTTTGGGCTAAGGGGTTGCCCCACCCCCCGTGAGTGTGCCTATCTATATGTACATGCCAAAATACTGCCAAAGCAGTGTCGAGGAAGAATTCCCACCACATTTAGGCGTAAAGTTTAGGGGTATGCACCCCCCCCCCCTATTTTTCAATTTTTGAATTTTTTTTGTTTTTTTCGCAATTTTTTGATGCCAAAGGTTAGTGCTTGATGAGAAACGTTGAAAAATGGTGTTTTTTCGCTATACGAGTACCACCATTTTTAAGCGCCAATTTTTGACCTTTGCAAAATCTTGCACCCCTCAGGATTTCGGTGCCGCCCACCTATGATTCCCAGTGCAGATTTCGCTCAGTTTATACTGCAGGAATAAATCGATTGTTCCTTGGCCATAAAGCTGCTGTTTATAAAGTTTAAATTGATAGAAACAAATTGTACCAATGAATGGCGAAACAGTTTTTAAAGCGAAATTTTATCTGACAATCATTTTTTGAAAAACAGAGTTAAAAAGTCAACGTTGGAAGATTGGGAAAGAAAAAGCCGAGGCAAAGCGCCGAAAATTTTTGAATTTTCGACTATAAAATTGTGACGTTTTCGCGCTTAAAAAATACCCGAATAAATCGTAAAAACATTTGGGTTCGGGTAGGACTTCAGTTTATTCGGGTTCGGGTACTAAATTTTGTTCGGGTACCCGCTGCATCCCTAAGTCATACATGTAAAGTGCTCGCCATGAAACATGACGCACTATAATCATCAGATTTATATTAGATGGCGGCGTCGCATGCGCCGCATTTCCTCTGTAATGCGCTATCATCTCTTTTTTATTATTATAGGATATTTATTTGTAAGATGCCGTTAATCTGGCGATGCTGACGGTGCAATTTGGCTATTAATAGCGCCAACAAGAAGGAAGGCGCATGTGAATGCTGGAAGCACGCATGTGCCTGAATATAGAACAGCATTCACGTGCGCGCACTCGCCTGACTACAGAACGGCATTCACGTGCGCGCTTTTTTCCTCTCGTCGGCGCTATTCATAGCTAAATTGCGCTATCCGCAAATGGCATGATACAGATAAATATCCTATAATAATAAAAAAGGATAGCGCATTATAGATGAAACGCGGCGCTCGCGACGCATCATCTAATATAAATCTGACGATTATGGTGGATCATGTTTCATGGCGAGCACTGTAACGGGGTGTTTTTGAAGGGAATCTCCACCCAAAGCTGGACAGGTATTATCCTGGCGCGTCTCCACCTTCGGAAAAACGTATGTATCATTGAACAAAGTTTTTTCTACAAGTCATCGATTATAGTCGTTTGATACACTGATGACGAATATGATAGTCATTTTTAAGGAAAAACGCGTATATCTAATTATTTATGCAAATTTATCCACATTCGACTAAACTGGTGGCACACTCATCTAAATTGCTGACACATCATCCAAACTGCAGACGTACTCATTCTAAACTGCTGACACATGCATTCTAAATTACTGACTGAATTGGCTTTTCTTGCTGGTAACCATACGTGGGCAGCAAGAAAATTCTGGGGGAGGGGGTCAGGATAGGTGAAATCGCCAAAAATTTTACTAAAAATATAATTCTGGGGATTTACAGTAATCTGTGGGGGGTACAAACCCCCACTCCCATGTATGCTAGTAACCCCTTCCTAATCACCGCTTGAGGCTTCGGATTGGTGCCAGACATGGCTAAGCCTAAGGCACAATTAGGCAAAATTGCTTCGCTCGCTCCTAAATCTTCGCCCATTTATCTCCGGCTTAGCCCATGTGCTGGCACCAATGTGAATCATATAACTAGGTCTAAGCCTAAGCAATTGGTAACAGCAGTCCTTGGTTGTTCATAACTGTTTTCTTCGTTCCGGCTTACTTATGTGCATCCACATTCGTGCCAGCGCATGGGCCAAGCCTGGGATAAATCGGCGAAAATCGCGGAGCAATTTTTATCCAAAATTTAAAAAATGAAAACAAAATATTTTACCTGCCTTTCTATTGAAAAGCTTTATTATATTCGTAATCACCTAATCAAATCAGGCCACAACCAATCATGCGTAATTTCAAATTTGAATAAAACTCTGCATAAACTTGCATTGTAATTAGATATACGCGTTTTTGTTGGAAGCGATTATCATATTCGTCATCAACTTATCAAATATGACCAATGTCGATGACTTTTGCAGAAAACACGCTGTTCAAGAATACATTTTATCGATGGTGGAGACGTGCTAGGATAATACCAGCTGGGCGTCCCCCAACCAAATTTAGAAAATCTTTTAACCCTCCGTCGGGTTTAGGAAAATGCGTTTTTTGGCCATTTTTGTTTTTTCGTCATTTTAGGCCAAAAAATGAAGTCAATAGTCCCCCCCTAAAATGGCCGGTAACTTCCGCCTGAAACTTCGAGCCGCTACATTTGTGATGTTACAAGTGCGTACATGGGCGTGGGGGTCTAGCACCACACTTCGGCGTTGAAAGGGAGAATTGGGGGTATGCATCCCCCAGAAACCGAAACATCCTCCCAGTAACCATAATACCCCTCCTCCCACCAAAATTTAATTTTTAAATTTTTCTGTTTTTCCCCTTTTTTGATGCCAAATAGATAGTGCTCTACGAGAAATGTTGAAGAATGGCGTTCTTTTCGTCATACCACCATTTTTAAGGCCATTTTTTGACCTTTGAAGAATCTTGCACACACACCTCAGAATTTTGGTGCTGCCCACCTATGGTTTGTACTCGACCCCTCAGAATCCGACAGACTCCTAATCGACTAATCGATAGGCCTTATGAATTAAATTTTTAGTGCTGTTTTTGGCGATTTCGCCCCATTCGACCCCCTCCGAAATATGGCTGCTGCCCATCTATGCTGCAGTCCCGTGAATGTCATAATTCTTCGGTTTGATTGCATATCTGAGATTAATTAACTTTCCATGTACACTACTCGTCACGAATGTTTACGCTTCAATAAGCTTCTAGAGCTTGTTAGGTTATATCTTTAACACGTCGGTCCCATTTCCGCCCACGCACGATCGACGTGTTAAACATATAAGCCTTAACAAGCTCTATCATCATATGGAGCATATTAAACGTAAACATTGGTGGCGAGCACTGTACTTTAATTTTTGAAATGGAAGTTATATTAGATTAGTAATTAATTATTGATTTATTAACATTAAATTCTTGCGATTTCCATGCTTAAATGTTTTTTCTAGTTTACACCCAGAGCTGGTTGGCCATCGAGTTGGCCTCAAGCGTTGTGGAAAGGCCCGTGTTCGGGCACGCAACCACTCTCAGTTCAGTAAGCGTTTTAACGGAAATTTAAGTTATTTACAAATGTTTTTTCAAGTAAGCTTCTGAATTGGTAAAATTTGTGGTAAAATAATTTAATAATTGTAGACCCATGCATTAGGATAGTATTTTGATATAGCGATTTTTTCGAACTTTCAAAGCCATTCGATGTCAGTGAATCACTAAAAATACGGTACTAAGCTTTTTCTTCTTTTTTTACTAGGCTAGGTACTAGGGTTGTGCCAGATATTCGGACCCGGATCCGAATAGCCGGGCAGCCGGCTAGAATTTTGGACCCGCACCCGACAATTCTAAATTTCCGGACCCGGACACGGACCCGGCTGTGTCCATAAACTTGGACCCGGACCCCCGGCAACTTGACCCGACCCCCGGCAATTTGGGCCCGGACCCGCCTTTCAATATGGTGCCGGGTCCGGATCCAAATATATAATGCATGCATATTGCACTGCAGTAATATTGAAAAACAACGAAAAAATGACGTAAACCTAAAACAGGCAACGTATCCTTTTCAACATTTTAATCGACTGAGCAACAAACTGATGGGCTCATGAAACATCAAAATTTAAGCTCAACTTCAATCATATTGTATTTCATTAACAACAATTTTTCTGCCGTTTCGCCTTCCAAATTTGATCGCAGCGAGTTGTAAATAATATAAAGCATGGTTTAAGTTATTTATATATGCACTTTTAGTAACGATACGCATTAGCATATTACAAGCGCTTATGGAGACGTTCTTTCGGGGTCGTGCTGCACGCACAAACAGGCATCAGACCCACAGTCGCCACTTAGTGCGCTGTTGTTTGTTTGCATATACCTTTGTTGCTGTTTTTTGTACTCGACAAAGTTTTTTCCCAATGTACAAAGACTTTTCGGGACCGTCTTTTGCACATGTATGTACAAAGATTTTTGGGAAGATAAAAATTGCAAGCAAAAAAGGTCTGAAATTGGCAAAATTTCAGCGCTTCGCGCCGAAATGACTAATTGTGTGTTCTATATATCTTCATGATGGCAGAAATTGCATTTACAACGGAAAAATGTCAAATTTTTCGGTGCTTCGCGCCGTTTTAAGACGATTCTTAGTGATTTTTGCCCTTAGAGACCCGGTAATTAGCTAAAATACACTACCAAAAGTCGAACAACTCTGTTTTTACCCCACTATAATCGCTATTGTACCATATTGTATTACCCAAAAATTTGCGTGTGCAAAATGTACAAAGATTTTTGGGAAGACAAAAACTGTAAAAAGGTGTAAAATTCCCAAGAATTTTCGGCGCTTCGCGCCGAACGAGTAACTGTTTGTCCTGTATATCTTTAAAATGGCAGAATTTGCATTTAGAATGGAAAAGGTCAAATTTTTTGGCGCTTCGCGCCGTTTTGATACAATTTTTGGTAATTTTGGCGTCAGAAACCCAGAAATTAGCTAAAATACACTACCTAAGATCGAAAACCCTGTTTTACCACACTTAAATCGCTACTGTACCTTGTACGAAGCTTGTACAAAAAAGAACACTGCTTTGTTGCACCATTCGTGAACTGAACCTATCCTAGAACAAAGAAACTAACAAATAAAGGTGCAAGCATACGGACATGTGGGAAAAATTGATAGGATATGTTGGTTTGGTAGGTACAACACAATGCTATGTTAACGGCCCCGGACCATACGTGGGCAGCAAGAAAATTTGGGGGTCCAAGATTTTTTGAAGGTCAAAAAATGGCCTTAAAAATGGTGGTATGGCGATAAAAACACCATTTTTCGACGTTTCTCATCAAGCACTATCCATTGGCATCAAAAAATTGCGAAAAAAACGAAAAAAATTTTCAAAAATTGAATTCTGGGGGGGTATTTTGATTTCTGGGGGTATTTTGGTTTCTGGGGGGGTGCATACCCCCAAACTCCCCCCACGCCCAGGTGTGGTCGGCAGGGGGGGTGAAATCCCAAAAATCCAAAACAGATAGTTTAACGTTAGCGATTTTTTTGTTGTCTTAACGATCAAAATGTTTAAAATAGCATATAAAAAGTTTTCTCTGTAAATAAAGCAATTTAAAAGCGTTTTTAGTCCATTTGACTGCATTATATCACTTTTAACACTGAACTATGCAAAAATGTATCAATTCCGGGCGCTTTTCGAGCAAAAAGTACTTAGAGTACTAATCTGGCGCCAAGCGCTGGAAAAATTTTGTTGTTTTTACTGCTTTTGACCCCAAAAATGATGCAAAATACGTTTCAGCTCAAAACCGCCGGGCAGTATCTGTGCGGATGACCCTCGGGTAGTAATCATACGCGCAGCAAGAAAATCCTGGGGTGCAAGATTTTTTGAAGGTCAAAAAATGGCCTTAAAAATGGTGGTATGGCGAAAAAACACCTTTTTTCGACGTTTCTCATCGAGCACTATCCATTGGCATCAAAACATTGCGAAAAAACGGAAAAAAATTTCAAAAATTGAACCCCCCTAGGTGTGGTGGTAATACCATTGGTGTGCTGCACCGAAGTTCTGGGGGAAGTTGCAATATTTTCTCAAAAGTCAAAAAATGATATTAGAAATAGTGGCATCGCGAGAAAAGACATCATTTATCAACGGTTCTCATCGAGCACTATTCATTGGCCTCAAAAAACAAAAAAATTCAAAAATTGAATTATTGGGGGGTATTTTGGTTTCTGAGGGTGCATAGCCGCAAGCGCCCACGCCCAGGTTCGGATAATACCCCTCTCTGCCCCTGTGTGCATATAAACTAGATACGCAGTTGCTTTTTAAGTCAGATTGACTACTTCAATTTAAACTATAAGACAAGCCTCTGTTCAAATTAAATTCAAATTTTAATGAATATTTCTTTGAAAATACTGCGATTTCACAGGTCAACGTGTACGACGTCCATTTGCACTACGACGATTGTTTTTCCGCCACCATGAACAATAGCGATACACTACTTGATGTACATAAATATTGTTTAATGTATGAATACAAAATTGCTGTAAAAAATAAAGAATTAGGAATTGTGCCGTCACATAAAAACTTATCTATTTCACTATAGTCAGTTTCACATAAGTTTGGGCTTGCATTTTCAGAATTTTTTCGGAGGTAAGTCGGCGGAGTACGATAATTATTTATAAAATCAATGCCGTAATCGCGATCTGTCGGTTTATTGTCGGACATGGTGTTTTAAATTTATGCCTAAACATGCGTGAAACAGACTAAAAACGCCTGTTATCCATACGTAGCTATGAAGGTAATGCATGTCATCGGGACTTCAAAATTAGGAAGGAGTAGCTTTTAGTTTAAAAGGTACAAAGTAGATTGATCATTAGCATAGGTGGTGGACAGCACTCGCGTGTGCGGAAAATTGCTCGCCTAGCAATCGCCCGCCAGATGATTTTCCGACGAACAATTGCTCGCTAATCACCAACGATTGCTAGCCGAACGATTACTTGCTGAGCGATTGCTCGCACCACTCGCCAGTGAATGGATCACATGGGAATTGCTCCTAAGCATTGTTGCTTTTCGTTTATTCGAATCAGCAATTGTCATTCTACAATATTGGAATCATATACGCTATAAAGATGGAACTGCGTTCCTTCCAAAATCGACCGTTCCTGGATCTTGGAATGATCCGGTCTGAACAAAATTGTGTAATTGAGTACAATTAAGTTCTGCTACGATCGGGAAAAATTCCGACTTGAATTACGTCGCTTCAATGATCAGCTTGTAACTGATCGAGCGAATTAAAAGACTTAAAAATGCATTTCTCGACTAATCACAGGTGATTGGCGAGCTAATCGCAATGGCGGTGGCGAGCACCTGTCGACTTTATTGAGTGCATTAGAACTGAAAATTAAGATTGAACGAATTAAAAATCATTTTAGTACACTAAAAATGAATACTTTCAAACTGAAACTACTGTTTCTTCTCTCTTCCTACCAAAAACGAAGCAATGTATGAGCGCAAATGTATGCAACATCACAGCAGAAGTATATTGCACTTAATTATACCATTTTGTTCAGACCAGATGATTACAAGATCCGGGGCGGTCGATTTTTGGAGTTAACACACCTTCCATTCTATAGCGTGATTCAGATATAGAATGACAATTGCTGATTCAAATAAATGAGAAGCAACAATGCCCAGGGAGCGGTTCCCATGTGATCAATTCACTGGCGAGCAATTGCTCAGCAAGTAATCGTATGGCTACAATTGTTGGTGATTGGCGAGCAATTGCTGAGTGAGCAATTGTCGGGCGAGCAATTGCTAGGCGAGCAATTTTCCGGTAATCCAGCACTCGAATTCTGCGTGGCATGCAGGATTTTTAAAGGTTAACGATGGTCAGCATCGAAGGCAGTTTTGTAGTATCCTTGGATACGTTTGAAAATCGTCCATCACTCATAATTCTGAGGCGTCGTAAATACCATGCATGTCAGCAGCCTAATTCTGACGGGTCTGGTTGGTGTAGAGCTGGCAAAAAACGTAGCGTAAATTTATGGGCTATCGATTTCCTGGGTGGGGCTACCGGATTCTGGGGGTATAAATCATCCCTCAACGCCCACGTGTGGTACCCGCTGACTCTGCCTATATTAGCGTAGCCGCTTCGAATTTTATAAATCGTAAATCAGAACTGCAGTTATCTGTATTTGAGAACACCTAATAGTTGCGTAATGTTCACGCTTGAAATTCACTTCAGCTAGAACATTTCAGAATTTAAACTTTTTCAAAATGCTCTTCGTACCGTCAGAATTAAGCATCTGATTGCATGTTTTCACACCCAGCAGGTGTGTATAGTTTACATTGAAAATTAGCCTCACTTCCAGGACGTTGCACTGAGTACAGCTCTTGATTAGCATATTAAACTTAACAATGCAATGTTCTATTACTGTAGGCTGTCTTGAAATCACTATTGTAGCTACTTTTTTAGCACTGAATATTAATGGATGCGTAGTTTCCACAAATAAACAGCATGCGATTAGCAAGATGAGGCAATAATGCAACTTCGACACTGTTTTCTACTAGTCTATTTTACGGTAGTTGCTTACCGATTCATGCATAACCTGTTGAAAATAGCATAAAATAGCATATTTGCAACGTGTTTTGCTTCAATTTTTTCAAGTGTTAAGCGAATATATCTAAGTAAAAATTGTGCGACTTACTGCAACTTTACAGACGCTTATTTTGTTTTCTATCTGCCCCGCCTAATCCCACGGTTTGCTTTTTGTGAAGCAAATCTAATGCTTTCGAGTAGCATTTGGCAAATTTCGACGAACTTGGATAAGAAGTAAAAGTTCAGTTTGCTACCTGCTGTTTGCCTAAGGATTGATTGATAGTCTGCGTATAAAGCGCTATGGAAGCCGTTCCAGCTAGTGCAGCGTCTGGTAAGCTGTTTAGATTCACAACGTCTATTAGACATGTCTGTCGACTCGACCGACACTACTGGAAAAAGAGGGACCCTACATTTTTTCACAAAATTTTTTTCGAAACCAAGTTTTCTGACCAGATCGAGTGTGCTGAACTCGATTCTTACAATATTATCGCACGGAAACATTTTTTCAGTAAGTTATTTGGAAAAAGTTGTAAACTGATGTTGTAGTAAAGGATGGCATTAAAAAAAGAAGAAAGAAGAAAATTTATTCGGTAAAAGTATTAAAGAAAACATATAAAAAGTAGGTAAAAACGCATTGTCAATGTGAACATAATACACAATCTGCATAAAACAAAGTATGTGCATAAAGCAACAGATAATACGATGGTACCAGGAGCGTAAGGCACAATGCTCTTACGTACTCCTTAAGATAAACACTAAAATCAATTTCCGGAATCATATTCCTAAAAGCTATTGGGTTATTACAGTCAACTGTATTCTGCGGGAGAATGTTCCAAATTTTAGCCACCCTGTTCGCAAAGTCATGTTTTCTACAATCTAAACGTGATTGTTTGATGAACAGTTTCGTGTTATTTACGTATCTAGTACTTCTATCAGGTGCAAGCTCAAAAAATTCATTAAATGTCAATATTTATTGGCACTGATTATTGGCCAATGTTGGCCCCAAATTTTTCGGTAAAGGCCAATATTGGGCAATAACGCGTGC